>CM033641.1:228779499-229125542 GCA_019512145.1 Engystomops pustulosus | reverse complement strand
CCCAGCAATCACCATACACAGCTCCCCCAGCAATCACTGTATACAGCTCATTAGCAATCACTGTATACAGCTCCCCCAGCAATCACTATATACAGCTCCCCCAAAAATCACTGTATACAGCTCCCCCCAGCAACCACTGTATACAGCTCCCCCAACAATCACTATATACAGCTCCCCCAACAATCACTGTATACAGCTCCCCCAGCAATCACTATATACAGCTCCCCCAGCAATCACTATACACAGCTCCCCAAGCAATCACTAGCAATCACTATAACTAAATACAGACCCCTATAACTATATAGAGACCCCCTATAATTATATACAGTCCCCCTATAATAACTATATACAGTCCATCTGTAATAACTAGATACACTCCCCATATAAATGTATACAGTCCCCCTATAAGAACTATATACACCCCCCCTAAAATAACTATATACAGTCCCCCTATAAGAACTATATATAACCCCCTCTAACAACTATATACACCCCCCTCAATAATAACTATATGCAGATTGCTATTATTGCTATATACACCCCACACACACATAAGATAGCGACCATCGTGGAACGATGGAACGATGTGAAGGTGAGAACAATTTCACAGTATTTTAACTGGTCTGTATATATTATATTTGGTGGGGGATTGATATATTTATTTTTTTGGTGGGGTATACTAGCAATAATACGAATCTTATATAGTTATTATTGGGAGTATATCTCTTATAGGGGGTATATACAATAATAGAATCTTATATAGTTATTATTGGGGGATTTTAATATAGTTATTATGGGGGTTTTGATAATTTGATTATGTGTTGTGCGGGTGCTATATAGCATAATAGCAATCTGCATATAGTTATTATTGAGGGGGGTGTATATAGTGGTTAGTTAAGGATTTATTAGTCTTATTAGGTGGCTGTATAGTAGTATTTTAGAGGGGGTGTATATAGTTCTTATTAAGGGGACTGTATATGATTTATATGGGTAGTGTATCTAGTTTACAGAGGGACTGTATATAGTTTATAGGGGGACTGTATATAATTAATAGGGGCCTCTATATTTAGGTCTGTAGTTTCTATTTAGGACTCTATATAGGATCTATATTTGTAGGGTGTTATCTTATTATGGGGGCTGTATGTAGTTAATTTAGTTATGGGATAATATTATATAGAGCTGTATACAGTGTTGCTGGGAGGACACTGTATATAGTGATTGCTGGGAGCTGGTATACGATGATTGCGGGGAGCGTATATAGTGATTGCTGGGGGACTTGCATACGTTTTTTTGGCTGGTGCGGGTAGCTGTATAATGATTTTGGGGGAGCTTATATAGTGATTTGCTGGGGAGCTGTATACACAGTGATTGCTTGGGTAACGATCAGTGTTGCACTACTGATACAGTGACTTGGATCTATCAGTGAGCTTGGCTTATACAGTTGATTGCATGGGGTAGTCTGTATAATGTTGATTGCTTGGGGCTATATATGATGCTTGGCTGTATACAGTGTTGCTGGGGGAGCTAGGATAAGTGTGTTGCTGGGGGATAACTGTATAAATATGAGATTGCTAGGGAGAGTGAAGCTGTAGGACAATGTAAAAACATATGCTAGTGTGGGGAAGAGGGACAAACAAACCTGTCCAAATGATACAATTGGTTCTGGCGGGGCGGGGGGGCGGGGAGCTGGTATTACAGTGAATGGTTGGTAAAAGATACAGTGATTGGTTTGGTTTGGGGGAAGCTGTATCAGTGATTTTGGGGGGGAGCTGGTCATACATTATTTATATGCTGGGGGGCAGTAGACAGTGATTGGCTGGGGAGGGCATCCTCCCTCGCAGTGTTGGGTGGATGTAAACAAAGATGGCTGCGACCTGCTACAGGCCGCGCCGTGGGTCACACTCTGCGACATCACCGAGCAGCAGGGCGCCGCCATCTTTATTTACAGTCGATCGTCTATGGTAGAGCAGGGAACTTATTGTTCCCTCACTCTGCCATAGACCAAAGGCGGGAAGACACATCGGAGGTATTCGGCCCGAGGAGCCCGGCGCCGAATAAATTGTTGGCGATTCGGGGGGTCATGCGACCGCCCGAATCGCACCAATTTGGCGGGGCCCCTTTTAAAGGTGAAGTGGTGGGGGCCCCGGGGCTCGCGCCCCGGGAGCCCCCCTATGATCCGGCCGTGCCAGTATGCAGTGTTCAGAGGAGTTACCTGTAGCAATTTCACTAGATTTGCTGCTATAATACTGAATGAGAAAACTCAGGATATCATGGGAAGTGAGAGCAACCTCATTTTGACTCAGCTTCAAGACAGATACAGTAGGAGGTTAGTCTCGACCCACTTCACTGCTGATGAACTAGCTTCAGAACAGAAAATGCCATAACTCTGTAAAGGAAAATTGAGTAACACAACATGGACATTGTTTTTTAAGGGATAATCACTTATGATAATTTGGTAAAAATAATCATTACATCTTAAAAGCTTATTCACACATCCATTTTTTTCAGTATGCTATCTGTGATTTTCAAGGTCAATATACTGATCTTTCATTTTCTATGTGTTTTTTCCACACAATGGATGTGCAATTTGGCATGCACAAACATTTTCAGTGATCCACCTATATATTCGCACACCAGTTTTTTTCGAGTATGCTATCCATGTCTTTTCAAGGACAGCATGCTTACTTTTAGTTAGTCCTTTGTCTCTTATTTGTTGTCCCACGTAGTAGGCCAAACACCTGGTTTCCACATTATCAGTGAAGTAAACTGATTACACAACATAATTTTTTTGGTACCCATAGACTTCATTTGTTACCATGGCATGCCCAACGGAAAAAAATAGACAGTCTCGAATATTTCTCACAGACCCTCATATCAGTAAAAAAAAATTCAACGCGGAAACAACCATAGAAAATGAAAGATCTATATTGACCCTTGACAAATCACGATACAGATACGGAAGAAATGGATGTGTGATAAGCTTTTACAGATGTCATGATTATTTTTACCAAATATATCATATGTGTGATGAAGTGAAAAAAAACAATGTCTGTTGTGTTACTCAAGTTTTCCTTCCTTAGAGTTATTGGCATTTTCTTTCTGAAGGCTAAGTTCATCACAGTGAGTGGGTCCAGACTACCTCTTACTGTGATCTGTCCTTGAAGCTGAAGGAGATCAAATAGGGGATATGCTCATCACTTCCCATGCATAATCCGAGTTTTCTCCAGTGATTATAGAACAGCAACTCCAGTGAAAGTAACTCCTCTAACACTGCATATGCACGGCCGGATCATAGGGTGGCTCCCCAACCACTTCACACTTAAAAGGGGCCCCACCAAATTGGAGGCGATTCGGCGGTCTGCATGACCTCCCGATCGCCAGCAATTTTATTAGGCGCCGGGTCTCCCTCGGTTCCCGACTACCTCCGACTGTGTCTTTCCCCGCCTTTGGCTCTATTCGGCAGATTGGAACAATATGTCCCTGCTCTTGCATTAGACGATCGAATGTAAATAAACGATTGCGGCGCCCTTCTGCTGGGTATTTTGGCAGAGTTTGACTCACCCAGCGTGTGACATCACCGCGCCGCGACCCACGGCGCGGCCTGTACAGGCGCAGCCATCTGGTTTACAATCCACCCAACACCGCAGTGGGGAGGATAGGATAGCGACGCATCGTGGAACGATGGAACGATGGAAGGTGAGAACAACTTTCAGTATTTTAACTATGGTCTGTATATATTATATTTGGTGGGGGATTGATTATATTTATTGTTTTTGGTGGGGTATACTAGCAATATACGAATCTGTATATAGTTATTATTGTGGGACGTATATCTTTTATTGGGGGTATTAGCAATAATATGAATCTTATATAGTTATTATTGGGGGATTTTAATATAGTTATTATGGGCGGGTTTTGATAATTTGATTATGTGTGTGCGGGTGCTATATAGCATAATAGCAATCTGCATATAGTTATATTGAGGGGGGTGTATATAGTGTTAGTTAGTGGATTATATTATGTCTTATTAGGTGGGCTGTATATAGTTATTTTTAGGGGGGTGTATATAGTTCTTATAAGGGGTACTGTATATATCTTATATGGGTATGGTATCTAGTATTACGAGGGTACTGTATATAGTTTATAGGGGGACTGTATATAATTATAGGGGCCTCTATATTTTAGGTCTAGTAGTTTCGATTCAGGCTCTATATAGGAACTCTATATATTTTTAGGGTGTTATCTTATTATGGTGGCTGTAATTTAGTTAATTATAGTCTAGGGATAATATTATATAGAGCTGTATACAGTTTGCTGGGGGAGACTGTATATAGTGATTGCTGGGGAGCGTAATACGTGATTGCGCGGGGCTGTATATAGTGATTGCTGGGAGGGCTGCTACAGTGTTTTTGGCTGGTTGCGTGGGGGAGCTGTATAATGATTTTGGGGGAGCTTATATAGTGATTTGCTGGGGGAGCTGTATACAGTGATTGCTTGGGTATCTGATCAGTGTCTATGGACTATACAGTGATGTGATCTTATAAGTGATGCTATCATACAGTTGATTGCATGGGGATCTGTATAATGTGATTGCTGGGGTGTAATATATTGCTTGGGGGTGTATACGTGATTTGCTGGGGGGAGCTAGGAGTTAAGTGGAGTGTTGCTGGGGGATAACTGTATAAATATGAGATTGCTAGGGAGAGTGAAGCTGTAGGACAATGTAAAAACATATGCTAGTGTGGGGAAGAGGGACAAACAAACCTGTCCAAATGATACAATTGGTTCTGGCGGGGCGGGGGGGCGGGGAGCTGGTATTACAGTGAATGGTTGGTAAAAGATACAGTGATTGGTTTGGTTTGGGGGAAGCTGTATCAGTGATTTTGGGGGGGAGCTGGTCATACATTATTTATATGCTGGGGGGCAGTAGACAGTGATTGGCTGGGGAGGGGTGTGTTGTCTCCATTTTGGTTCCATTTTTTTTGTCTGCATTTTCTCTGCGATGCTTCTGTGGTTCCTATTTTTTAAGCCCGCAAGAAAAACCTGAAGGCTTTAACATTGGTTTGAAAACATAATGAGGCACATTAACTCACCTGTCTGACGAAGTTCCCTGAAAGTGCATTGTCTGACAAGAATGCACTCTGCCGTGATTCACTAAGATCGTACAACCGATATCCTGCATGTGTCGCTTCCCTGCTCAGGTCTGCCGGAGTTTACTTTCTTCTTCGTGGTAATGTTATCCGCACAAAGTTTGCTAAACTTTGACTTGTTCTTCCATGGTACCTGAAAAGAATGGGTTAACGATTTATTTGCAAACTTTGGGCATTATAACATTACCACGAGAGAACAGTTGAACTCTGGCAGACCTGAGCAAGGGAAGCGACACCTAGTGCAGTTTAGGTTGCAACGACCTAGTGATCACGCCGAGTGCATCTTGTCAACATGCACTTTCAGTAGGAAACTTTTCATCAGACATTGTGAGTTAATCTGCCTCATTTGTTTATCCCAAACCAATGTTAAAGCCTCCAGTTTTTCTGTTGGGCTAAGATAGGAACCACGCGCATACACATACAGACAAATGCAACAAAAAATGGAACCAAATGGATACAACACACATGGATGTCAATTGGCATGCAACAAACATTTCCAGTGTATCCACCTATATTTCGCACACCAGTTTTTTTTCGTAGTAGTGCTATCCATGATTTTTCAAGGACAAGCATGCTTACTTTTAGTTAGTCTTTTGTCTCTTATTGTTGTCTCCACCTAGTAGGGCAAAACACCTGGTTTCCGCATTATCAGTGAAAGTAAACTGATACCACACACATAATTTTTTTGTGTACCCATAGACTTTCTATTTTTAACCATGGCATGCCCAACACGGAAAAAATAGGACAGTCTCAATATTTCTCACAGACCTCAGATCATAAAAAAAAATTCAACGCCAACAAACCATAGAAAATGAAAATCTATATTGACCCTTGACAAATCACGAGTACAACGGAAGAAAATGGATGTGTGAATAATCTTTTACAGATGTCAATGATTATTATTTACCAAATATATCATAGTGATGTGATGAGTGAAAAAAAAAACAATGTACCATGTTGTTGTTACTCAAGTTTTCCTTCCTCAGAGTTATTGGCATTTTCTGTTCTGAAGCTAGTTCATCACAGTGAGTGGGTCCAGACTAACCTCTTACTGTATCTGTCCTTAAGCTGAGGAGTTCAAAATAGGGGTTGCTCATCACTTCCCATGATATCCGGAGTTTTCTCAGTGAATTGATAGTAACAGCAACTCCAGTGAAAGTAACTCCTCTGAACACTGCATATGCACGGCCGGATCATAGGGGCTCCCCACCACTTCACACTTAAAAGGGGCCCCACCAAATTGGAGTCGTATTCTGGCGGGTCTGCATGACCTCCCGACATCGCCAGCAATTTTTATAGGCGCCGGGCTCCCTCGTCCCGAACTACGCTTCCGCTGTGTCTTTCCCGCCTTTGGCTCTATCGAGATTAGGTGGACATAAGTTCCCTGCTCTCATTAGACGATCGAATGTAATAAAGAGTGCGGCGCCACTGCTGCTCGGGATTTTGGGGCAGAGTTGACTCACGCACCACGGGTGACATCACCGCGTCCGCGACCCACGGCGCGGCCGTAGCAGTGTGCAGCCATCTGGTTTACATCCACCCAACACCGCGAGTGGGGAGGATGAGGATAGCGCTCATCGTGGAACGATGGAACGATGTGAAGGTGAGAACAATTTCACGTATTTTAACTAGGTCTGTATATATTATATTTGGTGGGGGATTGTTATATTTATTTTTTTTGGGTGGGGTATATAGCAATAATACGAATCTGTATATAGTTATTATTTGGGACTGTAATCTCTTTATATGGGGGTATTACAATAATAGAATCCTTTATATAGTTATTATTGGGGGAATTTTAATATAGTTATTATTGGGCGGTTTTTATATATTTATTATGTGTTTCGTGGGGTGTATATAGCATAATAGCAATCTGCATATAGTTATATTGGTGGGGGTGTATATAGTGTTGATGGATTTATTATGTTCTTATTAGGTGGGGCTGTATAGTAGTATTTTTAGGGGGGTGTATATAGTTCTTATTAAAGGGGTACTGTATATATCTTATATGGGTGAGTGGTATCTAGTTTTACGAGGACTGTATATAGTTACTTATAGGGGGACTGTATATAATTAATAGGGGTCCTCTATATTTAAGGGTTATATTTGTATTTCAGATCTATAAGGAACTTATATATTTTTAGGGTGTTATCGTTATTATGGGGGCTGTATGTAGTTAATTATAGTCTAGGTAATATTATATAGAGCTGTATACAGTATTGCTGGGGGAGCTGTATATAGTGATTGCTGGGGAGCTGGTATACGATGGATTGCTGCGGGGACGTATATAGTGATTGCTGGGGGGCTGCTACCGTGTTTTTTGGCTGGTGGGGGGAGCTGTATAATGATTTTTGGGGGACTTTATATAAGTGATTTGCTGGGGGAGCTGTATACAACGTGATTGCTTGGGTTCGTATCAGTGTTCATGCTTACGTGAGCTGTGGATCTGATCAGTATGCTATCTATACAGTGATTGCATGGGGAGTCTGTAGTACATGTGATTGCTTGGGGCTGTAATAGAGCTTGGCTTATACGGTGATTGCCTGGGGGGAGCTGGATAAGTGGTGATTGCTGGGGGATAACTGTATAAATATGAGATTGCTAGGGAGAGTGAAGCTGTAGGACAATGTAAAAACATATGCTAGTGTGGGGAAGAGGGACAAACAAACCTGTCCAAATGATACAATTGGTTCTGGCGGGGCGGGGGGGCGGGGAGCTGGTATTACAGTGAATGGTTGGTAAAAGATACAGTGATTGGTTTGGTTTGGGGGAAGCTGTATCAGTGATTTTGGGGGGGAGCTGGTCATACATTATTTATATGCTGGGGGGCAGTAGACAGTGATTGGCTGGGGAGGGCTTTGACTTGTTCTTCCATGGTACCTGAAAAGAATGGGTTAACGATTTAGCATTTTTCATAGTCATTCATTTATATTCAATTGTATTTTTCTTCATAATCAGCACAACTAGAATCTATTTGGGAGGCAATAAAATCAAGCCTTATTGACTGTGTCCATATTGATTTTCTCCAACACATTCGATAAATTCCAGATTAAAAAAATGTTAATGTTGCTTAATTATTCAAAAAACAATTCATTAATAAGAATGATGAATAGATTCCCTACCCAGCTTTACAATAAATTGCAAACAATCTCCATCAATTTCATTCATATTAAATCCTCAGGGCCAATTGTTACCTCCCAAATTTTTATGAGGAACTCTATTTATTCACTTTGTTGCACAGCAAATATATTAGCATAATGAGTGGTAGAGCTTTTATGGTTATTCTGGTCCTTGAATGGCATACATTAGTACCATATAAAAGGCTGGCATCTTTGTAACTATATGTTGCTGCCACCTCCAGGTTTTTATGTTAAATGAATAAGAGTTCCTAAGTGTATGTGATATATTGCTTAAATAGGTATAAATTCATATTGTGCCTTTATTGTTGCATGTTAATTCTTAATGACTCAATTTATTAGCATCATGCTATGTGCACCATGTTAAAAGCGTTGACTTACATCCCATTCCCATATGTCCATTTAGCCCATGTAACCATTATAGAGTGAGGTCCCAACCCAGAATGTATTTGCATGAACCAGAGCAGTGATCAACTAATGATGAATAATGTCTAAACTATTGGACAGGGCTCTTATAATTTAATAAACTGTAGCTATAATTTTGCAAAATTTGCTACCAAATAAGAAATGCACAGTATGATTGTCATCAAATAATATTTGATCCCCATTAGTTTTGGGACCAATAAGAATTACACCTTTGAAAATGTATCCCTCAATTATATTCCAAAATGGTGCAAAAATCGACATCTGAGTTTATATCAGAACCTTACATCAACTTTCTTTCTTATTTTTCATAAGACGTAACTTGGCAGCAGGTTAAACTTTGCTACGATACTTGTCGATATAAGAAACTTATATCTCCAAGAACCAGATACTATCATAAAATTAATGTCACATTGACATTCTCTCTACATCCTAAGAAAACCACTCTTTTTATACACATCAAAGAAATATGTGGCATAATTCATATTTCAGCCACAAACTTTTCCCTAGTAACTACAGCCAAGTCCCTGCTATTACTGCCCCAAAGGCTCCGGCATGATGTTCCTGCAGCAGGAAACAATTTCATAATTCCCAAATTATTACTACTATTATCATGATTGGCATGTACACTCACCGGCCACTTTATTAGGTACACCATGCTAGTAACGGGTTGGACCCCCTTTTGCCTTCAGAACTGCCTCAATTCTTCGTGGCATAGATTCAACAAGGTGCTGGAAGCATTCCTCAGAGATTTTGGTCCATATTGACATGATGGCATCACACAGTTGCCGCAGATTTGTCGGCTGCACATCCATGATGCGAATCTCCCGTTCCACCACATCCCAAAGATGCTCTATTGGATTGAGATCTGGTGACTGTGGAGGCCATTTGAGTACAGTGAACTCATTGTCATGTTCAAGAAACCAGTCTGAGATGATTCCAGCTTTATGACATGGCGCATTATCCTGCTGAAAGTAGCCATCAGATGTTGGGTACATTGTGGTCATAAAGGGATGGACATGGTCAGCAACAATACTCAGGTAGGCTGTGGCATTGCAACGATGCTCAATTGGTACCAAGGGGCCCAAAGAGTGCCAATAAAATATTCCCCACACCATGACACCACCACCACCACACAAAGATGTCCCCACACCATGACAACCAACCCCCCCCCGCATCCCCTCATAGACTGCTGGACGCTCCGTGTGCCCACCCCCCGCCCGCATAACGGTAGCGCGTGTGGACACCCCCCACCCAGGTCCCCCCCCCAGCAGGAACCCCGGCTGCAAGCCGCAGAACACCTGTAGCGCGTGTGTCCCCAGCGCAGTGGCAGAAACGACTCATCATAGAGCGAAGCCGCCTTGGTCGATGCACTACCGGCCGGGAACACGAGCCAAAGGACTGACCCCCGCCCCCCACCGAAGGCGCAGCAGAAAGCGGCAACCATGAGACCACAAGGTGGGGGCCAAGCGTCGACTGGTCCAATGTCGATGATCTTGTGCAGATTGTAGCCGCAGTTTCGCTGTTCTTCTGGAAAGGAGTGGCAACCGCGTGTGGCTTCTGCGGCTGTTAAGCCCATCGCCTCAAATCGACGTACTGTGAGTTCAATATGCTCTTCTGCCTCTCTTGGTGTACCGGGTGGCGATTTGAGTCACGGTGCCATTCTATCAGCTTGAACCAGTCTGCCCAGTCCTCCGTCTCCCTCCTCTACCTCTGGGCAAATCACAAGGCATTTCCGCCCACAGAAACTGCGCTCACTGGAATGTTTTTTGTTCTTTTTCGGACCATTCTCTGAACCTGGAGATGGTTGTGCGTGAAAATCCCAGTAGATCAGCCAGTTTCTGAAACTTAAGCCTGCCCTTCTGGCTAACAACAATGCCACGCTTCACACAAAGGCACTCAATCACCTTTTCTTTCCCCATACTGATGCTCGTTGGAACTCAGGCGATTGTCTTGGACCTGTGCTACATGACTAAATGCACTGAGTTCCCCATGTGATTTGGGCTGATTAGAATTAAGGTTTAACGATCCATTGGACGGTGTCACCTAATAAAGTGGCCCGGTGAGTTGTATCTTTGTGGGATAACATGAAGAAAAGAGGGACTAAGACCGAGTTTGTATGCATGCCACATGGAGAGATATACATATAACATGTGAGGCACATCAGGGATTGTAAAACACTGGCTCACAAAAAAGCAATTAGCATATACCAAGACTTCTTCATGCCATCAGGGGCAGGGGGCTATGAAGGGTTTTGTAATTCTACTTATTAGATACAAATTGTCATTCTTTGGGGATCTCTAGCGAATAGATTGATCTAGTATTTCGGCTTCCCCAGACACCAGACTTATAAACTTGGACTGGAGGCGTCATGCAAGCAATGACGTAGCAGAGACCATGCAACATCCGACCCGTCCCTCCCTCCCCTGTAGCTCCCGCTTTCCGTGTCTACCTGAGATCCGCTGCCATCCCTGCTGCTCTCCGGGACACCTGTGTCCTGCCTCCTCTAAGATGGGAGGTTAAACCAACAACAGAAACAGCGCACAGTGCTGTAATGGCAAAAAATCAAGAGCTTTTATTATACTTTACAAAATGTCCCACATAACATTTTTTTATTTAAACCACTTAAAAAGTTTAAGAATACAGGCCGTCCCCCGGTTACATACAAGATAGGGTCTGTAGGTTTGTCCTTAAGTTGAATTTGTATGTAAGTCAGAACTGTATGTTTTATCATTGTAATCCCAGCCAGAAGTTTTTTGGTCTCTGTGACAATTGGATTTTTAAAATGTTGGGTTGTCATAAGAATCAGGATTAACACTAAAGCTTCATTACAGACACCTGTGATAACTGTTACAGCTGATCATTGTAGCCTAGGACTAAAGTACAATAAATTACCAATATCCAGAGGTCCGTTTGTAACTAGGGGTCATATGTGAGTCGAGTGTTCTTAAGTAGGGGACCGCCTGTACACATATTTACAAAACCAAGTGGATCAGAGCCAAATAACAGAGATCCACATATGGCCACAGGTCAGCACAAAGCACATTGATGTAATTTCCTCGCACAAGATAAGTGAAAAATTCTGGTAAGTATGCCAAGAATCTGACCCACAGAACAGATAAACTGATCAACTGTAAACATACAAGGTTGGAGCAGAACAGAGACCAGAGGCAAAAAAGTAGTACAATGTTCAAACCATGATGAAAGGAGGAAATGCTAGGTAATGGACCTGTGGCCGGAGGCACCCCACGCGTTATGTTGCCAGATTGTGACTTGCTCAGGGGTCTGCGGGTCAGATTCTTACCAGAATTTTTCATTTATCTTGTGTGAGGAAATTACATCAATGTGCTTTGTGCTGACCTGTGGCCGTATGTGGATCTCTGTTATTTGGCTCTGATCCACTTGGTTTTGTAAATATGTGTATTCTTACACTTTTTAAGTGGTTTTAAATAACATTTATGTGGGACATTTTTGTAAAGTATAATAAAGCTTCTTGATTTTTTTGCCTATACACACTGTTCTTTTGTTGGTTTAAGCTCATTTTTTGAGTGTGTTGGCTTTGTGGCATTACCCATTGTGTATTATTACACCCCCCCCCCATTGTTTGGTTTAAGATAGGGAGGTCAGCGCTAAGCATCTGCCTACCTATGAAAGTGTGGCAGCAGGCACGTGGGATCGGAGCCATTTGATACCCTTAGTACCTGAATGGAGCCTCAAACAGGGACAGGGTGGTCTGCAGCATTTAAGTCCCCCTTTTGGAGGAGCAAAGCTGTGCAAAGCTACCATGAATCTGGAGGGCAGTCTTTGAAGGGGGAGTCATGGCCAGAATCAGGAGAAGGAACCCTCGTCTGATTTAAAGAGAAAGAGCATTCCCGCGAATGCCAGAGTCCATTGGTATGTGGAGGAAGCTCCCGTGTGGGGAAAGAACGCTTTCCCTATTGGCTGTTCCTGTGGATCCTGTGTCTCGTGGCCCGCCTGTTATCTACCGGACCAAACAGTCCCTGTTCGTGGGTCTTAAGGTACCTCTGTGTCGCAGGAGTGTTGTCCCTAGCAAGGGCCTATTGCATGGAGGTGTTTTTTCTACTAATGTACTGCCCTTCTGTAAAAGCTGCAAGTTATCTCGCTGCTCTCTCCCTTATTTCAAAACTCTGCCTGATAGACTTAAAGTTTGGCCGCACTGGAGTATGTTTGATCTTGCTTGCATGCCTCCTTAAGTTTTGACCCTTTTGCCATACTTGTTTTTTTCTGTCCTCTTTGTGGTCCCGAGTCCATCCCGGATACTTTAGATAGGTCTGTCTACCTGAATTTAAGTCACAAGATATGCTGTTTTGAGGACTTTCTTGGATACAACTGTGTGGACTCACATTCTGGGCCCTCTGCATTAACATTTCTCTGCTGAATTAATATTAATAACATCATTGCCTCTTGGGACAATTGTTCGCTCTGATTTGAAATTCTCTCTCTAAGGAAGGACTTATTCTTATGTCTACTTGTATATGTTTAACATTGATCCGTTCTTCTAACAAACCATCCATGTTTTGTAATTTTTTGTATTTGTGCTGCTGAATTTAGAATTTTACATTTTAATTGATGTTACAATGCCTCCAAAAACCTCTGAGCGTAACTCCGGAGGAAAGGAGGGTCCCCAAAAGAAGGGAAAGAGCGTTGTGGTAACAAAAATGACTGCAGGTAAATTGGATAAGATATGGAGCTGACCTATTACTAAAGCCCGACAGACCTCTAAGGCCGGCCACCCCCCCTCCACTGTTTCACTGGATTGTCATGCAAAGCCCCATCAGAGTCGGAAAGTCCTGAGGAAATTTATTTTTTCTCTTTCTTTTTGCAGTGATGGTGAATGATGTGCTGGTCCGGCATATCCCAGGGATTGTGTGTTTAATAGAGACGCATTTAACCCCTGAAACTACCTGCTGGCTTGATAGGAGATGGGCCTCCATGACATTTCACTCCTGTGGCTCCGGATTCTCCAGGGGAGTATCAGTCCTTATCCACCCTAAGGTTAATATCAAAATTTAAGCATACAAAACCGATCAGAGGGGATGTTTATTTTTTTGTTTTGTTTATTATTTAAAGTTCTTTGTATTCTGGCATTTATATATGACCCTCCACCATTCTCATTTGAGATGTTGAATGCTCTTATTAACTTTGCAGTGGACAAGGAAGGCAGCCCGATTGGAGACTTTAACGCAGTCTGGGATACCTCTGAATAGACGTAATTTGCAGGACCACGCGAGCCGAGAACAAGAGGGGTTCCCCCGGTTTGAAAATTTTTTGTGAGAATTGGCATTTGAAGGACGTATCGAGGACTAAGTACTTTGATAGGCCGGCTTTTTCCTGCTTTAGCCGCACGCATTCCACGCTGTCCAGGATCGATTTGTGTTTAGCCAATGACGCCTTCTTGGGATTTGTCGCAAAAATGAAGTATGATCAAGGGCCTATTTCCCTCCTATTAAAGATGGAGAGGGGTCCGTGCTTGGACTAAAGGAGTTTTTTCAGGTTGAATCCACATTGGCTTTTGACCCTGAACAACAAGGAAGGGATAACTAGACTGATTCTGGAATTTTGGCATAATAATAAGGTCGAGGGTGATCTGGGGCTTGTTTGGAATTCACTGAAGGCCTATCTTCGAGGTATTTTCATTTCTGAAATGAATTGGAAGAAGGGGGAATTTAGGCAAAAGGAAGCCAATCTAAAGAGAAACTTGGACGCTGTGCAAGAGGTTTGGGCGGCTACTACAGCAGTGGAAGATAGGGATAGATTTATTGAAGCTCAGTCGGCCTACAATTTCTATGTAGTGGAAAAGGCCCAACATAAAATCTTTTTTGCAGGACAAAGATACTATTGTGATAGAGGTAAACCAGGTAAATTACTGGCCAATCTTTTAAAAAAAGAAAAATAGCAATAAGGGAATTCACTCTATAATAAATCATGCAGGGGACATGCTACAAGAAGAGGGGGCGATTTTGTAGAGTTTTAGGCTTTTTTACCAGTAGCTTTACAATTCAGAAATAGAATATTCGGGAGATAACTGGATAATTTCTAGATTCCATGTTCGGAGAGCTCATCGAACGATTCCTCCCCAGGGTTAGATGGCCTGCCCTTTGCTTTTTACAAAAAATATATTAAGGTTATGTGTGCTTTATTGGAAACTGTCTACTCGGCAGCTTTTGCTGCTGGGGCTGTCCATGGATCAGTGGCGGAGGCTTCCATGGTCTTGATTTTGAAAAAAGACAAAAAGGATATAGAGATGGGATCTTATAGACCTATCTCTTTATTAAATTCTGATGTAAAAATTCTGGAGAGGATTCTCTCTTTGAGGCTCAAAAAAGTGATTCCCCTTATTGTCCATTCAGACCAGTATGGATTCATCCCATCCAGGGGAACAGGGTTTAACTTCCATAGGTTGTTCTCTGATATGTTGAAGGGTAGCTGCTCCATCCTGTCTTTAGAATTTATTAAAGCATTTGGCAGGATGGAGTGGCGCTACCTGTGGAAGGTTTTGGAAAGATTTAGGCTCGGCCAGGAATTCATTGATTGGATAAAAACAAATGTATCATTCTCCCACAGCACAAATGTGTGTAAATGGTATATATTCTGAGCCATTTCAGTTGCATAGAGGTACTCAACAAGGGTACCCCCTCTCATCTTTGCCTTATTTGTAGAGCCTTTGGCTATTAAGATTCGCGATCAGAGTGGACAAAGGGTTGGGGGGAGAGGGCAAAGATTTTGCTCTATGCGGATTATATTCTGCTGACAATTCAGAACATAGGTACAGGCGGTCCCCTACTTAAGAACACTCGACTTACATATGACCCCTAGTTACAAACGGACCTCTGGATATTGGTTATATATTGTGCTTTAGTCCTAGGCTACATTGATCAGTTATAACAGTTACCACAGGTGTCTGTAATGAAGCGTTAGTGTTAATATTGATTCTTATGACAACCCAACATTTTTAAAATCCAATTGTCACAGAGACCAAAAAAGTTCTGGCTGGGATTACAATGATAAAATATACAGTTCCGACTTACATACAAATTCAACTTAAGAACAAACCTACAGACCCTATCTTGTATGTAACCCGGGGACTGCCTGTATTACTATACAGGATGTTATCTAGTTAGTGAAATGGTTTGGATTTTACTCTGGCTTAAGAATAAACTGGGAAAAATTTAATTGAAAATACATAGTATTATGGTTTGGCCTTTTTTTGCTACTTCGTAACTGCTCAGCTCGCTTTTCTGGTCACAAGGAGAGATTGTAGCGCCTCTGGTAAATTAATTGAATTAAGTTAGGTCACTAGGGATTCTATTTATTCTCTTTTGGAACGCGGGGAATTAAGATATAATAGATATAGTAGTATTCACATGGGAGTATTGATGGATAAGAGTTGGTATGCGTTTGAGAAAATTTGGGGTATTCAGGGTATTTTTGGGTTTTTCCCAATTTAGGAAATTTTAACTTTGAAGAATTTAAATCCATACCAGATATAGATATGGATGTTGGATAAAAAGGGGGGTCATTTTTTTTCACAGATCTTAAGTAATCGGCACTTATGTGATTTTTTGGACTTCACTACTCGATTTAGCGCGTTTAATTCATGTTTTCTTAGATTTTTTCAACTTCAGTATACCTACAAAAATAGAATTTTTAATTGGTTCCTTGACACCTAATAAGGTGATTTCACATGTATATAGACATTTAATTCATGGGTTTGCAAAGGGAGTCACTCATCCCTCTAAGAGAAAATAGCTTGACCAAGTTGGGCAGTTGTCCAATGTAGATTGGGAAAAGTGTTATAGGGGAATCGGGTTGTCTTCCCTCTCCTGGAACCATAGAATGGTACAATTTAACTTTATTCATCAACTTTATTATTCTCCTTTTGGTTTATTTAAGATGAAATTGAAAGATAATTTCAGGTGCTGGAGATGTCGACTGAAGAATGCGGATTTCATACATGTGGCATTTGGTTGCCATAAGTTGAAATATTACTGGTCCAAGATATTTCTGTATCTGCAGGAAACATTTAAGGTGAAGATCCCTTATTTTATTCAGGTTGCAATACTTGGCCTTTACGAATTAAACAGGGGTGAAAGGGGAAAAAAGTTTGTGGTTAATAAAATCCTTCTCTTAGCAAGATTAGTTATTGCACGTAAGTGGGGATGTCCGGTGGCCCCGGCCCTGGAAAAATTCTTAGCAGACATAAAGCAATGTAAAAAGTATGAAAAATGGATGGAGGTGAGGGGAGAGTATTTGGATAAATTGAAAAAGATCTGGTGTATAGGGATTGAAAATGATCATTGAATACTGGTATTTGAGTTTTTTGTGTTCGTTTTCCTTATTTTTTCCCTTTTCTCCTTTCTTTCTCTTCTCCCCCTGTGGGGTGGGGGTGGGGGATAATGGGTTTATGTCCAAATTATTTGATCAATTTGGGTTACAATGCAGTTTTTTCTCTGTAAGCAAAAATTTGTGTAAAGTTATACAGTTTGCAAACTTGTAATTCATTAATAAAACTCTTTAAAAAAATATAGAAAGACTTATAACGTCACATAATGTGTTAAGTTCAACTTTTTATCCCTTTTATTTCTGCATTGTAGGTTTATGCCTGTTTATTTTGTTACCTTTGTATGATAAACCCTGTTTGCTTGTAAGCACTGTCCTTTTTTATATAAAACTATTACACTTAAATTTTCTTGTGCTCTAATGATTCCATAAATCTGATGAGACTTTACCTAAATTAACTGATTTATTAGTGAGTGTAATATTGAATGTGGGCATAGTCTATGCAAGGTGTCTCTTTTGCCTTATATATGAGGAGTGGTGGCAGCTAAAATTGACTCATGTTCTGGATGGCAAAGCTGTCAGAAGACAACTGTCTGTTAGTCTCCCTTCTTTTAAGTCTGTGATCCTGAAAGAGTTTGCTGTCTAGGATGGTCTAGCGTGACCCAATAGTCTCCCTTTCAGAACCTAAGTGCTTAATCTTGATGGATTTTTTTTCCTATAGTATTTGCCAGTTTTCCAGCAGACACTATAGCAAATGTGGCGGGTTGGGCTTTCATGCCCCTGCCCGCTCCTCTCCTGCTTTCCAGCCCGACATGCTCAAAGAGCCCTGAAGTATGGCAGGGAGGTGGAGATTCATGTGCTTTGTGGTGAAGTCAAACTGAATCTCCCCCTCAAACTTCCTTGAGTTCTTCACTTAATATGCAGCAATGAAGCAGCTCTTTGAAACAATAAAATGACCAGCCCTGAACTAAACCCAATAGAAAACCTCTGGAAAATACTTGGTGACAATGTTATGGCAAAGAAACCCATAACATTCCTAAAGAGCAGCGTGAGAGACTAGTGATGTCCGGTGGACACAAATGTGCTGAAGTCAAAGCAAAGGCCTCTACCCATCCTACTGATTGGTGACTGTGGTAACCTTCAGAAAACGGAATTATAATCTTCCTCTATGCTACAATCATTGCTATACTCTAATTATGAGTATCATATGTTTGCTGTACTTCTGTTGTATTTTTTCATTGTCTTTTCATTCAACCAATCCGTCTGCTTAGATTTCTCTCACATGAACTCCTGTACTTCAGGGTGAAGCGGCAGGAGGCACTTTCTGTCCAGTAATGTATAGAGAAGACAAGCTGTACAGACTAGATAAGCTCTTCATCCAAGGGGGTGGGGGAGATATAGTAGTTCATAGTGTTTGTTTTGTTAGGTGAGATAGCAGAGCAGAGTGTGTCATTATGTGAGAGCATACTTGTTAAAGACCTATATGGTCTAAAAGTTGCACCATACCTCTGATGAATAAAGGAAGAGTTTTGATTTAATACTTCATCAGGGAGTTCTGCTGATATTTTCTACTTTATCTACAATTGGATTCTAGCAACTGGGAACAACATCTGGCTGCACCCCTACCTATATGTGAGTTACCAATAATTTGTTGGCTGACTGGATGCTGTTCCACACATGAATTTGCATAAAAGTGTAGCTTAACACGAACCATGATAATCTAAGCACCTTGTCCGCAACCTGTATGAAATGCACGAGTACAGAGGAATCAGGAAATGTCTGCTTAGCTAGTGTCCAACTGCACAGCTAAAACTTACACTGTGCAGCTAACACAGTGATGGGAACAGTAAAACTGCAAAGCAGGGTTTAAAAATGATCTTTATCATGTTAACATCACTTTGGAATTAATATTTGAGAACTTTCTTTCATGCACAAATACCTTTAAATACATATTTTACTTATATAACTGTTTCAAAAACCTGACTTCTGACTCCGATACCTGACTCTGACACTAGACTCTGCAACTTACTTGAGTCTGATACCTGTGTTTGATATCTGAATTTCATAACTCAATTTGTTTATGCCTGTCTTCAGAGGTCAGAGTCAGTGCATGTGCATTAGATACACTGCATATATTTCCTGCCCAGCTTACATGCTCAAATGATCTATGAGTTTCTGAAGACAGTCAGATCTTTGACTATGAGCATGTCCTAAAGAATGACACTGTACCAGATGGTAAATGTGAATGCTATGAATGTGGGTAATGGGTGGGGATTATATTACATTGAAGAAGGTGCAACATCCCCCACCGGGGCCTGACCCTTTTCTTCAGTGGTTGCAGACAGCACAGAATACCGAAGTATCTGGCTGGTGCTGCCTCAGGCTTACGGTGGTCATGGTGTTATTGGGATCGGACGCTCGGTCTGCATCCTGGCAGGTCTCCTGCAGGTGGTGTGTGCAAGAAAATAGAGGAAGAGGCTGTTGTCCCTGAGGCAACCCCTGATGTTTTTATAGGGTCCCCTGCTTTATGGAGGATGTAGAGCCCTTGATTGTGAACAGCCTGATCCACCTATCACATGGAGGCACATGGTGTAAATCAACTCACAGTAAGAACTTCAACAGCAGGCAATGGCATAAATTCAGCAGAAAGTTCAGCAAAATAGAAAGCTGTAAGGAGATAGCTGGTCCACAGAAAAGGTTACTCACAGCCTGGTAATAGCTTCAGGCTGGTCTGGTAGATGGAGCCGAATCCAGACAGTGGATGTCTGCTCTGGGGCTTAGACTCCTGAATGCCCCAAGGTGTCAGGCAGCTGGCCTGTGACACCTCTGCTTCCTGGTAGTGTGTCTGGATGACAGCTCTGCAGGAGCTTCACACTGGACTTTGCTTCTCACTTTGCTGACTAAAAACTGAAAAATCCTCACAATGAGGTCTTCATTCCGGCAAGATACTGACTCTGACCACGTGCTTCCGCCAACAAGGGGTTTCATACTCACCTAGTCAGGTAGCAGCACTGTCCTACCAGCCTCCAATTTGCTTTACAATAAGACAAAAGGCTATAATTGGTTAAGGACAATCAACATCTTAACATTTGCCTCCCCAGGCAGTGGTTTACAACTGCAATTACAAAGTTTACCAGGGCAATAGCTTCTGAGTGAGTTGTGGAGTTGAGATTTGTGAAATATTTAGCTTGTGTATTACTTTTGCTGGAAAAGAGATATTTGATCAACATGGTTTATACCTTTCTATCTTCTGGTTAGAAGTTACGGTGAATTGCAAACTTTCGAAAGTTTTCCCGTGACCAACACATACTGTATGTGCCTTAAAAATAATAATGCCAGAAGTTTTGTTTGTCTGCGTCTTCATGTAAGCAGGTCTGATGATTTCATAGTAGTGGCTACCATAATGTGGTTATCAAAGTGAATTCCTATTTGTGGAAGGGTCTATATTGCTTAAAAGGATTTTCCACATACACATCAGGTTTTGAAATATATCCAAAATGATTGTATATAATACTATACATCCTCCAATCACTTTTTTTTTATTTTTGTCCGTTTCTCTATGCCTTCCAGAGTAGAACACTCCAGGGTTGGAACAAAGCATTTTGGTGCACTAGTAGGACAAGCAATATGGTGCTTACCCTACCAGACACACACACACACACACTGTATAATTACAGCAAAAAAGTGGTAGAATCAGGGCCAATTCTAGGCAGCAGTAAATATGGTGCACATAAAAAGATATAGTATTGCAACCAATGCATTACAGGAATGTAAAGGAGTGACCAGCACATTACATTAAGATAGAGGTGTGACAAGCCCATTGCATTAATATAAAGGAATGACCAGCACATTAAATAAAGAAACAGGCGTGACCAGCACATTACATGAATATAGAGGTGCGAGCAGGGCATTACATGAATATAGAGGTGTGAGCAGGGCATTACATGAATATAGAGGTGCGAGCAGTGCATTACATGAATAGAAAGTAGTAACCAGACCATTACATTACTGTACTGTAGAGGTGCAACCAGTGCATTGCATGAATATTGAGTAAGGACTAGCACATTGCATGAATATAAAGAAGTAACCAGCATGTTACATGAATATATAGGTGCGAGCAGCGCATTAAATGAATATGAAGGAGGGACCAATGCATTATATGAATATAGAAGTGTGAGCAACACAATACATGAATATAGCTATAGCCAGTACATTACATGTATATAAAAGAGAGACCAGCATATTACTTTAATATATAGAGGTGTGACCAGCACATCACATAAGTATAAAGGAACAAATAGCAAATTTCATGAATGTAGAAGTGACCAGCACATTACATGAATATAGAGGCGGACCAGTATATTACATGAATATAGAGTTACAGCCATTGCATTACATGAATATATAAAAGTGACCAGCACATTCCATGAATATAGAGGTGGGCCTAGCACAGTACATAAACATAAAGGTGGGACCAGCACTTTACATCACTAAAGAGTTGGAACCATCCCATTACATGAACATAGAGGTGTGACTGGCACTTTACATGAATATAAAGGTGGTACCTGTGCATCATATAGGGCCTCTTCATGCACTCCCAGTACACAGGATCAGCTGTCCCTTCCCCACTCACAGTACTGTACTGTATACAGTACGACCTGCTCACCCTCTCACTGTATACAAGATCACATGCCCCTCCCCTGCTCACAGTACACAGGATAACCTGCCCCCTCCTCCATTCAAAATACTCAGGATCACCTGCCCCATGCCCACTTACAGCACATGATACCTGCCCCCTTACAGTATACAGAACCAAATTATTTGCTCCTGACAGTATACAGGAACACCTCCCCCCCACCCAGTAAATGGTACCACCTGCCCCCCACTTACATCACAGATAGACCTCCTAGGAGCAGCAAATGAGGGGAAAGTGATCAGGTGCCATAAAATGAGGGAAAGATAAGGTGGAGCCACATTATGATAGGGACAGCAAACTGATGGAGCCAAAACATTAGGACAAGATGAGGGAGACAAGGATTACTTTTAATAGTATGTCCCTAGACCTTAAAGCTGTTTGGGCTGACAGGAAACAGATATGTTTCAATGATATGTTGGCATTACATGAGATGACAGATCTGCTTTCAGGAAAATGGAGGTGATTAATTAATAGACTGGCGTTTATAATAGCAGTCCGCGGGAGGTCCTGTGCTTATTTACACTGGCCTCTTAGTAAATGTGGGCTCAAGCTCCACCAGTTCCGATATTTAGAGCAGATTGGAACTGGCAGGGTTTGATGCTATATTCTCAGCTGGTTTTTGGAACGCCTGGCCCATCCTCCACCTGTCCCGCTCCCCACCTGGTCTCCTCCCTGACATGCCCAAATTGGTGTGCGGGTCAAAGAAACTCAAAAACTGGCAGGGAAAGAGAAATTCATGAATCTTCCCCATTGACAGTATTCTTTCTAAAATCTTACTCACTCTCCTGCATCAATGCATCTTCCTACTACTGCTTAGCTACAAATGTAGCATTATGGTTAACATGACTAAAAAAGCTAATTTAGTTATGACAGAAAATGGTAAGTTGCCTGCATTCATTTACTGTGTTACAACATCTGGTTAACAGGTTAAAACCTTATTCACACGACTATAATGTGGGCTGTGTTCTGGCTGCATGATTTGTTGCCAGATGATGGCCTACTTTGAGGTCTATGGCACGTAGCCATAGTTTTCACAGTTCTGGTACCTTCTGGTCTGTATGAGCCCCAATACATGTAGGGTATTGCCACTTTTGAGAGAATCTGCACAAAATCTTGTCTTGTTGTTTTTTTTAAAGTTTATACTGCATGAACATGTACGTACGAATAGTGCAGTTTAAAAATGTGGTACTTTGTGGAGAGTTTATAATAAATAGAAATTTTAAAACCCCTACTAATGTGAAAAGACCTCGAAAATAATTGAATCTAAAATTTCCTTGAAAATCTGGAAAATTGCTGATCAATTTGTACACGTCCTAAAATCCTCATAAAATTATATTTAAAAAATTAACATAATGTGAATGTTAGCTAGTAACCTATTTGAGTGATATGATGAGCACAACATTTAGAAATCAGAAACAAATTAAAAACTTTTAATCCAAAATATACCACTAATGTGAAGTATTAAAACCATATGATAATGATTAGAGATGAGCGAGCACTAAATGCTGGGTGCTCGTTATTCAATACGAACTTTCCCGTGCTCGAGTGCTCGTATCGAATAACGAACCCCATAAAGTCAATAGGAACCCGAGTCATTTTTCACTGCAGAAACATTAAAAGAACAGTGCAAAAACACATTACCATGTACCCCAGTGTTTTCCTTGTAAGAACACAATAAATAACACTATTCTTCACTTTTCAGGTTTTCACCGTGTCTTACGCTAAGTTCTTAGATGTGTCACGAACACGTGAAGTGATAATTGTCTTTCAGATGTGTTCTGCACTTAAATGGTCCTGTTTCACGTTTCAGCCATGTCACTGTTTTTTCGCTATTCTTCACATGCAGTCTTCGCGCGTGTCTTCCGATAAGTTCGGAGATGTGCGCGCACATCTGCAAAGTGAAGAATAGAATAAAAACAGTGAAAACAGTGAACACAGGACCATTTAAGTGCAGAACACATTGAAAGAACACTATTCTTCACATTCCAGATGTTCGTGCACATCTCCTAACTTATCGGAAGACACGCGCGAACACTTGCAATGTGAAGAATAGAAGAATGTGCGTCGAACATCTCTAACTTAACGAAGACCACGCTCACACATCTGCAAAGTGAAAATAGAATAAAAACAGTAAAAACAGTGAAACACAGGACCATTTAAATGCAGACACACTTGAAAGAACACTATTCTCACATTCCATGTTCGGACACATCTCCTAACTTAGCGGAAGACACGCACGAACCACACTGCAATTGAGAATGTGTTATTTCTAATGTGTTCTTACAAGGAAAACATCTGTTAAACATTGTAATGTGTTATTATGCACTGTTCTTTTAATGTTGCCTTCAGTGAAAAAAATGACTCGGGTCTCTCATTGACTTTACTGGGTTGTTATTGAACGAAGCACTTCGAGCACGGGGCAATTGTATCGAATAACGAGCCTCCCGAGCATTTTTAATGGCTCACTACTTTTCTCTCTAGTAAGGACATTTTAGGGGGAAGTTCCTCATTCTAATGTAAGCACATGGATTTCATATCATTTGTTTCAAATTGCATTTTAAAAAATATATTCAGAGTTAGTAGTCACTAGAGAGGAGCAAACCATACTCGTCCCCGAACTTGAAGCTCTTCCTGGCATTTAGCGTACTCGACCCGCTCGTTGCTCGGACGAATACTATACTTACTTCGCCCGCCCTCGCAAGAACATTGCAATCTGTCCTCGCCGCTCCTCCCGCTCCTATCTCCCGTTCTCCCCCGCGCCGTTTCGCTTTTTTGTTTGGCGGCCAGACTGAGCCAATCACACCCGGAGACATCTGCAACTCCACCCAGCATAGTGGTACCCTTACACGTCGATAGCAAAACAGTGTTGGCTGGCCAAGAATCAGTGACCTGGAATAGACTAGCCCCTGCCCGCGCGCTGCTCGGATAGTCTGTGTCTGGAATGCCGCTAGAGGGAGAAGCTGCTGCTGGTCACGGAAGCGTTGGCTGTTCTAACTACTTGAATAGTGTTAGGCGAGTGATTCTAACAACTAAACCCAACGCCTCTAGGCTACAATACCGTTATAAAGGCATTGTTTTTTTTAATTTGCTTGTGGCTTTGGGCTTGCTGCACTAGTAGTGGCAGCTATACCTATATTGTGAGGAATTTGCTGTGAAAACCTGCGAGACCTTTGTGTTTAGCTCTTAGTACACACATACCCCCCCCACCTCACCTGAAGTGGGTGGACAATTTATTAGGGTTTGATTAGAATTAGCAGAGTCTGCCTGATTTTTTTTTTTTTTTGTTTTTTTTTTACCTTTATTCATTTTTATAATAGCTCAACTCATCTTGCAAAGCAGCAGTGTTGCCTCAGTGTATGCTACTAAATAGACCATAGAGAACCCCAACGCTTTACTTAGGTGCCTACAATGCGTTATATTTTTGCTTTTTTTTTTTCTTGTGGGCTGGCTGCTGGCTTATATTGCAGCTAGTACCATCTTGTTAGGAATTTTTGTTGGGAGACCCTGCTGCCGTTGTTGTTCGCTTCGTAGTGACACCACCATCTATATCCAACCTCAAACACAACACACCGAAGTGGGACATTTATTTAGGATTAGGTAGGGTTTGATTAGAATTAGGCATGGTCTGCTTGATTTTTTTTTTTTTTTTGTAAAACCTTTATTGTAATGTTTTAATTTACCTTTATTTCATGTATAGCTCAAACTCATCTTGCAAAGCAGTGTGCTTCCAGGTATGCTACAAAATAGCATAGGAGAACCCCCCCGACGGCTTACTTAGGATGAGGCGACATAGCGTTATATTTTTCCTTTTTTTTTTTTGTTTGCTTGTAGGCTGGCTTGGCTGGCATTAGTAGTGCTGCTAGTTACTCCATATTGTGATGAATTTGCCTGGGGACTGCTACCGTTGTGTTTAGCCTTAGTGACAACGCCATAGTCCCACTCAAACAACCGAAGTGGGACAATTTATTAGGGGTTTTGATTAGATTATGCAGAGTCTGCTGATTTATTTTTTTTTTTTATCCCTTTATTTCATTTTTTAGCTCAAAAAAAAAACTCTCATGCACACGCACAAAATCCCAGTGTTGCTGTCAGTGTAGTTTGAAACACCAATATCCAAATAGGATAGCAGCGTTTTGTTAAAAAAAAAACAAAATAAACACAAAAGAAGAAAAAAAAAAAATTAAGTTTGCATTTTTTAATTTGAAAATTTTAAAAAATAAAAAAATAACCCGAGGGCTAGGGGTAAGGGACGAGGGCAATGGCCTTTGGCGTCCAACTACTGGGCGTCGCAACACTACTGCAGGGGTCAGATGCCGTGGTCCTGGGCGGGGTGAGACCAAAACCACCTTCTGATGAGGAGCAGGGGAAACCCTCAGGCAGAGCTACACCACACCCTCCCTAGTTTCATCACATGGTCTCAGTTAACTGGGACTGCGTGGGTAGAGCACTGTTTGCGGCCAGAAAACAGTTGTGAAGAGGTGATTTACCGTTGATTGCGGGACACTGGCTTCTTGCCATTGTCCACCAGTCAGTCTTCCACGCATCCACCACCTTGTCACCGAAATCAGACATTCTCCCTCCACCCAGCTCCTCCCACCTCATAAAAACAGTGAAAACAGTGAACACAGGACCATTTAAGTGCAGAACACATTGAAAGAACACTATTCTTCACATTCCAGATGTTCGTGCACATCTCCTAACTTAGCGGAAGACACGCCCGAACACCTGCAAAGTGAAGAATAGTGTTCTTTCAATGTGTTCTTACAAGGAAAACATCTGTAAACATCTGTAATGTTTTATTCTGCACTGTTCTTTTAACGTTTTCTTTCAGTGAAAAAATGCTTGAATCTCCCATTGACTTTAATGGGGTTCGTTATTCGATACGAGCACTCGAGCATCGGGAAAAGTTCGTATCGAATAAGAGCACCCGAGCATTTTAGTGCTCGCTCATCTCTAAACAGGGCATATTTGATGGAAACAAAGTCAGAACGTAGTCAATTGCCAGAACGTGGCGTAAGACAACTACAGGTCAACATGGATGATGGTTGATGTCATAATCTGGAACATAAATTATTCAATAACACATAGCAGCAGGAGACGGGAGAGACGGATGTTCGGTATGAACCTGCAGTTCAGGCCGATGAGCACTACTAGTAAGTTTTTGTAGTAACGCAGTAGTGGAAATAGTTAAAGCGTAACTGTAAAGTTACTAGACAAAAAATAGTTATAGCACAGCAGGAGAGAGCCTATGACAAAAATTCCAACGATACCATTATCATGCTGCTGGATTCTTCCTATCCTGAGATATAGAGCTAATAGGTATATGAAGTTATATTTAAAATCCTCATACCTGCCTATATATATGTGGAGCTTTCTTATATGACAGTGGTTGGGATAGGGTTCTATAAGGGGATTGTTTGCTGGTATTATCAGGTGCTGCAGTCCTCCCTGTGTTCATTTGTTTGGGAAAATACATCTGCAAAGTGAAGAATAGAATAAAAACACTGAAAACAGTGAACACAGGACCATTTAAGTGCAGAACACATTGAAAGAACACTATTCTTCACATTCCAGATGTTCGTGCACATCTCCTAACTTAGCGGAAGACACGCGCAAAAACCTGCAATGTGAACAATAGTGTTATTTCAATGTGTTCTTACAAGGAAAACATCTGTAAACATCTGTAATGTGTTATTCTGCACTGTAAACACTGTTCTTCACTGTCTTTTATTAATTTAATGCTCGATCTCGAGCCGGCGAGATACTCGTCCGAGCAACGAGCCGGTCCGAGTATGCTAATACTCGACTGAGCAGTATACTTCCTATGCTCTTTTTACCCAGTTCAAAGAGAATAAGAAAGCAGATGGAAGGAAAAGAACTGAGTTAATTTTATACTTACTAAGCTCATTTAATAAAAGAGAACAACTAAAAAAATAAGCAGATGGTAAAATGACTTTATCAATAAGATTTAACATAACATATTTCTGAAATTAAATGAAAAAAATATATTTCAAGCTTATTAATCCAAAGCACTTTCTTTATAAAATGTTCATATGGCCAATACAATTCAGACATATACAGAATACACGTTACATAGTTAAGCAACACATTTTGAGCTGTCCCCTCTTTGTCAAGCAATTACCCCTGTAGTAATGTCTGAACAGGTTATGAATAACTAGCTTGTGTCATAAAATCTAAATATTTTGAGTTATGGTCCTGTAGTATTCACTCTATGGGGGAGATGGGGGAGATTTATCTTTTGTCTTTCTATTTTCTAGTTGTCTAGTTCCTTTTTGTCTAGTTTCTTAGTCTAATTTATCTTAGGTGGATTCTCCTTGTGTTACATTGCACCTGTGCCTAGGGTTTATATGGGCGTTTGAATTGTGCCCTCTCCAGCTGGTCAGCTGAAGGCAAAATGTGGAAGGAGCTGCAGGAAACACTTTCACTTTTTGTTGTTGCAGAAGTACATGCAAACTTGGGAAAGGGTGATGGAATAATTCTGTACATATTTATGACAAAGTGTGGTAAAAGTTACTACTTTAATCGGAAATATAGCAAAAAAAAAATCACATTTATAGTCCATTACTGGCAAATTTTGGTATCAAGATAAATTCTCACATGTCTTAAAAAATATAAAGTAGAATGTGTATTGATATGTAAAGCTTTTCCAGAGATATTGTCACTGACAGAAATTACAAAGAAAATGTCTCCATTTCTTCAAAGATGCACAACTTTTGATGTTTCTAAATAAAGCATTTTAGCCAATTTTTTAATGCATTTTTACTTTTATATTTTAAATTTTTTTTAATCTGAAAATGTTTTAAGGTAGGGAATGGAAATTAGACTGGTCAGTGCTGTCGAGCATTTGTAACTTTTATCAATTTTTTTAAAAAGTCCAATTTGGCGAATACATCTAACGTTAATCTAAATAGCTTAATTTTTAAGATAAAGTTGTAAAAAATAAAAAAAAAATGCAAAAAAAAAGGCATTACACAAAAAATGGTGACTTTTGGTTCAAAGATTTTAGGATCTAGAGATATTCAGGTTTAAAGTGAGAAAATCAGGTGCCATTTTTATATAAAAAAAATTACTCCCAACGGCAGTTTAACAGTTAATAGCTCCGTTTTCCTGACACTCATATAAAAGAGGAGAAGTGAGGTTCTATGTGTCACAGAGCCAGAGATACAGCCCCCTGAATTGTGCCCCCCCTCCAGATTCTTAGCCATCAGACTGCAGGGAGAATTTGCTGGATACAGGATCTGCTGCACCTCACAGATAATGGAAATATTCACTCTATAAGTAACTACATTCTGATAAGGAAAAAAATCATCTAATGTTTATGTTTTTAATAGAGATGAGCGAACACTAAAATGCTCGGGTACTCGTTTGGTGTACACAATTTCAGTTGCCCCTAGACACAACCCTGTAACTTCTGACTTTAGGGTCGGGCCACCATCTTGGATTCCTGTTTGACAGCCATGCTGTTGAGATGTCAGTGTCTTTCTGCTCTGAGCTTGTAGCCACGCCCCCTGCAGTGCCTGCCCGGAGCTCAGACACTGATCATTTCCTGCCAGCACATTGTGAGCAGAGAGTAGCTGCAAACTACAAACTACAAGGAAATAAGTGATCCAGGGGAAGTTGGAAGCAGGAACATATCTGTGAGAACACACATGTAGCAGAGCTGACAGTGTAACAGAGTAAAAGTCTGTCAGCCTCTGTCTGTCATCCTGTGTCTGTCATGTCTCTGTGTAATAGGGATCTCATGGATCTTATCATCTCTCATCTGCCTCATCTTTGTGTCAGTGTGTTTGTACAATGTCAGAAGCCAGATGAACATATATATACATCTGTACCCTGATAATTTTACATTATTGTCACTCCACAGAACTAGATGGATCATAATGTGTCTGCTTAGAGAGTCCCCACCCACACCCTGGGTTTTTACACTGACTGTCAGTGAGTGATAGGAGCTAAAACAGCAATAACACTGAGTAACATTGTAAAGTAAGGGGTTAAAATGATACTATTGTGTTAGCCTCACGTGGGGATTGAAATGTGAGAATTTTCTTTCGTGGGAAAACCCCTTTAAGGTGAAAATGAGCCATGTCCTCAAGAGGATAATGCAGGAAGTGTTTACTAATATTTGTTGATGTTTCCTTTATGACACCAACCTGTTGTGGCATATGTAACTTGCAAGTGCAGGCGAGTGACATCGACAGCTTCTCAAAGAGCATACAAGCGCAAAACGTCCTGTCCACTACCTGCTTCTCCTTTTGTGTGGCATCAGTTGTAGAATGTCTATAGCATGTTTACCATTGAGTGCTACATCTCTCCTACTAATTGATCTGTTTTGGTGCTACATTAGAAGATATTTGTCTACTTACTTGAATGATTTGTGTTGCTAAGAAGTTAGATGCAATAACAGATAATGTAGGATTTGATGCAGCAATTAGTGAAACACACAACACTGGTGATGTTCAGATGTTATATCCTGCTATACATGTAGCTCCCAAACAAAGCAAGGGTTGTAGGAGTATGAAGGAGTTTAGGGGCAGTCCCAGGCACAGTGTCATTGGTGGACTGTTTATAATACACGATCCCCCTCCATGAGCTCCAGGCACCTCCTATCATGATGACACTGCTTGGAGGGGTGAACATTATTTAAGCAGGTTAGAGCAGCACTCGCTTCCTTTACAGAATATCATGTGAACCTCAAAATTATGTTCAGTGTCCATGGATGAAACCTAAATCCCTGCTCTTTAACACCTACTGATACATATTGCGGATGTTAACTCTATGGCAAAGCTGCCAGCTGCATTTAAATAGTCAGTGGCACCTCGTCGCTCCCCACTATTGTTGGCATTTAGCATGCCCTCAGCATTTTATTCCCCTGCTGGCATTGCATGGGGCATTTAAAGTGTCACCAATCATGGGTATTAAATGGCAAGGGGTTAGCCTAACCCCAATCTTAACTTTTGTCTGAAGCCCAGGTTTGGAGAGACTGAAGGGTCCGCTCATCACTACATGAAAACAATCTTACTATAAATTGAAGCTTGGCATGTAGAATACAATATTTTATATTCAATAAAAGCTATAGATCATCTCTTTGCTCCAAGATTATTTACAGTTCATGTGTGTTAGAAACCAATTAATTAATTAAGATTGTTTCAGTCATTAAGCTTCTGTTCAGTTTTTTTTTTTAGATTACTGTGAAGCCAAAAAAGCAATGCAATTTGTGATGCTGGGATGCTGTGAAGAACGCTGTCTCCAATTCAGGCTGTTCATCTGTTGGGAATGACTGCAAGGTCTACACTTCACAAAGATACGCTTGAATGGGGAAAAGAGCACCACATGACTGACGGAACTGCCAAGGGAAATATAAGACAGAGTGGTCAGAGGTCAGTGCTTCATGTTCCAGAAATTTTGTTTGTTTGTATGCTTCACAGAAGAACAAAGAGTTTTCCCTGTGATTCTGAATAATAAATAAACCGAGTACTCAAGTACAAAGCATTTACTATAAGTGTTTGTTTAATGTAAAACTATACAATTGATCACCTAGGAAATGCATGAGTACTTAATGAAATCTTACATTTTGTCCAATCTAAATAATATGGAAGTAATATTCTAAGCACCGCATTTTGAATACATGACACTATTTACAGCACAATAATAATATCAGATTTTACTATAGTAACATGTATAATTTGAAAAATGCTTGTTCCCACAACAGTTATCAAAGGGAATTTATCACGATTATGATTTTCGTTTTATTAATTCAATTTAAGAATGTACAATTGGACAAATGGGGAGGATTCATACGATTGGGTCATGTTTTTTCCCCACCAGCACCAGCGCCAGATGTACTGAGATTCTTTGGGTCAGATTTGGCTAGTATGGAACTCAATTTGCACATTCGTTGCTGACATAGAGAATTTGTTTTTACATATATCCATTACATTGTCGAAAATTTTATAAACCATTTAACTTTTTTGTTTCTTTTTTTTCTGTGTTTTCAAAATTGATAAAATTAGCACTCAAAAATGGGCTTATACTGTGACTATGTGGAGCATTTATCAGGTCTTGGACACCAGATTACTGGTTACACTTCTACAGTGAGTACTGGAAGTATTTAGACCCCTTTTTTTACACTTTGTTTCATTGCAGCCAAATAGTAAGATCAAAATAGTTATCTTTTTTCTCATTAAAGTACATTCTCCGCCCATCATGACAAAAATAAATAGAAATGTAGATACTTTTGCCAAAAAATGTAATAAAAAAACTGAAATATCACATGAACATAAGAATTCAGACCGTTTGCTATGACTCTCATATTTAACTCAAATGCTGTCCATTTCCTTCTGATACTCCTTGCATTGCTTCTGCTCCTTCAATGGAGTCCATCTGTATTTAATTAAACTGATTGTCTTAATTAGGAAAAGGCACACACCTGTCTACTGTATATAAGATCTCATAGCTAATGGAGCATGTGAGAGCATAGGAGAATCATGAGGTCTAAGAAACTGCCCAATGAGCTCAGAGACAGAACTGTGGCAAGACGCAGACCTGGCCAAGTTTACAAAACATTTCCTTAGCACCTTAAGCTTCTAAGAGTATAGTGGCCTCCATAATCCTTAAATGGATGAAGTTTTGGATGACTCATCCTCAACCTAGCCGTCCAGCCAAACTAAGCGATTGAGGGAGAATTACCTTGGTAAGAGAAGTAAAGAAGAACCCCAAGATCTCTCTGGCTGAGCTACAGAGATGCAGTAGGAATATGGAAGAAAGTTCCACAATGTCAACTATCACTGAAGCCCTCCAACAGTCGGGAGTTTATGGCAAAGCAAGAAATATGAAAGCCTGCATACAGTTCGCAAAAAACACTTGAAAGACTCCCAGACTATGAGGAATAACATTTTCTGATCTAATGAGACAAAGATTGAACTTTTTGTTGCTAATTCTAAGTGATATGTGTGGAGAAAATCAGGCACTGTTTATTACCTGCCAAATACAATATCAACAATGAAACATGGTGGTGGCAGCATCATGCTATGGGGGCATTTTCAGCTGCAGAGACAGGATGACTGATTACAAATGAAGGAAACATAAATATGGGCAAATACATATATATACTGGATGAAAAGCTCTTCCAGAGTGCTCTGGACCTCAGACTGGGCTCAAGTTTCATCTTCCAAAAAAGCAAGAACCCTAACCACAAAATAACAAAGCAGTGGCTTTAGAGAAACTCTGTGACCATTCTTTTTTGGCCCTGCCACAGCCCTGAAATAAGCCCAATTGAACATCTATGGAGAGACTTGAAAATGGCTTCCACTAATTTTTACTATCGATCCTGAGGAAACTGGAGAGGATCTGCAAGGAAGAATGACAGAGGATCCCCAAATCCAGGTGTGAAAAACTTTTTGCATTGTTCCCAAGAAGACTCATGGATATACTAGCTCAGTACTGAAAAAAGGGTCTGAATACTTATGACCAAGTGATATTTCTTGTTTAATAAATAAGCTAAAATATCTACATTTCTGTATTTTTCTGTGAAGAGTGTACATTGCTGAGCAAAAAAAAACCCTTTTTTTGATCTCACTAATTGGCTGCAATGAAGCAAAGAGTGAAAAATTTAAAGGGGTCTGAGTACTTTCCATACCCACTGTAATCCTCCAGGTACTCCGGTTTCCTCCCACACTCCAAAACATACTGGTAGGTTGATTAGATTGTGAGCCCCATTGGGGACGGGGACCTATTTGGCAAGCTCTGTGAAGTGCTGCATAATCTGTAGCCGCTTTATAAATAAAGAATAATAATTATTAATTCCCCTATTCTTCCCTGTGTCTGTGTATTTTGTAAGTGGCCTGTTACATTAAGTATGCAGTAAACCCATTTTAGTTTTATTCTATAAATTTATCGTAAATTGATAACTCTCCTAAATTTCTAAAAAACCTCCTCTAAATTCCTTAAAAGCCTTGTAAGAGATTATAAAAAACATTTTTCCTCTGGTATTCATGTTATGCATGGACAGTATCACTTGTTAATATCTTTATTTGAAGGTAATCAAACATTAAAAAAGAGGCACAAATTTACCAAATTGGAACCCCCACTTGTGTATCCTAGTAATAAATCCACCATTATAATAATCATCTTTATCATTATGTTTACATTTTTCATGATTATATTTACTCCTGCTTTGGAATAGTCAGAGAGAATAATCCTTCACTCTACTGGATCAGTCACAGGGAGGGCATCTCATTATTTATGTACAATACCACTTACCACTTTCAAACATTTTAACCTGTAAGAAGATTGACTGAAAAGAGCTGTTCCATAAGTAATATTACATCTTGACAATCAATAGATGCCAAACATGCCTTATGTAGTCATTGCAGAGACATCAATATTAATATCTTTGAAGGTTAAGAAAACTGTAAGGTGTTGGTACTTGATTTAAAGCTTCAGATATAAGCACCAAAGTTCTAGTATGCAGATAAAGTATTTTCCCCAAAGTTAATGGATTTTGGTTTTTTATAAAAATTTCATTATGAAAACAAAGTTATATACCATGTTGCTATTCTATCTTTCAGAGAAATACACAGCGAGGCATTTGGGTACAATCTGTACTTGAAAAATAGAAGATGAATACATGTTAGAAGTTTCTCTATGAGCAAATAAATAGCAATACCAGTTGCCGCAGCATCCCATTAATTCTTTAAAAACTAAGCAGTTGCTGTTTTAATCCATATTTTTATTTCACTTTGTGGTAACCTCTTAAACCACTCTTCTTTAAACTCTCACTCTGTCACAAACAATCACAAGTTTAATGATGTACTTCAGCAGCTGGTATAGGCACTCATTGTTGTCCTAAGTAATAGTTACAATCTCTTGACTGCATCTTAACTACACAGTATAATAATACCAGCATAAATAACTACAATGGAAAAAATGACAATAAAAAATGTCAAAAAGATTTGAAATGCACATGGTCAAAATGTCAAAGTTTTCTCTTTCCTTAATGACGAGGGATGGGGTGACTACATTATTACTGTTTTAATGAGATAATGGGGGGATTTTTTTTTTTTTTCATTATAGTCTTATTTTGTCAGTAGGTATGCCAGGGCATAATACTTTATTTAGTGATTAATTCCTATGTGAAAAAGCTTCACTTCCAGCTGACTATACCCAACAGACTATCTACTGCGGAGACCACAAAAGCTATCATAACCTACAGTGACAGTAGGGTTCTGTTTGCAGTCTCCATTGGAAATCTTGTCTTTTTTGACAAAATAATTAGCAGGTTAAATTTGGACGTGCCATATAATGGGGCTCATTTACTAAGGAGTTTGCGCCAGTTTTCTGTCTGACTTTGCACAGTCTTTCTAGTGCAAACTGCTTTCACAGGTATTAAGCTTCAACCAATCTTAGTAAATTTAGTAAATGTGCCCCATTGTATCTGGAACTGCATTGTATTCTCCATTCAATAATACGTGTGAAGAGGGCTAAATAAGCAACTACTGACAATAAGAAATATTATGAGTTTGAAGCAATGGGGATGGGGGTAATCATTAAGACTGGCATTGTGGTTGACAATCTTTATGAGGCATAGACTTAATGGGGGTCATTTACTATGGGCCCGTTTCGCGTTTTCCCGACGTGTTACCCGAATATTTCCGATTTGCGCCGATTTCCCCTGTATTGCCCCGGGATTTTGGCGCAAGTGATCGGATTGTGGTGCATCGGCGCCGGCATGCACGCGATGGAAATCGGGGGGTGTGGCCGAGCGAAAACCCGATGGATTCGGAAAAACCGCCGCATTTAAAAAAAGAAATGTGTCGCTTGGGACGCGCTTACCTTCACTTGGTCCGGCCCGGTGAACTCCAGTGCATTCAGATGCTTTTCAGCGCAGCAGCGCCACCTGGTGGACGGCGGAGGAACTACCTTGATGTATTCCGGCCGGACCCGAATCCACCGCAGAGAACGCGCTGCTGGATCGCGAAGGAACCAGGTAAGTAAATCTGCCCATATAACAATTGTGACCAGGAAGTCTGTGCATCAGAAACTAAAATGTATACCAGCTTATACACTTTTGGTTTAATGAATGTGCCTTTAAGACCCATTAGGGCTTATAAATTCAATACCTATTTGTGTTTCAAAAACTGTATGGTCACAAATATTCTCATTTGACCGCATGGTTATCATTTATCCTAGACAAGCATACCTGGAGGTCTGGGCTGGCCCCTTTGGGGGGGGGGGGGGGCGGGGTTTCGTGTGCGTGTGCCAGCAGGGCAGGGCAGTGTTCCCACACGGAGGTGGAGGAGTGGGGAAGCCATGCGCGAGCGGGGCACACGCTTCCGGTGTGTGCGCACGTATGCCTGGCCTCAGATCGGGGCGGAAGTAACGTCAGACACCGACACCATGTGAATCGCAAATATAAGGACTGATCATTTGGTATCTGTATACTCCTGAGGAAGCCGCAGGAACGGGGTGATACGCATGGGGATTTCTTTCCTCCCACCATAGATGGACTTGGGTTATATTTATTAGTATTTTTTCATATTTATTCCGCCGACGTTATGATATCATTGTTATCACCATTGATTATTGTTTGACCTGCATTTATCTGCACTTTGTCCATACTACATAGATTGCCAGATTGGTAAGCATTGGTGAGGAGGAGCACATTGTTGTATATTTTCACGGTGGCAGAGTGGCACATTAGCAAGTGTCTCATTTTATGTGTTTTTAAAGCATACCAATAAAATTCTTGCATATTACCCCAGTCCAAGATTGGCTTTGGTTTATGACACTGGCCTAGTAGATTATTTAGCATGTTGTGCAATTCCAGTGTTTTTTCCACACATATATTTTATTGGTGGAGAGGCAATTAGTTAAATCAAAAACTGTATGGTCACAAATATTCTCTAGAGCTATCAGAACCACTGTTTCAACCTGAAAAGTTGGGAAATTGACAGATTTTCAGATACACATTTCTGAGTCCTTAGAAGGAGCACATTGAAGTTTGATACTGAGTTTGGTCTGGATAAATCTCTGTAGGAAAAGCACAACTTGTTGGCTTCCAGCTGCTTGTGACTTCTCTGTATGTATTTTTTCTTCTACTTCACAAAATCGTAATTATTTTTATCTTTCCCATCTTTTTCTGACCTCAGCTACTGCAATATTACCTAACCTTAAGCTGGCAGGGGTGCAGGCAAATTCCATCATTTAGACAGATACAATACACAAGTACAGAATTTCTTGCGGAACTTGCTGTCAAATCCCCAGTAGGTCACTTTTCCATTGTACTATTTTTAACCACTACCTGTATTAGGCACTTCTAAACCATTTTCTGCATTGTTCCAAAATGTATTCCCATTTAAGCACCAGGCAGTCTTTTTCAAATGACACATTTGAGTAGTGGATGAATAGCATTATGGGCAAAGTATGAGTAATTCTCTCTTAATGTTAGGTTATTATAAATAAAAAGGTTAGTGTTAGATTCTCACAGAGACATTTACTTTTAGCACAATTGAGAATATTTATTCATTCAACTTTTTCTTTCTGGTTAAAATATTATTTTATATATTTACATTTCCTGGCGATTTTTATTTGACATCATTCTCGTCTATCGGTTTGTTGTCAATTGGAGATGATATTAAATAGTATTAATATTTTAGTGGCTTCTCTGGTAATATTTGTCTTAGTTTATAATTAGAGATGAGCGAGCACTAAAATGCTCGGGTACTCGTTATTTTTCAAGGGGACCAGGCTCTGCACGGGAAGCTTGGCCAACACCTGGGAACCTCAGAAAGGATGGAAACACCACGGAAATGGACGGAAACAGCCAGGGGCAGCATGCATGGATGCCTTGAGTGCTGTTAATCGCACCATTATGCCAAAATTATGGGCAACAGAATGGCCATGACAGAGTGACGAATGAGGCTAGATAGCATCTAAAACATGCAATAATTGACCCTGACACTATAGGGGACGGCATGCAGAGGCAGCGGCACAGCGGCAGGCTAGAGAGTGTCATGGCAACATACCCTAAATGGACTCAGGCTTCAAACCAATGGGGGGAAGGGCAGAGAGAACCAAAGGAGGTGAGCAAGAAGCGCTCAAATAATATCGGTACATGATAAAGTTTGCCAGTATATTTTTGGATTACACAGCAGGGGGCGACAAGTTAACATGGAAGCCATGAAACAATCCAAAATTCTGCCTGACACAGCTCGTTGATAAGGGGCCATTAGGGGCAGTGACAGTGAACTAGTAGTGATTAAAGGTGCTGAGTTAAAACTATGTTAGTTGGATCTTGGCATGGAGCTGGCGCTCCGCTGCCAGGCGAGCTTTCGCCAATCCAAGCCCCTGTCTCTCGGCTACTCCCCAAACAGCACTTCTAAGAACCTTTTGTATAAGATCAGAGTGTAGTAGCGTTCTTATAAGTTTGGGTATGGGGGTGAGGGGAATGTAAACATCTGCGCAAGAAGCGCTGAAATAATATCCGTAATGAAAAAAGTTTTCCAGTATATTTTGTGGCTTACACAGCACGGTGCGACAAAGTTAACAAGTTTGATGTGGAAGCACTGTAATAGCTCTTGGGCGGTGTGCCTTTATCACCTAGGCTCAGCAGTTTGAGCACCGCCTGGGTCAGCTTAGCGACGGCACTGCTGCGTGTGCTAGAGCTACCGAATGATGGTCGCCATGCCCACGGATGGTAATTCGGAGGAGAGGAGGTGGAGGAGGGGCTGGGAGGAGGAGGAGCATAGTGGCCTGAAACCCTGGACCGAGTAGGCCCCGCAATCCTCGCGTCGGCAGTATATGACCAGCCCCAGGGTCAGACTCGGTCCCGCCTGCACCAAGTTAAGTGTAGTAGCGTTCTTATAAGTTTGGAATATGGCGGGTGAGGGGAATGTAACAGATGCGCAAGAAGCGCTGAACTAAATATATCCGTAAATGGTAAAAGTTGCCGTTATTTTGAGGATTACACAGGGTGGGCGACAAAGTTACACGTTGTTGGGGAGAAATGAAAACAACCCAAAAATTCTGCCTGACACAGCACTTTTGATAAGGCGGCATGTATGGAGGGAGTGAACTAGTAGTAGATAAAAGGTGCTGCAGTTAAAACTATGTTAGTTGGTTCTGGCATGGAGCTGGCGCTCCGCTGCCAGGCAAGCTTTCGCCAATCCAAGCCCCTGTCTCTAGGCTACTCCCCAAACAGCACTTCTAAGAACCTATTGTATAAGATAAGTGTAGTAGCGTTCTTTAAGTTTAGGAATGGCGGGTGAGGGGAATGTAAACAGATGCGCAAGAAGCGCTGAATAATATCCCGTAAATGGTAAAGTTTGCCAGTATATTTTGGGATTACACAGCAGGGTGGCGACAAAGTTAACAAGTTTGTTGTGGAGCATGAAAAAAAACCCAAAATTCTGCTGACACAGCACGTTTGATAAGGCGGCCATGTATGAGGCAGTGAACTAGTGTAGATAAAGGTGCGCTGCAGTTAAAAACTATGTTAGTTGTTTTTTGCTTGCTGTGACATGGGCTCGAGCGGCGCTCCGCTGCCAGGCAGCTTTCGCCATCCAAGCCCTGTCTCTAGGCTACTCCCCAAACCAGCACTTCTAAGAACCTTTTGTATAAATCAAGTGTAGTAGCGTTTATAAGTTTAGGATATGGCAGGTGAGGGGAATGTAACATCTGGCGAAGAAGCGCTGAATAATATCCGTAAATGGTAAAAGTTTGCCAGTGTATTTTGTGGATAACACAGCACGGGTGGCGACAAAGTTAACAACTTTGATGTGGAAATCCATGAAAAAAACACAAATTTGGCCGACACACCTCGTTTGAAAAGGGCGATGTATGGAGGCAGCTATATGGAGACTTGGACGTGTAGCGGGTAGCATGGAGACATGTGGAGGCTGCTATGGAGCAATTCCAATTGGAGTAGTGCCTGTATGTGGCAGTCCAAAAAAGTTTCAAACCAGAGGAGCAGGTAGGTGGCCCTCCAGAAAAATGGAATAGATTGAGTGCCTGTATGTGGCAGTCCAAAAAACTTTAACCAGAGGAGCAGAGGTAGGGGCCCTCCAGAAAAATGGAATGATTGAGTGCCTGTATGTGGCAGTCCAAAAAACTTTTTAAACCAGAGGAGCATGTAGGTGGCCCTCCAGAAAAATGGAATAGATTGAGTGCCTGTATGTGGCAGTCCAAAAAAGTTTTCAAACCAGAGGAGCAGGTAGAGGTGAGGTGGCCCTCCAGAAAAATGGAATAGATTGATGCCGTAGTGGCAGTCCAAAAACTTTTAAACCAGAGGAGCGGCAGAGGTGGCCCTCCAGAAAAATGGAATAGATTGAGTGCCGTATGTGGCAGTCAAAAAGTTTTCAAACCAGAGGAGCAGGGTAGGTGGCCCTCCGAAAAATGGAAATAGATTGAGTGCCTGTATGTGGCAGTCCAAAAAGTTTTCAAACCAGAGGAGCAGGTAGGTGGCCCTCCAGAAAATTGAATAGATTGAGTGCCTGTATGTGGCAGTCCAAAAAAGTTTTCAAACCAGAGGAGCAGGTAGGTGGCCCTCCAGAAAAATTGAATAGATTGAGTGCTGTTATGTGGCACTGCCAAAAATTGTTTAAAACAGAGGACCGGTCGGTGGCCCTCCATAAAATTAAATGCATAAAGTACTATAGCTAGAGCCAGTGGGCCCTGTCAAAAAATAGCCAGTTTTCCTCTGCTTTACTGTACAAAGAGGAGGAGAAGAGGAAAATGAGGAGGAGGAGAGTGGATAATTATCTGTTGAGCTTCCTTCACCTGGTGGAGATTGGAAATAGGAGAATCCAGGCTTTATTTCATCTTGATAAGCGTCAGCCTGTCAGCGCTGTCAGTCGACAGGTGGTACGCTTATCGGTGATGATGCCACCAGCTCGCACTGAAAACACGTCGGACAAGACGCTAGCGGCAGTTGACATCTGGCAGTCTACAATCGCTCGGCGCTGTGGTAAACTCTGGAGTAACATGGTCAGTGTTGAATTCACCTCGTGGGCACGTCGCACAACAGTCGGTGAGCGGGCAGTTGGAGGCGGCGCTGCGCTGCCTGAGAGTGGCAGCATCTGTGCGGACTTCCTGAAATGCGCACAGATGCGGCGCCACCTTCGTGAGCAAATCAGACGCTTGGGTATGTCTTGAGGAAACGCTGAACTATCAGATTTTAACACAAGGGCCAGGATGGCACATGTGTCAGTCTTGCCGAGTTGCAGAGCGCCACCAGGTTGCGGCCGTTGTCACACACAACCATGCCTGGCTGGCTTCAGGTTCAGCGGTGCCAGCCACAGATCAGTCTGCGCCGTGAGCCGTTATAGTTCTTGGGCGGTGTGCTTTTATCGCCTAGGTTCAGCACAGTTTGAGCACGCCTGCTGTCGCTTAGCGACGGCACTGCTGCTGTGTGCCTAGAGCTAGCGACTGATGCGCCCATGCCCACGGATGTGGTCGGTATGGAGGATGGTGTGGAGGAGGGGTGTGGAGGAGGAGGAGGCATAGTAGGCCTGAAACACCTGGACCGAGGTAGGCCCCGCAATCTCTACGGCGGAGTATATGACCAGCCGCGAGTCAAGACTCGGTTCCCAGCCTCCACCAAGTTAACCAATGTGCCGTCGCGGATATATAGTGGCCCTGCCCGGCAGCAATCGTACCACGTGTCCATGGTCAGGTGGACTTGTCAGAAACGGCGTTGGTCAGGGCACGGATTATGTTGTCTGACACGTGCTGGTGCAGGGCTGGGACGGCACATTGGGAAAAGTAGTGGCGGCTGGGGACCGATACCGAGGGGCGGCCGCCGCCATGAGGCTGCGAAAGGCCTCGTCTCTACTAGCCTGATAGGGCAGCATCTCAGGCTGAGCAATCGGAGATGTGCAATTAAGGGCTCTTGGGCTGGGGGTGGGTTGTCACTATATTGCGTTTCCGCTCCAGCGTCTGGGGTTATGGAGAGCTGAACGCTGGTGGATGCTGTGGAGGATCGTGGAGGCGACGATGGGGTTTTGTGGCAGGGTCCTGGGCAGGGTCTGACTATCAGCTGACACAGGGAGGAGGAGCAGTGGTGTGCAACGGCCGGAGGTGAACGCGCTTGTTACCACTGAGGGGTTGTTTAGCATTCATATGCCTGCGCAACTGGTGGGTAGTTAAGCTATTAGTGGTGGAACCCGCTGATCCTGGTTTGGCAATGTGGCACACCACAGTCTGTCGGTCATCCGGTGTTTCCTTAAAGAACCTCCAGACTTCTAGAAATCTAGCCCTCGCCGCAGGAGCCCTCGCCACGGGAGCTTCACTAGTTGACACATTTGGCGCTGATGCACCAGCTCTGGCCCTGCCTCTCCGTCTGGCCCCACCACTGCCTCTTCAAACCTGTTCTGGGTCGAGGACTCTCCTCCGTCCAGAAGCACTGTGTTCACCCGGCCTCTCAACCCAGCTGGGTCTGTCACCCTCATCATCCTCCGATCCCTCAGTCTGCTCCCCCCCTCAGACTTCCTGCCCTGACAACAATTCCCCACTGTCTGACAACCGTGTCTCCTCATCGTCGGACACCTCTTTACAGACTTCTTCCAGTACGTCAACAAGGTCATCACACCCACAGACTGGACTGGTGGAAAACCTGGGCATCGGAAAATTGCTCTCATGCAACCGGACAAGTGGTTGTGAGTGGGAAGGGTCCAGAAAACAGTTCCTCAGAGAGTATGCCGGTTCAAATGGCAAATTTTGCTGGGGAGGGGGAGACATGGGGGGGAAGGAGGCTGAGGGTGCAGGAGCTGGAGGGAGTGCCGATTTCGGTGACATGGTGGAAGACTGACTGGTGGACAAATTGTGAAGCATTGTCGGCAATCACGAATCACCTGTTGCACTGTTCGGCCTCAACAGTGCTCTAACCACCGTCCCGTAACTTCAGACATGAAACCTAGGGAGTTTAGCTCTGCGGCGTTCCCCTGCTCCCTCATAAGCAGGTGGTGTCTCACCGCCCAGGCCACGGCCTCTGAACCCCTGCAGTAGTTGGACGCCCACGTCCGCCCTCGTCCTCTACCCCCTGCCCTCGGGTTAAACATTTTGAAAATGAGAGTTATAACTTTAATTTTTTTTTTAACTTTTTTGTGTGTTTTTTTGTGTGTTTTTTAGTTTTTAAAACCAAACAATGCTATCCTATTGCTATGGCTATTTTCTAGCCAAGTATGAAAGCCACTGCTATGCTAGATGAGATGAGCTGAGTTATTAAAAAAATAACGAAAATAAAAAGGAAATGGCAGCGAGACTGTGCCTAATTGAAATCCAACCCCGGGCCAATAAATTTTCCCACTTCGGTCTTTGCGATGGATATGTGCGTCCCTAAGCGCAAAACACAGTGGTCGCAAGTCTCACTCCAAATTGCTCACAATTTGCTAGTAGATGCACTGCAGCAACTACAGCCACCAGCAGATCAACCAGAAATCAATAATATATAACGCTAATGTAGGGTAAGTAAAGCCGTTTGGATTCCTATGGCTATTTTCTAGCCAAGTATTTAAAGCACACTACTATGCCAGATGAGATGACGCTGAGTTATTAAAAAAATAAACATAAATAAAAAAGGAAAGGAGACGGCAGACTGGCCTAATTGAATACAACCCCGGCCCTAATAAATTTTTCCCACTTCGGTCTTTGCGTGGAATGTGCGTCACTAAGCGCAAAACACAGTGGTCGCAAGTCTCACTCCAAATTGCTCACAATTTGCTAGTAGATGCACTGAAGCAACTACAGCCACCAGCCAGATCACCAGAAATCACAATATATAAAGCTACTGTAGGCGAAGTAAGCCGTTTTGGATTTCCTATGGCTATTTTCTAGCAAGTATATTAAAGCACACTACAATGCCAGATGAGATGACGCTGAGTTATGATGAAAAAAATAAACGTAAAATAAAAAAGGAAATGGCAGCGACTGTGCCTAATTGAAATACAACCCGGGCCCTAATAAATTTTCCCACTTCGGCTTTGGATGGATATGTGCGTCACTAAGCGCAAACACAGTGGTCGCAAGTCTCACTCCAAATTGCTCACAATTTGCTAGTAGATGCACTGCAGCAACTACAGCCACCAGCAGATCAACCAGAAATCAATATATATAACGCTACTGTAGGCGAGTAAGTAAGCCGTTTGGATTCTCCTATGGCTATTTTCTAGCCAAGTATTAAGCACACTACTATGCAAGATGAGATGACGCTGAGTTATTAAAAAATAAACGTAAAATAAAAAGAAACTGGCAGACTGTGCCTAATTGAAATCAAACCCCTAATAAATTTTCCATTTGGTGTTCGAGGTGGATATGTGTGGCACTAAGAGCTAAACACAAACGGTAGCAAGTCCCCCTGCTAATTCCTCACAATATGGTGACTAGCTGCACTACTCTTGCCGCAAGCCAGCCACAAGCAAATAAAAAAAAAAGTATAACGTTTATTGTGCCCTAAGAAGGGCTGTTGGTTGTTGTAGAATCACTCTGCCTAACAGTAAGCTAATAGAATACCCTAACGCTTTCCCTGACCAGCAGCGAGTCCTCCCTAGCGGCATCCGACAGAGATGATCGAGCAGCTGCGGGCAGCGGCTAGTCTATCAGGGTCACTGATCTGGCCAGCCAACCACTGCTTCAACGGTAAGGGTACCACGTCATGCTGGGTGGAGTGCAGAGTCTCCTGGCTTGTGATTGGCTCTGTTTCTGGCCGCCAAAAAGCAAAACGGCGGGAGCTGCCATTTTCTCGAGCGGGCGAAATACTCGTCCGAGCAACGAGCAGTTACGAGTACGCTAATGCTCGATCGAGCATCAAGCTCGGACGAGTATGTTCGCTCATCTCTATTTATAATATTTCAAATGTCCAGTACAATAATTGTTACTTGTAACAATATAAAAAGAAAATATGTATTAAAAAGTTTTTAATTCTTTTAATTGCCCCATTATGTTTTTTTTTTTAAATTGAAATGTATTTGAGTGAGGATATACACTCACCGGCCACTTTGTTAGGTACACCTGTCCAACTGCTCGTTAACACTTAATTTCTAATCAGCCAATCACATGGCGGCAACTTTTATTTGAATGCCTTTGAACGTGGCATGGTTGTTGGTGCCAGAAGGGCTGGTCTGAGTATTTCAGAAACTGCTGATCTACTGGGATTTTCACGCACAACCATCTCTAGGGTTTACAGAGAATGGTCCGAAAAAGAAAAAACATCCAGTGAGTGGCAGTTCTGTGGGCGGAAATGCCTTGTTGATGCCAGAGGTCAGAGGAGAATGGGCAGAGGTCAGAGGAGTTCGAGCTGATAGAAAGGCAACAGTGATTCAAATCGCCACCTGAGGCAAATGGGCTACAGCAGCAGAAGACCACAACGGGTGTTTCAGCTAAGAACAGGAAACTGAGGCTACAATTTGCACTAGCTCATCAAAATTGAACAATAGAAGATTGGAAAAATGTTGCCTGGTCTGATGAGTCTCGATTTCTGCTGCGACATTCGGATGGTAGGGTCAGAATTTGGCGGCAACAACATGAAAGCATGGATCCATCCTGCCTTGTATCAATGGTTCAGGCTGGTGGCGGTGGTGTCATGGTGTGGGGAATATTTTCTTGGCAGTCTTTGGGCCCCTTGGTACTAATTGAGCATCGTTGCAACGCCACAGCCTACCTGAGTATTGTTGCTGACCATGTCCATCCCTTTATGACCACAATGTACCCAACATCTGATGGCTACTTTCAGCGGGATAATGCGCCATGTCATAAAGCTGGAATCATCTCAAACTGGTTTCTTGAACATGACAATGAGTTCACTGTACTCAAATGGCCTCCACAGTCACCAGATCTCAATCCAATAGAGCATCTTTGGGATGTGGTGGAACGGGAGATTCGCATCATGGATGTGCAGCCGACAAATCTGCGGCAACTGTGTGATGCCATCATGTCAATATGGAACAAAATCTCTGAGGAATGCTTCCAGCACCTTGTTGATTCTATGCCACGAAGAATTGAGGCAGTTCTGAAGGCAAAAGGGGGTCCAACCCGTTACAAGCATGGTGTACCTAATAAAGTGGCCGGTGAGTGTATTACATACATTTGGATTGAGTTTCTAGGTAATGTTCAAGTTTTCCTAGTGAATCATATTGTGACTGTCAGCAGCTGCCACTAGAGGGAGATTATAGCAAAATTGTCCTATTGAGTTGAGTGTTCAAATGGTTACTAGTTATGTAAAGTAAGAAGACTCCTTAAAGGGATTCTCCATATTGTTTGTGTAATGAAAAATTATATTATTTTCCAATATCTTTACAATTATTCACAATTTCCCAATCTTGCTCTCATTCTATAGAACACTTCTGTGTTTACTTCAAATGGATAAAAATCTGTCCCTGGTCATGTGATGTCACACAGGTGCATAGCTTGTTAGTATTACAGAGAGTAATTAGAGCCATGTGTTATAACGAGTCGTGCACCTGTGTGACATCACATGACCATGGACAGATATCTATCCATTTAAAGTAAGCATAGAAGTGTTGTATAATGACAGCAAGCTGAGATGTAGAATGTATATTGAAAAATTGTATAACTTGCTCATACCCATGCTATATGAATTATTTGCCGGAATTTCTTGAATATAGAATATAAAAAGATTTCCCCTTATTCTAAATGTTTTTCCTCTTCTGCTTTCAGCTCACAATTACTGCTGCAAAACACTGATGAAATAATTGACATGTGAAAAAAAAAACAAAAAACATTCTAAAACCAGTTTTAAAATCTGCCACTTACAGCACAATACATGTTATGTGTAATAGTATGAAACAAGAGACATAGAAATTCAGAAAATACAAAACATAATCTTCCTAATTTAAAAGAAACTAAGGCATGATTACACATTTTGACAGAGCAATTTTACTGCCAACTTTTTGGCTGGAGGCTCCTCATAAGTGAGTTTGATATTATTCTGTGGTCACGCTGATTCCAAATTCAAGTAGCCGAAAAGTTTTCATATTAATAAAAATAAATGTATAATAATAAATAAAACATATCTACTTTTCATGAAACCTATTTCCCTGATTAGCCTGTTACAAAGCACAATACAGTAACAAATTAAAAGATGTGGTCTAAGCTCCTAATTGATTCTATTCCCTCAACAGCACTTAGAAGAGCTATTAATTAGTTCTAATGAGATGGATGGCAACAGTAACTAATTATGTGAACAAAATGGGTCCTATAAAATGGTCTGATAGCTACTCTGTATTCCTATACAAATACACACAAAACATATTGTCTGAAGAATCACAGAACAGTATATTTTATTAGCCTTCTTTATTCCTTAATACCGACAACAATAAATCATCTCTAACCATAATGAAATTATTTATACAACCTACGAAAATTACATTTTAAGAATTAACTATCATCAGCTAAATATCCCATAGGTTGTCTAAGGTTATAAACTTGACCCTGTCGCAATAATTTTAGTTCGGTCATTGAACAAGGATCTTTTAGTAAGGTCCTTGCTGATTATTGACAAACTCTGTAAATATATATTATCGATTAGGCATGAGGAAAGAGTCCCTAAGCAGGGCTTCTGAATTTAAATTAGGTTATTGAACTTTTTTTAATCAATACTGTAGTTAACAGTGGATCACTGAATACATAATATAATGACAAAATGATTGAAATGTATAATTTAGCAGCATTCTTCTGCAATTATTATAATCTGCTTAGAAAAAAAAGAGTCGTGCAGGCCAATAAGACGTCATTGCAGTTTTAAAATGATTTATTTTGTACAAATTCTTCAAGAATGTTTTTTTTTATTTTACTCACTTTTGCAAATAATTGTAAATGATAATTATGTGTAGAAATGTGACATTGGTCTGTTGAATGAATCATATTTTATATGTGAACATGGAAGTGGCTTTGGGTTCATTAGACTCTGCAATGTAGAGTGACACAGAAAGTCAAGACAAACAGTATCATACAACATCTAGAATGAGTTGACACCACATTAATTCTACACATGACTGCTGAGCCAATCACTCGCCTCAGTAAACATGTGTCTTCCATTCAGCTCTGGCCACTGAGTCAAGGATTTTTCGTTGGCAATCACTAGGGATGAGCGGACTCGTTCAAGTTCAGTCTAGATTCGACTATCCTTCATAAAGTTTGGTACCCAGACCTGAATCTGAGTGCTCACCCCCATCTGTGACACCCATGATTGGTACTGGCACTGAATACCACAGGCAAAGCAGCTGGCTGCATGTACTTAGTGGCAGTTTGTGTATAGCCACTCTCCAAAGGATTATCGCTACCTATGATGTCATTTAGGAACGACAATCATACGATCAATTGGTGGCTTTGCTGGCAGGAGTTAACCCATCAGTTGTGTTGATAAGGTAGTAAAAGATCCGGGGCTTGAGCACCAATGCACATTCACCAGATTTTTGGTAGTTTCCACTCCTTTACATAATCCCCCTCACATGCACGTGTGCCATGGACTGCGGAGTTTACCGCACAGACATGTTAAGTTCTTCATTGCCATTACATCTTGATCCCCTAACAATGTTATCTTGCTGCTACCTCTAACACTCTCCCTCAAATAATTTTAAAGACCTACACAGAAAGTCCTCCTGAAAATAATACACCTAGAACCTACATTGTATGTGGCCTGGAATGTAATAATGCAATCCACACTTAATAACTGTGGCCTCTACTAATGCCCTTTCAATGGCCCTACACTAAATAATACCTCTCACACTGAATAAGTCTTCCCAGTAAGTAATGTCCCCAAAGTTCACAGTAAATAATATCCTCACACTCCCCAGTAAGTTATATCCCCCCACAGCCCCCACAAAACTCAGTAAGTATTTTTTCGACAACCCTCAGTATGAAATGTCCCCTGAGCTGACAGTAAGTAATGTACACCAAAAGCCCCAGTATAATGTCCCTCACAACCCCCAGTATATGGTACCCCACAGCCCCAGTAAAGAATGTTCTCCACAGCCTCTACTAAGTTATGTCCTCTACAGCCCCAGTATATAATGTCCCTGACAGCCTCAGTATATAATGTCCCCTACAGTTCATCTGTATATAATGGCCTCTACAGCCCCCATTTGATGTTCCCCATAGCCCCCAGGGTATAATGTACCCCACAGTCCCCACTACTCGGTCTGTGAATCCGGACCATGCAGTGGATGGATTTCCTGAGAATGATACTTCAAGCATCATGATTTCAGTTCAGTGCTGCTGTTACGCGGGAAGAAGGGATTCCTTGAATCATATACAGTATAACAATGATGCCTGGAGTGATCCATTTCATGCTGCTTTTCACTGTTGAAAGTTTGCTTGGTTTACAATGCTTGATCCTGATAGTAGATGTCCTATAAGTGTTTTAATTCAAGTCACTACTCACTGCCAAGTGGGTATAGGACCTGAATGCTTCTGCTATTGCTGCTTCCTAAAAGGTTACTGCCTGTCTCTCTTCATCTAAACCTCTCTTTTCTACAGCTTCTTGTACTACTCCCACTTATCTGGTTCTACTCTCTCTGCCTAACTCATCAGGAAGGATTAGTGACAGGATATACTGTAGATAAGGGGGAGTGCCCCTTATCTATCAGAAGTTAAGTAAAGAGCTCCACTACTTTTACTTGCCATGCCCCTCTCGTTGACCAATAGCATCAGAGAGGGGAGTTTTCTTTGTCTCCCCTCCTTCTGTGCATGTTTCCAAGGTTGAGTTTGGGCATAAGGGATGTTTGGTTGTCAAGTGGATTATTCTGCGCATCCCTGAGCACTTCATCACTTATTTGTAAGGAAGATGGTAATCAGCTTCTGCTGTGACGCTATTTGAATGCTGCCACCCATAAGTATAGGAGAGACATAAGATCTAGCTGACCTTACATTTCTCTCTTAAACATTGTTCTGCTTGTTCTGTTTAGATGTTCTCTAGAAGGACAACCTATTTATGATAAATGACACTGAGTACAATTTAAACAATAAATTATATCTTTGTATTGTAATTTATATAATTATCGATTTTATGTACAACACCAGTAGTAGGAAGAATGACATCCTTTTTTATGACTATATGATCGCCGTGTGTGCATCGGTTCAAACCACAAGGAAAACAACCTTTTGATGTCCAACCATGTTCTGCTGTGATTTCTCCTATTATCAAAACTTGGAGACAAACTTGGAGTTCTTAGGATTGGTGGTCAAAAAAGCCAGACTTGTCAAAAATAAAACATATGAATTTTATTAAACATCATAAAAGAGAAACAGACACAAATATAAGTGCACATAAACATCAGGTTAACTCTGACCTGGTTTGACACAGGAAAATACAATTACACCATTTTTACATGAATAGTAAAAATGGTAATAAATATGCAGGATTATCCTTTCTTAACATATATTGTCACTCTTGCATTAAAATGTAACATTTTAATGGACATTAAATGACCTGTGGTATCATTTGCTGGAGAGGTATGGGGCATTAATTTAATTTATGTGGGTATATGAACCATTTCTCTGAGGGGGGATTAAATATTAATGTATGTGGGGGATGTTATCCATTGCTGGCGGGGAATCCTTTAACGGAGAGCAAATGGAAACATTAATAACTATTGGGACATCAATAGCTGGGGGTGGGGCTGGGAGCAATATCAATTGCTGAGAGGGCCTTGCTGGGGACTGGGGTGAAATATTTATTTTGTGGGGAGGAGAGGCTGTGGATGACATCCATTGCTTGGGAGGTAATGAGAACATTAATTTCTGAGGGGGTTTGTGGGACACATAAACTGCTTAGAGTGGGGCACATCAATTGCTGAGGGTCTATGGGGCACATCCATTGCTAGGGGTGGGGCTGAGGGAAACATTAATTGCTGAGAGAGGCTGGTGGGGGGACATGCATTACTGAGGGATGGGGGGAATCTGTTCCTTGGGGTTGGGGTTGGGGTGGAATCTAAATTTCTGGGGGCGCTGTATATGACAACCATTAATAGGAAGCTAATGGGAACATTCATTTCTGGGGGATTTGTCCTACTGGGAGGGGATGGGAGGGCATCAATTAGTATGAGGAGCAGGAGGGAAATTTTGAGGGGCTACAGAGAACATGAATTTACAGTATGACATTAATTTCTTTGGGCATTGTTAATTGCTTGGGGTGTTGTTGGGGCATTAATTACTGGACGGTTGTGGGGGACATTACTTAATGGGGTCTGTGGGGACATCACTTATTGGTGAGACTTATTTCATGTGGGATAATTATTCAGTGGATGGGGGCATTACTTAGTGTAGGTATTATTCTGTGTCTTCTAATTAGGTAATTAGAAAGGGTCACTTTGCAGGGGCATCAGCAGAGGTGACAGGTATTAAGTGCATTATTACATTTTAGGCCATATTTAGGGAATATTATCAGGTGGGTGGCACAAAGAGGGGGTTGTTACATAAAGTACACGGCCAATGTAATGTGGATGGGCAGTAATTGGGGGGCAACAATGGGGATAGTGTAGTATGTGTAAAGTAGAATGAGTAGAATATATATATATATATATATATATATATATATATATATATATATATGTGGGTTATTCTTAGAAGGTGACTTGGAGTTGTGGGGAAAAATCAGGACAGTATATTGTACATTGCCACAATTTTTGCCATTTTAAATGGTAAAATCCATGTAGTTTTATTACAGTATTTAGAGGGTCAGTGTTAGGGGTAGAAGCAGGGTAACAGTGTTAGGGAACCAAGATATAGGAACAATGAAGAACATAAGATGTCTGTGTGGTAAACTTCACATGGAGGACAAGTGGCTGAAGAGGAGACATGGTTTATATAGTAAAGGGTGAATTCAGTAAATATACAATATCATATTTTAGTATTTATACAATGAGCAATATAACATTTCACCTTGATACACTAGTAATGTGTCTGAATAGTTAGATTTTTGAAACAAAGCAAAGATTTTTGTGAACAAATGCAAAATCTCAATGGAATTAGACTCACGGGAGGCAGCCAATCAGATAGCATCCTCCAAGTGGAAAGCATTTATGTCACCCATCATGCTGTGAGCATACTCGGTAGGCAGACAGCTATTCCTTGATGGACAAGGTCAGATACCAGCATCTGTTTGGAAAGGAGATGTTTAGATCAACATCTGTGCAAGTCTGTGTAAGCTGACAATGGCGATAAAATCTTAGTTAAATAAATATACAACAAACATCTCTCACACCAGAAATGTTTACAACTGGAGTGGAGTAGATTTCCATGTCTCAGTGGATAACGTCAGAAATGAGCTTGCCACTCTTGAGGACTGTTGACTTTCACAGATCTGATTAAAAACAGTATGGCAAGATTTTATTTTCAAATCTGACAATGTTTATTATCTATAACATATAATTCTACTTTAAAGCAGATGACATAAAGTTTCCAGTAAAGTACTCGTAATACTGTGTCTGTTTATCATTTAATGTCTGTGCATGTATTATTTTGGCATTTTATATTTGTGCTTTATTTTTTTTTGTAAAATTTTTGTTTGTAAAATTGCACGACCCATAGAAATAGAACTCAGTTTTTTGGTCTTGTGCATTGTATGTCTATAGACAATATTAGTAAATTTATGTAAGAAACATGTCATAGTATCATAGTTTATATGGTTGAAAAAACACACTTGTCCATCAAGTTCAACCAAGGAAGGGAAGGGATTGCATGAGGATGGGATTTAGGGGAAACAATTCTATATAACATAACCATCAATGTTATTTAGGTGTAAAAAGGCATCTAGATTCTTCTTGAAGCTCTCTGCTGTCCCTGCTGTGACCAGCACCTGAGGCAGGCTATTCCACATAACTATAAAGGACACATTAATGTTATCAAACCAAATGATCGGATATAAACTAATAATAGGGGGGAATCCCATAAATATTAAAATGTTTATTAGAATGAGCAGGAAAAAATCCAAGAAGAGAGACCCTTCACTAGAACATCTATAAAAGAGCATGAAGAAAGCACGTGTTTATGCTGGATAAATCCTTCAAATGTACAGTTACTAGCTATGACATTTTATATAGTAATTGTATTTTAGATGCATTGATCAATAGCTGAATAAATTTGAGTTTTTCAATTAAGTAATTTCTATGCTACTCATAAATTATGAACATTTTTTGAAACAGCAATTCCATGACGTTTTTGTTAAATAAAATTCTTCATTTTGTCTGCCTTCATATTATGACCTCTTCTGTCAAATCTGTTATGAAACCTATTTGGCTTGTGTACTGTATCTAAATCAATTTCTTAAAAGTTATTAAAAACAAGACTAAACATTTGTTTTGGCAGGTGGCCACTTATGCACTATGTTTAATGGATTCAATCATTAATCGGGGAGCCACTTTATATATACACTTAAAGTTTTTGTGTCTGAATTTTTAAATAATTGATAATGCAGAAATAAAAAAAAGTTAAGTAGATGTTGCCAGTTCAAGCATTACATTAGGTTGTATACAAAAATCCAATGTAAAATCTGATGTAATTGATACTTTTAACCTAGGAAAAATAAGCAAATGTAAGGACCTACAGTAAGCAACTTTGACAAATACTAAATTCTGATGACTAGATAACGGGATCAAAGCATTTTCAAAATGGCAGGACTTGTAGACTCTTGGACGTGTATAATGTTTATTACCTAGCATAGTGCTCTAAGAAAGGGCAACCAATGAATTAACTTACCGGAGCACATTTACTTACCAGGTCCCTGCGCAGTCCCCGATCCGGAATGTCCACCTGAATGCCCATCTGCCGCGATTCATGAAGATCGTGTGCCCGATTTCCTGCACTTCCCCGATCAGGTCCCCCAGAGTTTACCATCTTCCTCCCGGTGTATGTAGGTGCATAGCTTGCGACACAAATTGAATTGTTAAATCCGGCGCATAGAACGAATCCGTCGGATCGTCCGACGGCCTGCCCCCCCGATTTGCGTGAAAGCCACCGCGATTGCGACACAATATTATCGTGTGTGACACAATTACCGGCGCGATTCTGGGAAAGGGATCAGATCACATAGCTCTCAATAGTTACTTACGTAACATGAATTACAAATGCTTGCAAATAGCTTGAGTAATAGTGAATTAACAAAAAAATTAAGGAGATATGTGATACAGGTATCCGATTTGCTCCTGATTTTTTTTTTTTTTTTTTGAGGATTTGCTTTATTTCACTCCTCTCTTCCTTTTAAGGATTTTGTTTCTATATTCACTATTATGCTCTTGGTAGCAGACACTTGGTAGGGCACTACTATTCTCTTGGTATCAGACATAAGTGAGGTGTAGGTATATTTCAATTACTTTGGGAAGAGATGGCACAAGTATTTAATATTTATCGGCTAATACTTTGACATATATAGTACCATCTATAATCATGTCTGTTTATTTATATAGCGCCATCAAATTCGGTAGCACTTTACAACTCATAGGGAACATTTACAAATAAAATAAAATATTATAGAGTGCAAACAGGCAATTGGAACAATAGGAGTGAGGCCCCTGCTCGCAAGAGCATACAGTCTATGGGTATAAAGGGGTGACACAAGAGGTATAAGAGCTTTTCTAATGGTCCAGCCAAAGATTTTGCTGCTTGAACCAGCCATCAGGGTCATCCAAAGTCAATGGGACTGCAGAGAAGCCTGAAGCTTGGTATCTGGCGTTTACTGGATAACAGAGGGGATAAGTATACAAGATGGGTAAGTAATGGTTTCCATACTTACAGAACTGTATGGTATGCATGGGTAAAGAAATCAGCATAGTCTGGTTAAATAGTCTGGTCTGGGTCAAGCACAGTGAAAAAGGATTTTTGGCAGCAGTGGGCCGCTTCAAATAGGTCACCAAAATGATGCAGATAGTCGTCAAGTGTAGAAAGCACATCAACAGAAGTGCCTAAGGGAGCTAGCCCAAAACATAGTGAAGATTTAGGCTGTCAACCTGATGTAACAACTTAGGAATTATCACCTGTTAAGATTCATAGATGGTATCTTACAGGCGCTGCCTGAGGACAGAAGCGATCAACACCCCGAAGTTGGTGCCGAGGAGGGGGGAGTTTTCGGCCGCTGAGTGTTAAAGAGGACCTGTCACCCATAATTTTGGCACTAGGAGCTGCTTATTAAAGAAAGCAGCTCCTAGTGCTTAAACAAACGCCGCAGTGTTAGAAGGAGAGCATTACCGGAAACCTCCAGTAACGCTATCTAACACTGCGGCGGAGTACAATGTAATCGTCGCACCGCTCGCAAAGTGGTCCGATGTATTCATGATGGGCGGTTCGAGGCGCTGGGTCTTCCCTGGACCACCTTGCTCCATAGGGTGGCGGTGACTGCCATGCGTCATGCGTCAGTCACCGCACCTGACCATGCCCGAACCCCGCCCCCTCATGAATACATCGGACAGCTTTATGAGTGGTCCGACAATTACATTGTACTGCGCCGCAGTGTTAGATAGCGTTACCGGAGGTTTCCGGTAACGCTATCACTATAACACTGAGGCGTTTGTTTTAGCATTGTGCCGAAATTTTAGGTGACAGGTCCTCTTTAAGGGGTTGAAAACCTTAAAGGACATTGATATATTGTCTCACCCAAACTTTGTATCAATAACATAACATCTTCTAAAATACAGATGAATTTGTTAAATCACAAATAATAGAAAATCATAATCTTTATATCAAAAACAATAAATATGAGGAATAAATAATTGATTTTAAAAGTACAAAACGGTGAAAGGTTATGTAAGCAAATGTACGTTTTCACCCATAAGTATTTATTAAAATCATTAATTTAAATTATGACTTATACCTCAATAGCTGTAGCAAAAAATATAGAGGAAAAGAAAAAAGAAAAGTTAAATATTTACTATAATGATATTTTGTCATTTACAGTATGGCTTTATTCACATTAGAAACTCAAATGAAGCTAAATTATATAGCATAGGTGCTACTTTTCTGGATTTTTGTTTGGTTATAACATATAAGAAAGGCTGGTCTGGTTTTCTATGTCAGGTACTACATCATTTTTCGTATAAACATATATCTTCAAGTATGAGATACAAAGGAAATTTGATATAAGAGAATTGTAGGCTCACACTGCTGCTTCCATGGAGCAGGTAATAAGTAATTGTCAGGCTCTTAAAGATGCAATGGAAATCACATTAGCCAGCAGAATAGATCAATAGATCACAACAGAATACAGTACAGTACACAATACTTAATTTATTCTGCTCAGCAGCCTCCTGTACGTGCTGAAGTGACTATTAATACAGGTCAATGATGATTTAGAAAACGTGTTGTTGTTGTGTGTATTTTTTTTCCCCTTTAAACAATTTCACTTAAGGGATTTCTCTGGCCGCTGAGGAGTAACTGTTAGGTGAATCAATTGATACACTTCAACTTAAACCTTAAATGAGAGCTTCAACCACAGCACTCAATGTATTTCTTCCCTTTCTGCTCCAAGTGTGATTATTTCATACAAAAGAACTTTATTATACTACAATCCAACTAATATCACTGTGGTACTTCAGAATTTGAGTGCTTGGAGAGATGATGAGTTCCCTGCCATTGGCGCTAGTTCAGAAAGCCTGGTGAACTAAATTGATTTTTTATAGCTGCGCCGGAGCACATTTAATGAATCTGTTGGTAGCTGATGTCTGCTTACAACTTTCATGAATTCTTGCACCTGCTGCTATATTGGTTATTACAATTACAAAAGGAAGCAATTCAAGATCATTTTAATTTCTCATTTAATTTACTTATATTTTTATTTATATTATCAGCTGGTTGTATGTAATATAGGTGGTTTTAATGAGCACAAAATGCCAAACAACATGCCTCATTTTATAGATTCATAGGGAGACTTTTATCATACGCCTGCACTTCATATGTGTAGTGCTGTGTAGATAACATTGGTTATTTACGGTGTATTGAAAGATAGGAGAGCTGAAAAAGCTGTAGCTAGTATTGTACTGGAGCTTGTGTAAAACACATTATTATTGTCTACACTCTTTGTCATTCATTCAGCAAAAGGTATGACTTAGAAGTAGAGATTAGCCAGATTTTCCAAGATTTTCTTCACTAATGTTTCATTGAACTTTTCAATAGATTCAGTTACATATCTATTCTGTGCAAACTAATGTTACTCCAATGAAAAAGTTCACTCTTGTTTGGATACGTTTTTACATTTGTTTCATTTGCCTTCTACTGTCCTCCCTCCCTAAACTGAATGATGGGAGGAGCTAACTGCCATTTCAAAAAATTATTCCAAAGCAGTAAAGATTCAGATTCTTTTTGGTGATTGGAAAAATGGCTAATTCATGCCAAATTTACAACCAACAAATAGATGCAACCAACTTATTCACAACATAAGGGCTAACTTATTGACTGATGAGGGTCTCAGTGATGGGACCCCCAAGGATCAAAAAATGGTAATATCTGTCAGTGGCATAGAGATGTATAGAGTGATTGGCAAATGCACAGCCAGATGCTCTCTTCATCTTTGAGTACAACAGGGGTACAACAGATCCCTGCTCTCATGATCTGTGGGGGTCCCATCACTGGGAGTTCCACCAATCAGCAAGTTAGCCCCTTTTCTGCAGATAGCGGCTAACTTGTATGTCACTGGAGAACCCCTTTAAAAACACTCTTATCCAAATGTTCCACACCCCACACTTCTTAATGATATTAGTAAATTTCTTTACCTGTACTGGACACAGGAAGTTTTGGGCCTTGAGACACATGGACTACTATTTTTTTCAGCTATCTTGATGAGGTCTTAAAACAGTAACTTTTTATATTTCTGTCAATGTCAATAGTTAGGGGATTTTTTATCAACTGTAACTCTAGGGAATTTTAAAAACATTTTAAAAATTAAAAATTGTGCATGTCATATCAATTCTAACAATACCTAGTTTGTATTTTTTTTGTCTTTATATTTTGCTAATGAAATTACTTTTCTTTAAAAAACTATTCTTTTTGTATCACCACCTTCATAAAATCCCTTTTTAAGCAAAACGGCGGGAGCTGCCATTTTCTCGAGCGGGCGAAGTATTCGTCCGAGCAACGAGCAGTTTCGAGTACGCTAATGCTCGAACGAGCATCAAGCTCGGACGAGCATGTTCGCTCATCTCTAGTGATTACATATTATAGGTGTATGCTGGGCAGGACAAGGTTGGAGCAGTGAATAATTAGGGTAAGAAGAAGAGCACACATAACTGACAGAGCCTCATTATAATAATAATTATAATAATTGCTTTATTTATATAGCGCACACAGATTAGCACTGCACAGATCTTAATTGTATGATTGTTTATTCAGAAAAAACACACAGTTCAGGGATTAAACAACATATGTTTCTGCATCAGTGTAGCAGCATCATTCTCAAGTTATGTTTAGTTCAGAATGCATAAACGCAAAAGATACATTTCCTTTAATGCTCAGTTAGAATAGTGAAAACCAGGACCTATTTTCCGTGGTACTTGCAGGAATTAGTCTTTTCTTGGCATATGAAAAAAATGTCTGAAAACCAGTCAACTATCCCATCAGGTTTAATTCAGCCTTTAAAAATCTGCATTCTCATCACAAATGTAATCCAATTTAGATGAGTGAAACTTCTGCAACAAATCCGCCATGTGTGATTTTACACCAGACTAGATCAGATTATTTACTGATCATGTGTCAGACAAAACATGTGATTAATTATTCTATATGTCTTTTAACAAACATTCAAAAAATAAAGCTGTAAGTCATCACTAAACAATGTTGGACGTCATCCAAATTTTATGATGCCAAAAAATGAAGCCACCCTTCTGGATCCTATTACTGAATATTTTCTTTAGAGGTTTTCTGGCAGTTCATAGAACTGAGCAAGTATGTCCAGTATTTTTTAGCACTTGGCAGAAGGAATATGCTGATTCGGTTTCTTTTCTGCAATTTTTTAGGGTCATTAACATATTACTATTCACCTTCCATTGGCAATTGATCAAATCCAAATTAGTTTAGAATGATTGCCTATTACAGCCACATGTTATCCAGATCATCTTACTGCCACTTTTAGTTCCCATAAACAATTTTAACAAATGTCTCTAATTATTCTATATTTAATATTCTTTTCTTTATTTAGTCTTATTTGTCCACTGGATTTTATTTTTGCAGTATAGGAGAGCCCTTTTTTGGGGATGTACATCATTTTACATTTCAGTGTAAAGAAATTATGCATAATATTTTACAGATGTTCTGGGAGCTATACATATAATTTTATTAAAAAAAATCAAATAGCATCTGAAATATTGTACAATGTTTAAATGTTTCCTGTATATTTTGAAATGCACCTGAAAAAGCCCATTGGTCTTCAGCAAATTACATTTTAATCCATATTTATTACAATGTTTTCTATGTACAGGTTGTCCCCGACATACAGAGAACCCACCATGCAAATTAACCCCCAAAACTAAATATATTTTCATAAACTGCCATTAGAAAGCATTGCTGCTATCTCGAGATGAGCGAGCACTAAAATGCTCGAGTGCTCGTTACTCGAGTCAAACTTTTTCCGATGCTCAAGTGCTCGTTTCGAATAACAAACCCCATTGAAGTCAATGGGAGACTCGAGCATTTTTCAAGGGGACCAAGGCTCTGCACAGTGAAGCTTGGCCAAACACTTGGAAACCTCAGAAAATGATGGAAACACCACGGAAATGGCCAGGAAACAGAAGGGGCAGCATGCATGGATGCCTCTGAAGCTGCTTAATCGCACCATTATGCCAAAATTATGGGCAACAGCATGGCCATGACAGAGTGACCGAGTGAGGCGAGATAGCATCTAAAACACCCAATAATTGACCCTGACACTATAGGGGACAGCATGCGGAGGCAGCGGCAGGCTAGAGAGTGGCATGGCGACATACCCCAAATGGACTCAGGCTTCAACATATTGTAAAAATTCCTTTTGGTGAGGATAACGTGTAGCACTGTACATATCAGTATTTGGCCTGGTTATGGCGGCAGAGAGGAACCAATGGAGGTGAGCAAGAAGCACTGAAATGATTTACTGTGTGAACAAAAGGTTGACACTATATTTAGTCAATAACACAGCAAGGAATTTGTGCTGTGACTTTCACTTTCACTTTTGAAAAAAAAAAAATCTGCAGACTGTACCTAATTCAATCAAACCCCCAATAAATTGTGCCACTTAGCTGTTTGAAATGGATATGTGTGTCACTAAGAGCCAAAAATAACGTTCGCAAGTCTCCCTGCAAATTCTACTACACTACTAGTGCCAGCAAGCCCAGCCACAAGCAAATAAAAAAAATAAATAATAACGCTATTGTAGCCCTAACAAGGGCTGTTGGGTTCTTGTAGAATCCCTCCTGCCTAACACTAATCTAATAGAACACCCTAACGCTATCCCTGACCAGCAGCAGCTCTATCCCTAAAGGCATCCAGGCATATAATGATCCGAGCACCGCGGGCAGTGGCTAGTATATTCCCAGGGTCAAATATTCAGATTAATATTTGAATTGACTAGATTAAGGCTGGGATGGAATCCTTGTGAGCTGCTCCAACATGTATTAGTTACAGAATTAGTTAAAGAGACCAGATGACAGACAGCACAGAATTTTAAAAATCCAATTGTAACTGGGACAAAAAAATTTTTTGTCTGGAGTTACAATTACAAAATATACCTGCTCCGACTTACATACAAATTCCTCTTGAAAACAAACCTAAAGAACATATCCTGTATGTACTGCCTGTACAGTATTCCATTTTTTATGTGGCAAAAATATACTAGGGGGCTGCTTGCTAAATAATAGGTGGGTGTTGGCTATATACTATGCAGTATCGGCTGGATATTATAGTAGAGAGCTACTGGCTAAATACCAAGAAGCAGTTGTCTATATACTAGGGGGCAGGCACTGGCTATAAACTAGGGGCTATATACTAGGGGCAAGAGATGGTTATTATACTAGGGGGCTGCTGGTTATATTATAGGGGCAGGCACTGGCTATCTATTAGGGGACTGCTAGCTATATACTAGGGGGCAGGCACTGGCTATATAATAGTGTACAGGCATTGGCTATATAATAGGGGGCTGCATTCTACATACTAGGGGGGTGCTGGATATATGCTAAGGGCAGGGGCTGGCTATTATATTAGGAGGCTGTGGGCTATATACTAGGGGGCTGCTGGCTGTATACTAGTGGACACGCACTGGCTATTTACAAGGGGGCTGCTGACTATTTACTAGGGGGAACGGGTTGCCTTTTATACTAAGGGGGTGCTGGCTATTATACTAGGGAACTACTGGCTATATACTAGGGGGCTGCTGGCTATACACTAGGGCAGTGATGGCCAACCTATGGCACGATTGACAGAAGTGGCACTTGGAACCGTTTCTGTGGGCACCCAGGCTGCCACCGGACAGAGTACATTAGGAAAGACTTGAATCTTCCTGCAGTCCCAGACGTCTTGAGATGGTTCTCTTAATGCTCTTTTAAGGTGACACATCTTTAACTGATTGGAACTACAGGCCAGTTGCTGGCCCCATAATTCTTCCTCTACAGAGAGACCCTGGAGAGAAGCTACAATGATGTCTGAATTTGCCCTCCTGCTTTCAACTATATTGGTGTGCTCAGGGGGGTGATTTATTTGAATGTTGTGAAAGAACAGGGCACAATAAGTTACTGTTTAAATTTGTCCCACTTTATGGTAAATAAGTGGGATCTGGTTGTAGTTGTATAAAAGGTTCACCATCACTGCACTATGGGGTTGCTGGCTATGTATTAGGGGGAAGGCACTGGCTATATACACGGCGGCACGCATTGGCCAAAATCCTAGGGGGCTGATGGCTATACACTAGGGGGCTGCTGGCTATGTACTAGTGGGAAGGCACTGGCTAGATACTAGAGGGCTGCTGCCTAGATACGAGGGGGCAGGCACTGGCTATATGTTAGGGGGTGGCTTGCTTTATACTAGTAGGCTGCTGGCTATGTACAAGGGAACATGCACTGGCTATATGCTAGGGGGCTGCTTTGTATATACTGGGGGACATGGGCTGCAGGCTATATATTAGCGGACATGGGCTGATGGCTATATACAGGCGGTCCCCTACTTAAGAACACTCGACTTACATACGACCCCTAGTTACAAACCGACCACTGGTTATTGGTAATTTATTATACTTTAGTCCTAGGCTACAATAAACAGCTGTACCAGATATCACAGGTGCCTTTAATGAAGCATTATTGTTGATCTTGATTCTTATGACAACCCAACATTTTTTAAATCCAATTGTCACAGAGACCAAAAAAGTTATGTCTGGGATTACAATGATAAAATATACAGTTCCAACTTAAGAACAAACCTACAGACTCTATCTTGTATGTAACCCGAGGACTGCCTATACTAGGCGTTATGGGCTGCTGGTTATATACTAGTGGGCATAGACTGCTAGCTATATACTGGGGGCATGTGTTGGCTGGCTATATACTGTGGGACATGAGTATATACTAGCTGGAGTCTGTGATCAATGCATTTCCCATCCTAGGTTCATGCTTGAGTCAATAGGTTTTCCCAGTTGTTTTGTGTTAAAATTAGGTACTGTCAGGGCTGGGAGTCTGTGGACCCTCTGGACCACCACGGGAGATGGTTCTAGTTGACACCTGGTCTTCACCAGAGCCCGTCGCAAAGCGGGATGGACTTGCTGTGATGGGATACCACCAGGTCGTTCCACAGGTGCGACTGGCTGCCAAGGTAGTAATGCAGGAGACAGTCTGTACTCGGGGTGATAGCAGGAGAAAAGCACAGGAAGGCAAACTAAGACTCACATAAGAAATCACAGGAGCTGGCACACGGATCAGGAACACAGGAACGGACTGGCACACAGAAACACAGGATTCACAGGAAAGGACTGGCACACAGGAACGCAGGATACACTGGAACGGACTTGCACATAGGAACGCAGGATACACAGGAGAGCTTTCTCTTCAGGGGAAGGCTTGAAGGTCCGGCAAGGGTCACAGGAAGGGGCAGGAATTTATATCAGGCCGCGGGAGCAGCGGAGACCATCACTGGAGCCAGGGGAGGTAAAAAGTGCCGGGCTCCCGGGGGTACACGGAGAGACACGGGTTCGCCGGAGCATTTTGCCCTCATACAAATCACTGGTCAGGCCACACATGGAATATTGTGTACAGTTTTGAGCACCAGTGTATAAAAAGGACATAACAGAGCTGGAACAAGTGCAGAGGAGAGCAACCAAGATTATTAGGGTAATGGGGGAATTAGAATACAATGAGAGATTGCAAAATTTAGGATTATTCAGTTTAGAAAAAAGACGACTGAGGGGTGACCTCATTACAATATACAAATACCTGAACGAACAGTACAAGGATCTCTCCAAAGATCTTTTTATATCTATGCCTGTGACCAGGACAAGAGGGCATCCTCTACTCCTAGAGGAGAGGCGATTCTACCATCAACATAGACAAAGGTTCTTTACTGTAAGAGCAGTGAGACTATGGAACTCTCTGCCGCAGGAGGTTGTTATGGCGGACTTTATGTACATGTTCAAGAGAGGCCTAGATGCCTGTGTCAGGTACCTTGGCTTATACAGGGGTAATCTTATACTCAAGTATATACAGTAAATCATAATCTATAGGGAGTAAAAGTGGTTAATTTCCAAGTACTTTAATAATGAATATTGCAGCTGCCAGTAATTTTTAAAGCTAATGTTCAGTTCCAAGAATTATTTTTATAAATCTAAATTATAAATTAAATAAATACTGTTATTAGTTATTATTTTTTTAAACACTACCTCTATTCGATTTTTTATGTGGCGCAGGATAGATGCGGTGGAGCCAGGCCTGCTCACTCCACTGGAGGTCCAGAGACCCCAAGCAGCTATTGCCAAGTTTGTAAGTTGCACCCTGCAGAGAGGGATATGGAGAAATAGCAATGTCCTAAATTCTACCGCTGACCATGCCGTACATTCAAGGTGCTGCATGGGTGAGCCACATACCCTCAACAATATTAAGGAAAAGCTTACTGGTTTATTTGAACAGTATCTAATGTCTGAAAAACAAAAGGTTACCCCCCTTATTAGTCAGCTTATTGGTGTGGCACAGACAGAAGTCAAGTCCTGGCCCATCACCGACAAGAAGACTGTAAAAGATATCTTTCTTAAATTAAAAGGCACATTTGACACCTGAACAGCCGCATAACTAAAGATAAATTTTTTTGGCTGTCAGCAAAAGGCCAAGGATACAATCCGGGTGCTACACCAGCACCGATCATGGGTGTTGCTGTTTGGGCTTTAGGTCCGGTAACCTCATACAGGATTTTTAACTTCAGGTCTGGCCTGAACTCAGGACTTGCATTTGATAGATTCTTTTTATCCCTTCTTTTTCTCATAATGTCTGTAACATCTGCGTTGGCATCATTCTCTTTCCATGGAGTACGAGTGAGGATGTGCGCAAGAATTTAATTTTTGGGGGGATTCTGTCTCCATAATGGCACTACTAGAACAGAAGGACTATAATGGAAACAGATAAGAGAAAGAGAAGGAGGAGAAAGACTATGCTGTAAATTCACTTAAACTCTCACTGTCAGAGGTGACATTCTACTGCCACTGCAATGAGGGTTACTCATCCAGGTCTCAATGCCATCAGCTTCCTCCACAATAATATATCTACTGCATGGCATGTGGTCTGCTATCACTGCCAGATGGCTGGTGCTGAAAGTTCTATTACTTTATTTGTCAACAAAACCCATATTGCTACCCCATCAATAGCCATACATTTTGGAAACGCTTTGTCTTGTGCTGGCATCATGAGGTTGAGAGACAGGAAGAAATTAAAACACTGTGATCTGCCTTTAGTCTGTTTCCAGATCACCAGATAAATTGCTTCCCAGACCTGACTCTGGTGCCAGTTCATTTCCTAGTTTCCTGGTTCCTGGCTTGGTTAGTTGGTATACTGATGAATAGATCTCTTTTTGTTTCTTTAGTGATTCTTTACCTGATCAGTTTTATGACTCTGCATGTACTGCTTTGTTAAAAACGCCGCCACCATGGTTGCCTGACCCCTGGTACTTTTAACCTCCTGACTTGGCCAGCAGCTATCCACCGGAACCTTCACCAGGGATAACGGTCTTGCAATTTCAGTGAAGTCCAAATTCCTGTGTAGATGTGAAAGTCTGAATACTGGAGATATCCAGGGATAATCCCCTTAGTGTGTTTCCAAGTCAAACCGGTTGGACAGTGGTTCCACAACTAGCTGTTTGTTACAAGTAGACTTCTTGTTTAATACAACAGTAGTCACTTAGAGTAGATTGATGGGGAGATATTTAATCTAGAGATCTTACTGTACAGTAATTTTAGGACAGCCTCTAGCCCGTCCTAATAGGTATTTGTGGCAGGGGCCTTCTTTTTAATAGTTTAAGAGCATTAACAGTGGCATCAAAATGGTTAAATGGCTTTGATTAGTATTAGTACTAACTGGATCTGTAGGGGTATGAGCCTGGCAGTCTGACAGGTTCCTGCAGTGTTATGCAGGGCACAGCTTTGGTCCCCCAACGATCACCCAATGTAACTGTGGCAACCTACTGAAGACAAACACTAAGGTCGAGTTGAAGCAAGGGGTTAAAATCATTGAATTATAGCAGAGCTCCTCTTGAAATACACTAGTGCTTTTACACTGCAAGATCACCATGTGAACACCAGGTGCAATATATATATATATATATATATATATATATATATATATATATATATTGTAGAAAGGCACAAGGTGTTGTGGTGGATGGTAGATACGTGTCACCGTGGTGCCTGGCCTCGGTGAAGTAAAAACCAGTATTGCTGGTGTCAGCGGCGTTCGGCCACTGACACACTTTTGTTATTTTAGCATAGCTGCAATGCAGCTGATCCGGGACGGGTTTTTTCTGGAGCAGTCACAGTGCTGGGTGGGATGGCTGCTCCCACGTTCCAGGCCAGGGCTTGCAGCCCTATGTAAAGCCACCTGTGTCAGGAGAAGTGGGTGTGGTTCCCTACCTGTGTGTAGCTGAGTGGAACACAGGGAATAGCAGAGCCAGAGCTGAGCCTTGCTGTGTGGGGAAGTCTGAGGACTAAAAAGGTTCTCCTAACCCAGGAGGGTGAAGTACGGTACTGTGTCTGTGAATGTGAACTGTGCTTGATAACATGGACTGAGATTTATCATATGGACTATGCATTTTGTTTTGCTGGCTGGAGCAAGCCCTTTTCCCTGTTATTTTTTATGTCTAAATAAAGACACCTGTTTTGTTCACCTGAAAGACTGCTGCCTGGCACTTCTCTAAAGGCTACCATTTGAGTGAATCCCTACAATATATACATTGAGTAGTTAATGCACTTTATATTTTTTATCATAATAAAACCAAGCTTTACATTTACCTTGATGAACATTAAAAAGTCATTTTACTTTAATATTACCTATCAATCAAAGTGATGAATTTCGCAGGAGGAAAACATGAAAACTGTACTTCATAGTTTTAATTAACCCTCTCTTTGCTCTGAAGTTAATTGTCCTCTGAAAGAAAATGTGTTCTAGTCTCTCCTAGAGACAATGCTTTGATTGGAGAATACAGTACTGTACCTCTCTAATACAGAATCAGAGGGCGCTTGTTACAAATTTTTGTTCTGTTGAAGTGTATATTGTTCTTTAGATCCTGTGAGAAAAGAACATCTGTATACCATTGTTTGAAATGAGAGGCATATGGCGGTTCAGTTGCTCCTAAAGGTTTCTAAAGCATATTATTTATATATTATATTTATTTAGAGAGCATAATGGCGTTGTGATAAAAAAGTATCCTTTAAAACTTATATACAATCATAGTTGAGAATAATGTAACATGTGAATAAAGGTTCATTTTTTGCTGAAAAAGTATATTATACTGTATAGTTTTCTGATAAATATGGTGGATGAAAATAATGTAGCTGGCATCCAATAAATCAGAACATGGCCTTAGGATAAGCTGATGCTAAGATCCTCAAGGATCTTAAAAAACTCCAAGGTGCTCAACAAAAAATTCTATTTTGAGGGAAGGGAGAATTGTGAAAAGTATAAATTGTTTTATTTTGCAAAAAGCATTATGTACTTTACAAACTGTATGAGAACAACCCAAGAAGCTCTGGGAATAACGGAAGGCTGTAGACTGAGACTATATTACTGTATGAAGCTACAGTATGAGCAATGTATCGAGCTCTATACTACTGAGATTATACAGAAGTATATGTTTTATTATAGTTATATGTATTTTACCCTATAATACTAGATTTTAACCTGGCAAGACAAAGTTAAAGAGAGTATCTACTTATTGGTTATTCTCTAAAATAAATAATTTATCATAATAAGTGCTTGTTTCTGGAACATGACAGTGGGGTTGATGTACTAAGAACGGCACTTTATGCGGATCCAACCTAGTAATTGAGTTACTACACTTATCTGCCGGAATTTAAAACTATGATAGTTTAAAGTGGGTTTAGAGCTACAACCTGCCTCATATTTCTGGCTCATAAAGCCAAATCTCAGAACTCTGAATATTTCTTTTGATGCAAGCTAAGTTTTATTGTATAAGGGATGCAACCCAAACTCAAATTGTAACATTTCAGAACTTAGACACTGATTGCAGATATTACAAAAGATAAGAATTAAGAATTAAAGCATACCAGACAGCAAATAGAAGTAACATGCACTACCTATATTAGTAACTTTGGCCAGGTCTAAAGGTGGTCACCTCCTTCAAATATCTAGGAATAATTATATCTAAACTCCACCTGCATTCATTGCAGCAGATTACTGAACCAATATTTTTCAGAATAAAATTCAAGGCCTGGAAATCCCTCCCATCAGCCACAGGTCGAATAAGCCGAGATAAAATACTCCCTAAGTGTTTCCACCTGTTCCAGCCCTTTGCATTTCCTATTTCTAAAAATTATTTTGAGAAATGCATTCCTATACAGGCAGAGTAATATGGGGTAACTCCAGATCCAAACTAAGTCTAACGGCCCTGAAGAGTGCTAAAACATAAGCTGGTATGCTCTCACAGACTTCTACCTGTAATACCTTGTAGAACAACTACAATATATATGCTTCCATTGGATATGCTGGCACTCCAGGTCTAAAAAGTGGCTAAATTAATTCCACTCTTTAATGACATCATTGCTGATATACCCAGAAGGCAAAATGCAGCATTGCCTCAATTGGAGAGGTTAGAGAGAGTACACAGTGATACACTGATATCAAAGAGAGTTGAGCGATCTGCTTTACGAACACCTAAGAAAATGGAAGGAACTCATCCCTACTCTTCATGAATGAATGACCTCACTATACCATCTCTCCCCACACTTATCACTTCACTAATTAAGTGTCTTTAAATCTTCTGCCCCCATTTCATGAAATGAAAGTCATTCCTGTGCACTGCCAGCTCCTTCACACTTATAGTCTCCCTAGAAATGACCTGTATGCTGTCTCTGCTATCCAGTCGGGCATGTGCAGTCAGCTCCTTGTTCCCTGCTGTGGGAGTATGGCTGCACGCTCCTCTGTGTGAGGAAGCTAATCTGACCAGGGGCATTGTGGGAATGGGGGCCATAAAGCTGACCGGATAACCACATTTAAGGCTTCCCCCTTGGTAAAAAATAGAATGATTCAACTCTATATAGTACATCAGTCATATCTTACTCCAATACATTTGCACAGAACACAGCTTGCCTGCTATGTGGCTCGTTGCACATGTACTGGGTATACCCCCTATTGCACTCTTTTGGGATAAGGTAACTGTCTTCCTTTCTGACTTGTTTTCTCTGCAAGTACCTTGTACTCTTGAAATATGTCTACCTAGTTTGCGACCCAAAGATGCCTGGTCTCACTAGCATAGAATTTTTACCATAATAATTTTACAGGAATTACTTTTCATGCGCAGAAAATGCATTGCTCTAAATTGATATGGCCCTAATACACCCACTCTGAGGATGTGGAAGACCAACATTAAAGGGGTTGTTTGAGACTCTATAAAAAGAAGGGGCTGCTTAAAAAAATAAACATTTACTTACCTCCCGGCACCCTGCGATGCTATTGCTCCGTGCTCCATGTAAACAAATGGGCATGGAAGCTGTGCTGCACTAAGCTTCTGCCCCTCCGAGGTGGCCGTCTATGGCCAGAAGCTAACCGCAGTGCGACTTCAGTGCCCCTGTTTGTATATATGGGGCAGGTACTGGAGCAATGGCATCACGAGATGCCGAGAGGGGGCCGGGAGGTAAGTAAATGTTTTTTTAAGTATCCCCCTCCAAGCCACCATTGTTTTTTTATAGAGTCTTGGACAACTCGTTTAATCAGATGTTACCTTATGAATACCTTATATTCAAACACAGAAAGTATATGGGGGACTGGTGTGATTGTAATTAAGCCTCTTTGGACCCAAGCTGGTTTTATTCTGGAATAGTTAAATATGTTTAATTTATTTGTTGTTACTCCATACTTCTAATTAGCATATGTTTTATGTTGTGTGGACATGTATATAGTCATTATTGAAATGTGATTTACACCACCATTTCTGTATGTATAATTCTGTACATGTCACTGTAAATTGTCCGTAATTTGATTGATGATTTTTTTTAGTTTAAAAAATGCAGAGTCCTTTGGATATTTTTTAACTTAACTTTAACTGTACATCCAAGTGGATACTGCAGCCAATGAAAGGCCTTAGTGATGATGTTAGCTCGTACATCACAGAGACCGTGATACTGTCAGTGATTGGCTGCATCGTTATTATGTACCACATTGCATCAAGAAAATAATAATAACAATAAAAAAGCAATTGTGCTAAGGCAGTAGCAGAAGGCACAATATAGTAATATTGCAAACATTTTGAAAACTACAATATGCTATTTACATTGCTATCATTATCTAAACAAGTATGCATCCCTGCAGTTTAAAAAATAAAGTGTTTTAAAACTCTTGGTTGTGTTTCAGTGAATATTGCCAACTCATTTATTAGGTTACAGCTGTTTTCTAAGAATGATGGACAGTAATTAAAACTTAGCTAGTAATAACCTCCTCACTCTTGACATTTCTTCAGGGTTTTTTCATTCGCCACTATCTACATATAGATTAAAAATTGTAATTGGACCACAGAAAGGGTAAAGGAAATAAGCCCAGTTCGTTTACTTCTGACTGACATTCTAGAATTTTATTTAATTTGAGAAAATTGAGTTGAACCACAGAACACCAGTAACGGTGAGTTGTCTTGAATGTTATAAAAAGGGTGAAAGCATTTCTGCAATTTAAAAATTGAAGGTAGAAACTGTAAGTTGTAAGCCAAAATTACTTAAGATAGAAGTAATATATTCAAGAATTGTTTTTTAAATTTAGTATTGTATTTATTGTTTTGTGACATATTTTATCAAGAGAGGAGATTTGAATGGCTTAAGCTATATGGGCAATGCAAAATAAAATAGTGTTTTCTGTGTTTTTTAGAAGAATTTACTACTAATTTATTAAAGCTTTTTTGTTACAGAGTTCACTGCAGGTAATAATCATTTTATATTTTGATTGATCAGGACTTTTGGGATGTGGTGATACCTAATATGTTTATTATTATTTTTAGGGGAATGATTGGAACATTAAGGTCTTTTAAATTTAGTTTTCCTATTTTTTTAGTCCGCCTATGGTACTTGAACCCAGGGAGGGTTCAGAAGTTCAAAAGGGTGCAAAAGTCTCAAGTCATGAATCTGGCTTTGCACGGTGTTGCACTAGCAGTAGTTCTATGTTTACGCCAGATTAATGAAGAGGTGTAAATAGTCCAGAGAGACTTCTTATCAGTCTCATAAAACAGCAATGTAACTATTGAGACATTTTTAAGCCAAAAAAAAGCCTAGGATAACCAATGATAACCCCCATAGATCTTATTTCTTGGTCCAAGCCTGGAAAAACATCAGGTTTATCTGAAGAAAAGTGAGGTAAGATTACTCACATTAACAGATCACGTTAAATATTACTCAATGAACATTAGTTCCACATAGTATAATATTTATTTCAAACTGGGTACAGTTTGTGGGTTAATTTGCATTTGTCAAATAAAGCCAATACAAAGTAATAATGTTCGAGAAAAGTTACTTTATTGTAACATATTTAAGCACTCAAAATATTTATGATATATTTTAAAATTCCACATATGGTAGAACAAATTTGCTTGACAGAAATACAAAGATAAAAAAAATGTATCTGTTCTGTTAACATTTGAAGAACAGTAAGCAGAAGGCGCATTGTTTGTTTCTACTTTGCTAATGAACACTGCACTTAAAGGGAACCTGTTAGCTAGATGGTCTCCTACTAACTAAACATATGGCCTTGTCGGTAAAGTCTCTTGCAAAGGGATCTTTACCGAAAATGTGGAGCTTGCACACATATATGCAATTGCTACTGAAAAAGTGCAGCTTATACAAATATATGCAATTATTAATAATAATTCTTTATTTATATAGCGCACACTGATTATACGGCGCTGCACAAAGCATGACAAATTGAGTAATTCAGTTCACCATGGGCATAGCTGAGAGGTCTTGTACACCGCGTCTTACACAGTTTCACTGTATGTATAGGGCTTTATAAATAAAGGCAGGTTTCTCTGCATTCAGAGTTTTTAAAGCTTATGATTTAGGTCACTTGAATCTTTTTTTTTTTAATTGGTGACTAAGGAATTGACAGGCTCCCTTTAAAGCTATATCATTAGAATATTCCATAACATTATAGAACACATCAGGTATATTTCCTGTATATCCATGGACAGGCAGATGATACACTGTTCAATTAAAATCCTGCATTATTTGGAAATTCAGTAACACATTAGGGCACTTTTACTAAGGGCTGTGCACCAGTTTTCACCAGTTTTCGGAGTTTGCATATTTTTTTTTAGGTGAAAACTGCTTGCACAGGCATTTAAGAAGTGTCTGCACCACAAATGTGTTGCACGCAACCGTTTTGTAGCGCAGCTGCGCTAGGCGTCATGCAATATGCATATTAGGGGGCGTTTTGGTGCTCAGTCAGACCGTATGCCAGATTTATCATGCAAAGTCGGACAGAATTCTGTTGCATGCCCTATGTTAAAGGTGCTCCAGAAAAAAGTTGGGGCACTCTTTTGGGGCAGCACAGAGGGCACCCGATTCATGAAGAATGTGCACCAGAATCTAGCGCACTCTGCACACTACACAGGCAACTGCACATAGTGCAGACTGCACTGTTCTTAGTAAACATGCCCCAATAGGTTTATTTTGCTTGTTAACTCACCAAGGAATGAGTCTACTTCACACCACTTACCCTAGGAATTATTCTTGTTTTGTAATCAGAGAGCCACAAATCACATTCAAAGAAATTTTTTATTGCTATTGACATAACTATATGATGTTTTTGTTGTTAGATGAGTTGTATTTTTTTAATAATACCATATTGGGGGTAGATATTCTTCACATTTATTATTCTGCAAAATAACCTGTCATTGTTATTCTAATGATGGGGCACATGTTGTGAAAATCACATTTTAACAATCATGATACCTTTTACTGGCATTTAAGGCTATGTTCATTCTTAAAATGTCATGTCCACACATTGCTTTTCCTTTTTGTAACTCTTTCTGGTGAAATGCAATATATGAAAAGTCACAAAGGTCAACTAGCAATATACCAAGGATCACTTGATTTTTACACTAGCACTCCACGAGGTGTTTGAAATGGGCTGATACATAAAATGTGACACATATTTAAAGTCGTAATAATAAGGTTTCCTTCCGTTTCAGTCAAAGTTTTAATCAATGACTGTATTTTCTGTATTTTCTTCACACTTGACATTTACAGTATGCCCTTAAAGAAACATATGACAGTTTTGATAGATACCCTATACAGGTATTACAGTATACAACACCTTTTTATATTTTTATAGTATCTCTCTAATAGACTGAAATGAATATGTTTTATTAATATGTAAGTATTAATAGAACAATAATAATTCCAATAAATATTCCAAGAGCCGTTCACATACATTGAATAAAAACAAGCATAAATAGTTACAAAATACACAAAGCTAGACTTAAATGCCACACATGGAAGAAGGACCCTGCTTTTAAGGGCTCATAATATGTATAGCAGGGTAAATAGATACATTTGTTATAAGTAGCTTATGTCATACTTACCTACTGTTCTCTCCTCCATCAGTTTTGTAAGATTTGTCTTATTAAGGTAAAGTCCAGTCTAATTTGAGACCTATAGGCTTGGGACACACTTGAAATTGATAGTAGTTTTGTAACATCCTATACATAATAGCCATTTGTATAGCACTGTAGCAGTGCTACACCATCCCACCATCCCAGCGTTTGACTAATTGTCATGGTGTGCCCCTATGTGTCCGGTGTCCTCCTCCTCTTGATACTCAATTGCGGCCAAGATACTGAGACCAGGAGGTGGGATTAGTTTCCTGCTGTTACATCCACATGCTTGCTTCCCCTCTTCATCAGACTTGTGTGGAGGTAGCTATGGAACAACTTATTGAGCAGAGAGAAGTTACAGGACTGTAACTCTGGTCTGTCTGGTCACTATTACAGGAGCCTCCTCTCACCCTCCCTCAAGGGCTCCTGCAGGAGGAAATGGCTGATAGATGGGACACAAGAAGGGGGATCACGATACTAACGGTCTAACAGTGTGCACTTTGGCCTATGCCAAATGCATAGGGTGACTTCTGTAATAAACTGTTATACATTAGTATTGCTGTACATTACGCTGAACAAGTGATCAAATAATCACTCACAAATAATCAAATTACTCACTTGAGTAAAACAGTAAAAAAAATTAGCAAAAAACTACGTGCAGTTTGCCTCACTGATGTGCAGAATGTGCCAGATTATTAAAGACTGGGGTATGAACTTCATTAAACTGGCGCACCCCACACATGCCAAGTACACCTTTTTTTTGTGCACTTTACTACTTTTTAATGGTTTAATGGACATGCACCACACATTATGTTAGGACTTCCAAACCAAAATGTCCCTGTAGGTGCACAGTTTTGTGGCACAGTGGCCGCAAAACACAACTGGCACAAATGCTTCATAAATTTATGTGCAAGCAGTTTGCATATGTATTTATGTGCAAAATGCACCTGAAAACTGTCGCAGCCAGTCTGATAAATGTGAGCCAAGGTGTCACGTGAAAACATTCTAAAAATCACCTGGATATGTTAATATGTTCCAAGGTTATAACCACTTATAGTGATACAGCCAGTAGCAGTGCTCCTTTGGATCATTGATGCATTTATCAGGACAGCCAGCTACTGTTCAGATGAACAAATATATTTATAAATTCCAGTACATTTTTTTACTCAAAATGTTTTCTGATTCGCTGCAGAGGAATCTTGTGTAAACAATAATAACTGTGTATTTAATGGATCTGATAAAAAGCTGTAGATATCATTCTAATGTCCATGGGCTATGTTAAAGGGAACCTACCACCACAATTCTACCTATAAAGGTAGATTGGGTGGTAGGTGGATGAATTGGACATGAGGATAGCCCCTCTTTTAGTAAACTTTAATAAGCAGGTATGTAAATTTTTTTAAGTGGCTACTGGGGCGTGGAGTAGCCGGACATGAAACTACACGTTGCGGCTACTGGGGTGTGGAGTAGCCGCGACGTGTAGTCTCGCCCTAAAGTTTAAGTGTTCTTGCAAGATAAAATGCGAAAACACTTCTTAGATTTTGTTGTGCAGTTTCTCTCTAGTATGGCAATACCCCTCATGTGAATAGAAACAACTTAATGGGCCCATTAAAGAGCACAGTAGGGAAGGAGCTCCATCATGCCTCTGGAGGGCAAACTTTGATGAAAAAATGTCATGTGCTATGTGGCATTGGCTGAGCCAATAACATACCAGAACAAGAGAATCCCCTAAAAAGTGACCCCATTTGTCAACTAAACCCCTCAAGGAGTATAGTAACACTATTTTTGGGGTGGCTATCTATTCTGATTTTTAACTTTTATTTGTTGTTATATACACTGTATAGCATAAATAACATTATTTTGTTGATTGAGCTGTATTAGGGCTATTCATCTGATTGATTGTTCAAACTAATACACTGCAATACTGATGTATTATGGTGATTTAGAGTAGTCAACCTATACAGTAGCATAGGCTGACATGTGCAGTGACAGATCCAGTGGGATACACAACAAAAGAAACAATGGTAAGATGGCTACTGCTGCTACTAATCCTTAAGATATCACAAAATCGGTGACTTATTTTAAGAACTGTACAGAGGAGATACTGTATATGCAGTCTGCTGTGGAGGTGCTCTGCTCAATGCATACAAAAATCCAACTTCAACATGTAAAATGAGATGAAAAAATGGCACTCCCCATGGACACAGTTTCGCATTATTACTTTTTATTCCAGGGTGCTGGACAAATTCAGGGTAAGGAGTGATTCTGAGTGATGCAGCAGTGCTCTGTGTAACAAGCGACGGCCGTTTGTGCTTATTCCGGCTTGTTGTTTCCGTTTTTTGTTGATTAATCTGTATTAGGGATTATTTTTTGCACAATGAGTTCTACATTTTGTTGGTGTCATTGTTGTATAAATATGATGTTTAATCACTTTTTATTGCTTTTTTTGTTTGTGAATATGCAAAATTCCTAAAACCCTTTCCATGTTTTCTTCTTCTTTTTTAATAGTGTTCTTTGTACGGGCTTAGTATGAGCTTAGAACTGTTTTATGGCAGTGTATTAGAGTAGTCAGCTTAGCACATGCCTATGCTGACATGCACAGTGTCAGCCGCTGAAGGTAGCTCTGTGGTCCTTCAGCGGGCCCCAGCGTTGCCATACAGTCTATCGGCACCCCTCAAACCTGGTGCGGGGGCGGCGCTCGTGGCAGGGTAAAGTACTCAAGCCTTATAGACACCAGGGTCATGTTGGACCACAGCACCTAAAGGGTAAAACATCTGGGATTGAGGCTATCATGAACCCAGTTGTTACTAGGAGCCTGGCTGTCTCATACAGCCAAGCTCCAGTAGTACTGCTGTCACCATTGTTGTCATGGTTACAGCAGTGCAGGACACAAATGTACTTCCATGGGCAGAAATTACCAGCTGACCTGGACATACATTTACATTCAGAGATCGTAAGGTAATCGATTTACCCCTTCCCCATGTGTGCTGTCCTATTTTGTACTGAGCCCTCTCATTACACCGCCACTACCATCTGCAGTTGATGCACCAATCATGGATGTCACCTATTTAAATGCCACTGCATTTGATCACCACCCCCTAGGTCATCAGGGGGTGACGTTCGGTTACTATAACAGCCTGGAGTCTCTGTTAGACTGCAGGTCTTGCATTCTGCCTGATATGTAAGCATCTGCTAGAGGCAGGGGCTTAGGGATCAGTAGTAAAACTGTCATAAACTGCAATACAGTAGTATATGTCAGAAACAATCAGACCCCCTAGGGATCAAGTACCCTAGGGCATTGATTTTCCTAATATAGTGGGGGATTGTGTTGACAAATATAAATATGTATTGCCATATATTTATTTATATATTGTGTGTATGTTTTGTATACCTCTTGAGATAATAAAAAACCCATGAGGTTTTCTTTTTTTTTTCTTAAAAGTTTTCCTCTGTAACTGGTCATCTATAAGAACACCAAACACCAGTTACAAGTGTCTTATCAGAGTAGATCTGCTTAACTTTTTGAGATCCAGAAGGTCTATAGAGTCACAGCAGAGTGAGAAAAAGAGAAGACAGAAGTGGTAACAAACTGTTTTTACCTTCTCACTAAGGTATAAGTGGGATCAGTGCAGGAGCAGAATAAAACTGCAACAACACGTAAAAACGTCACTGCAGACTTAGGCCACACACTGCCTGATATCAAAGGTCATTGGGCAGTCGGAGACTAGCTAATTATTTTTATTATGTCCTGATTCCCAACCCACAGTAATGCCTTTAGAGTCATTTATTTAGTTCCTGTAGTAGTGCAGAAGCAATCCAAATAATATTCTCATTGCTGTACAAAACATAAAGCTCATATTAGGAAATTTATATCGTATGTACAATTATATGACAACAAAATCTCAATGCAAATGAAGAAAAATGCATTTGAAATGTGTATTGTGTTAGAGAAGTCCATTGTATGACAAGTAGCCTTATGTCTGCTAAACTGATGGCATTGTTGTGTTTAAATTCTCCATAGCGTTTATAGTATTAGAATTCTGGGTGATTGGATTCATCTTTTACAGTAATTTGTTCTGTCTTTTCACATCTGATACTTTTCTTTGAAAACAATGGTCATTTTCTATTAAAATGCATTACTTATGTATCACTTCCTTTCATCTACCACCCACAGAAAATTTCATGGTCCCCTCTGTACATTGATGTTAATTCTATTTTATTCTATTTGCATATTTGTTGTAATGACTAGATAGATTGTAAGATATTTTAAATACAATTAAGGTAAATTCTATAGCTCTGTAGAACTTGTTCATATGCTTATCTGAACAGGTTAATATGTGCTTGAGCTTTCATTAAATATCCATGTTTGTTACAGATTCTTCTTGACAACTCAGTAACATTTCAATTTATTTTTATCTTTTTAAAGCATTAATGGGTTTACTGGTTTCCTGTGAAAAAAGATCTAGTATAGGGGACTTATAAAGAGACTTTAGGACATGTTGTATGATTTAATATTTAGTAAGAAAAACTGGTTTAGGACTTTTCAAAAATATTTAAAAACTCTGAAACAAGCAACATAATTGACAATTAATGAATTTATGTTTATTTCATGTTGGAATTGCTACATATAAGTCATAGAAGGTATTAATGCATATATAATAGAACCTAAATAAGTATTGCTCATAAAGTAATATACAGTGACCATTGTGGTCAGTAAGTTTTCTTCAAAACATGTACAGTATGTGACACATAATCGTATCCAATTATAATGTTCTAACTACAGTAAATCATGATTGAAAATATTGCTGCTATCTATATATAATAAAATAGCTATAGTCTGCAATTTTCACTCAGGCCACCAGGCTAAACAATAGAATGAATCTGATGGTATCAGTGCAAGATTAATCAAGACCTGTGGTGATCAGCTTTGTGGTATCATTGCACATATGTTCAACATAAGCCTGGAGTTGGGATGGGTACCACAACTGTGGAAAACATCTTGTGTGGTACCAGTTCCAAAAACACTTCACCCATCGGATCTCAACAGCTACAGACCAGTGGCATTAACATCCCATTTGATGAAGGTCTTCGAGAGGTTGGCTTTTGCACATCTCCGCTCTCTAGTGAGCTCATCTATGGACGCCCTACAGTTTGCTTATCGGCCAGGCATTGGTGTAGATGATGCCATCATCCACCTTCTACATCAAACTCTTTCTCACCTGGAGAAACCTGGGAACACTGTGAGAATAATGTTCTTTGATTTCTCCAGTGCTTTCAATACCATACAGCCAGGGCTACTAAGGGACAACTGGATCTGGCTAGAGTGAATCACCATCTCTCTAGTTGGATCCTAGACTACCTCACAAACCGACCTCAGTATGTGCGAACCGGGGAATGTGTGTCAGACACTTTGATGAGTAGTACAGGTGTACCTCAAGGTACAGTTCTGGCTCCCTTCCTCTTCACATTGTACACAGCTGACTTCAGGTACAATTCATGTAGCTGCTACCTGTTCTCTGATGACTCTGCAATAGTAGGCCTCATTACAGGTGAGAACGATAGGAAGTACAAAGAACTGATCCAGAAATTTGTGGACTGGTGCCAGCAAAACCAGCTTAGGATTAATGCTAGGAAGACCAAGGAAATGGTGGTGGACTTTCGTAAGCACAGTCCTCCTTCTCAACCGGTGGTTATCCAGGGGACGTACATTGAGGCAGTGAAGTCCTATAAGTACTTGGGTGTCCTTCTCAACAATAAACCAGAGTGGGCAGAGAACATAAAAGCACTGCACAGGAGGGGTCGGAGCAGGCTATACCTGCTGAGGAGGCTGAGGGCAATCGGAGTGTGGAGGGCTCTTCTTAAGTCCTTCTTCAACTCTGTAGAGGCATCAGCCATCTTCTTTTGTGTTGTCTGTTGGGGAAGCAGCATCTCAGCTAAGGAAAGGAGCAGACTGGACAAACTGATTAGGAAAGCCAGCTCTGTCCTGAGGGGTCCTCTGGACACAGTGCAGGTGGTAGCTTTTTTCTTGTCTTTTTATCCCCTTTTCTTTTTTTTTCCTTTTTGTTTATCAATAATTTTATTGTTGCCATTGTTTCAACTGCAATCTCTGTGTTCTCTCTGCTGCTGTAATGCTGTGAATTTCCCCCTCTGTGTGATTCATAAAGGATTGCCTTATCTTATCTTATTAGGGCAGATTTATCAAGCTGTCTGAAAGTCAGAATATTCCTAGTTGTCCATGGCAACCAATCATAGTGCCCCTTTAAAATATTCATGAGCAATGGTAAAATGAAAGCTGAGCTGTTATTGGTTGCCATGGGCAACTAGGAATATTTTGACTTTCAGACAGCTTGATAAATCTGCCCCATTTATTGGAGTTTTCTATGCAGCAGTTATTTCATTTACATCACAGTAGCCACCATTTCCAGTAGATCATGTCACAGTTTACATTCACCTCCTATCAACAGAGAGCATGTCAGGCAAGAAAGAAGCTACTATAATCATGAACAGAGAGCAATTTACAATCAGAAAAAAAATTTATAATAAAAAAATAGTATGTCTGGTGTTAAATTAAAATTTGAGACACATTCCCTTTAAATGAAGTGGAAATACATACTAACACAAAACTGGTTTAAAAAATTTCATGGACATATTAATCTGTAGAAATACACATATACATACATCATTCTGTTACATGTTATTACAAAATGTACCTTTGTGAAGATAATTTCCCATAAATATAATCTTATGTCATAGCTGTCCTTGGATAAGCCATATTCTGGCACAGTGGCTTTGCATGTACTATTGTGGACTAAGTGTTCATTACCACGGGATGGCTGTGGGGCATGCAGTAACTCCTGACCATTTCATATGTCTCTCCAGGGGCGGTGGTCGTATCCAAGGGCAGCTTAATTCTAAGGAATCATATGACTACATTTATGGGAAATCCTCTTCAAACAGGTACATTTATTTTAATTAAATTTTAATTTCTAATTCTTAATATCCCTTAGAGCCCCTTTAATCTGTTTGCATACATGGAATCACACTGCATGTCACATTTATATGCTAGGAAATACACATTGATAACAATTCTGGGAATCCTATGGCAGAGAATCCCTTTAATGCCTGAATGGTTTCTTAACAATTTATAAAGCCTGAAGTATATATTTGTAACATGTTAGCCATGGAGAGCAGAAGAAGAGTCAAGAAATCAGGTGATACATTTTTAAGACTGAGTATATTTGATTCACAGCAATTTATACACACTAGGTAGTGATCATCAAAGGATACTAAGAAAACTTTAACACAACAGATTGATAAATACAGGAACATCTTATTTACAACAGGACGGCAATAAACAGACTAAAAACTGGCTTGTGGCCTCCAGGTCAGAGATAGAAGGTCATGAAGCTGGCAAGAATGTTAAGACCACTTTGTAAGGTATTGAATCTCCTCATTAATTTATACTCCCATGCTTTTCTTTTCCTCTGTGTCTTGAAATGTCTCATCAAAATAGTAATCTGCAAATCTTCAGCTACTGGGAGATTCTTTCTTTCATTTTTAATATCAGATCGGTGTGAGTTCATACGTTGATGGAGTCTCTGGCCTGTTTCCCCAACATAAAGGCCTGTGGTTGGACACTCTTCACACATAATAAGGTTGACCATATTCAGGGTCGGACTGGGGGGCCTAGGGCCCACCAGTGGAACTGGTTCTGGGGGCCCACCTACTGCAAATTGATATATTAATCCAAATTTATGCCTCATACTTATGGACATGACACAATAACACAATACAACTACATTGTCCACTGCACTAGAGCAGTTATTTATTTTTATTTATTTACCTATGCAAACATGATATATGGTAAAGAAATGCTAAGATTATTTATTTAAAGAATTGTTCCGTAGAAGAAACTATTTACCATATAGGGGAAAATGTTGCATCGGGCAAACTGCATCCCCACAAAACAGCAGCGTCAAACTGTGTTCATATTACATATATCGCCATGATGAAAGGAGTCCAATCCATAGTCCTGGATTCATGGACTGACATGGACATTTCTTTCTAGCCTAAGGGTGCGATCACATGTGGCATTTAACACATGCATTGCAACAGTTGAAGAGAGATTTACCTGATTAAATTGATGTTAACATTTGCGTTTACAAATGTTTTGCATTTACAGGATGTTAACACGTTAAAATTATGTGAACATATGTATTTGTTAACTTAATGTTAGCATGTGTTAATGGTTGCTTTTTGTAAATGCAAATGTTAACAAATTAAATTAGGCAAATGTGTCTGCAGCTGCTGCAGTGCGTTTTGAAACTCATAAGTAAAATGTCATGTGTGACCTCCCCTGGAAGTTGGGGACCGTGACTTAAAGCAGTAAATTTCCAGTGGCTGGGGGCGCCCATGTTCAACCTTAGCATTGTAAAAGTGGAATTCTGCTTTTTTTTTCCTCCTTTCCCTTTTTGTGGGAGTGGGGATCAGACACAGATTTAGGCTTCCCACATACTAGACATGTAGGTCTCAGGCTGCAAACAGTGGTCCTGTGGACCATTGTCTTAGGCTTTTTTGTCACAATAATAGACGTCCAGAACCGCAAACATGGGTATGGACCCGCTCTGTATTTTGCAGCCCGGCAGTCGGGTCATCCCCAGGGCTGTGGTATTCATAGTCGTGTGCATTTGCCTATGGAAGTGAATGAGGACGTGTGCTAGCTGGTGATACAAAGCTAGTGCATGTCCCTATTTCATGAGTCCTAAACATTGTACGGCTTGGTCCATTTCCCACAACTACATCACATTATTGGCAAATATTTTTCAGTTTAAAGCTGCGTTCACACACATTGTTTACAATGGGGCACATTGACTAAGGGCTTTGCACAAGTTTTCTGTTGGACTTTGCACTTTCTTTCTAGTGTAAACTGCTTGTACAGGTATATAAGAAGTGTCTGCGCCACATTTGTGTCCCATGTGACCCTTTAAGGTGTGGCTGCACTAGTCATGATGCGACACAAATTAGAGGGCGTTCCGGTGCTCAGTTGGACCGTGCGCCCCATTTATCATGCAAAGTGCCACAAAAGTGTGTCGCACACCCCATGTTATAAGTGCACCAAAAAAAGTGTCGCACTCTATTGGGGCAGTGCAGGGGGCGCCAGATTCATGGAGAACATGTGCATTTAGTGCAGTTTGCACTGTTCTTAGTAAATTTGCCCCATTGTGTCTTGAAACACAATACAACAGCTAATGATGTGCCTCATTACTTTGCTTTTACAGTGCACTATTACATATTGAAAACATAAATGTTAACAGCAATGTTATTAGGCAAATCTCCTTACCCGAGCTGTTGTAGTGTGTTTCAAAATGTATCCTAAGGCTACATTCACCCGAACGTTCGCCCACCCGTAGCTGGTCGGGGAATATCTCCGGCCCGATGGAGAGGAGGAGGGGTACTGTCTATGGGGGGCATATGTACATACGTCCCCATAGGTCCATGTGAATGAGGCCTGTTCACATTTTTCTTTCTTATGTGTTTTGACTGAACTAGAAAATGCAATAGGTGGGGGGGCTTTGCCAGAACACATATGTGATTATCAACAAATACAGCTATATACAGCTGCATATTGCAGAATATGGTAGGAACAACACCTCCTTTCAGTCTGCAACTACAATTAAAAAAAAGAAAAAAGTCTAATCACCCCCCTTCCTTCCTTAGAAATGATAAAAAAATAAACACATATAATCCTAAATATATTAGGTATCACTTTGTCCCAAAATATCTAATCTATCACAATATAATAACGGTTATTTCTGGCAGTGAACCATGAGACAGAAAATAGCACTGAATGTCTGAAATGCCACTTTTTCACCATTTTGCAACAGACAAAAATTTTATAAAAAGTTGTACAGTCCCCAAAATGGTAACATTGATACTGTCATCACGTACTGCAAAAAGTAAGACAGCTATGTATAATGAATTATAAAAAAAAGTTATTAGCTTCAGAAGATGGTTAAACAAAGAAATATCTTTCGTACCAAAAGGTGTTACATTTTTTAGATCTTTCAATGCCCAATAAAACCTATACAGGCGGTCCCCTACTTAAGAACACTCGACTTACATACGACCTCTAGTTACAAACGGACCTCTGGATATTGGTAATTTATTGTACTTTAGTCCTAGGCTACAATGAACAGCTGTAACAGTTATCACAGGTGTTTGTAATGAAGCTTTAGGGTTAATATTGATTCTTATGACAACCCAACATTTTTAAAATCCAATTGTCACAGAGACCGAAAAAGGTCTGGCTGGGATTACAATGATAAAATATACAGTTCCGACTTACATACAAATTCAAGTTAAGGACAAACCTACAGACCCTATCTTGTATGTAACCCGGGGACTGCCTGTATATAGTTGATATCTTTGTGAACGTGGCAATACAAAAAATTAAGGGGAGGTGTCATTTGGAGCACAAATTTTACTGCATTTGGAATTCTTTCTGCTTCTCTGTAAACAGCATGGAATATTAAATACCGTCACTAGGAAGTACGATTTGTTATGCAGAAAAAAATTCTCATACACATAAAAATGAAGGAGTTAAAAATGGAAACAAAAAATTAAAAAGGTTTGATTACAGTTTTCGCTTTACTCTTGGTTTACCATGTTAATCCTAACACACCTTTTTTATACTTTGATGTACGGAGCTGGACATTTTCATTGCTATCAGTTTGTAAAATGTACCAACCTTTTTATCACTTTTTATTCAAATATTTGCATGTGTTGAAATCTGCACTGTGGGTGCTCTGACAAGTTGGTTTGTTGGTAAAAGTAAATCTAGATCAATACAAAATTCAGTCATTTGAAAACCCACATCCAGCAAGCTCATTCAACTGCTGGGAGTTGTAGTCCTTCAGCTAACAGCAATTTTGTATGAATGTAGATTTATCAGGGTGTACAGATAAGATGTATGTAAATGTAATGCACTTGTACCTATTTTTCTCTTTAGGAATCTGTCCTATAAGGCCAGCAGAGCAGCAGCAGCTTCTCCAGCCTTCTCTGAGGTCCTGCCGCTGCGTACATCAGGCGGGGCCACTTTATGGACGGCAGTCTAATCCTTCAGCAGCTGCTTCTCCATTGGTGGCCCCTGATGGCTGTCAGGAACAGGAGGTGGGGCCACAGTGGGTCCATATCCTGTATTCAGGGAGACCTGTGGCCGGAGTTCATGCTGTCTGTTTACCTCATGGGGTGGAAGCACAGTTACATAAGGGCTGAGGTGCTGCTCGTGCAGTGAGGAGTACATGTGAGTGAGCTTCTCCTCACTGCCCCAGCGCTGCTGCAGGGAGAGCAGAGACCTGGTTCTTGCTCAGTAAATCTGTCTCTCACTCCCCGCAAGAAGTTCACCTCCCGCTCCTCATCCTACAGCTCAATGAGGACATGGGAGCTTGTGCAGATGCCTGGCAGGCAACTGCACATTGTAGTCTAATCGGGGACAGAGCCAACAGGCGTGGGGGCCCACCGGGGATTTCACCGGCTTCCCGGCGGGCCAGTCCAACCCTGATCACATTGGAAGACATGCAGGACATGGTCCCCTTGATCTTATGTACCTGCTGTGATTTAGCTACAGGTACATGGTCCCCTGTGCGGATGTGCTGGCACGTTTACCACCTGTTTTGCAGGCAGGGTGAGGTACCATTTTCTGATGAGGGTCTAAAAGGTTACAAACTGGTAAAATGGAATAGAATATAAGTAAAATGTAAAGGTATACATTAAATTTAATATTATCATAATATAGATGTTGGTGACTTTTTAGACTGTGTTATTCACTTGTCTATGGCTGCCCATTATCTTTTGACAAAGAACGAAACAGGTATTGAGTCTGTATTGACTTCCTTATGGCAATTTTACCTGCTCCTGCACAGGACTGATCTCTAGCTTTCACAGACATCTGGAGACCCTAGAGAGAAGGAAGAATCAGTTTATTAACACCTCTGCCTTCTCCTTTCCTCACTACATGTGCTTAATGAGTGCTATGTATTGAATAGACACAGTGGGAGGTATTTATCATATGATAGCCCTGCCACTTATAAGGTGTTGCCAAATACATAAAGAGGTCATATCTGGACTAAAAATAAGGCATACAGTGCCTTTTTATGTATGAAAGTTGCCTGTTGTAGTTAATCCACCTGCATAGGGACAGGAATGCCCCTCCAAGTTCCCCTGGCGTGGAGGTGATGGACAGGTCAAAATAATCTCAAATGCTAGCAATAAGCAAGCATTTGCAATTATTTCAGGGTTTCTATACCAGTGTTTAGGCACAAAAAAGGCGCTTGAAAAGGGTTATCCACAGATACAGTGGAAAACTAAAAAAATCACAAAAAAATTAAATGTTCAGGAGTCTTTCATAAATGTACTCAGGATAACAAAATAATGCATTCTCTACTTTTGTCTACCGTATCTTTTGGCCTATAAGGCGCACCGGACTATAAGGCGCACCTCTAATAAATGCCTGCTAAACTTCGTTCATATATAAGGCGCATGGAGTAAGCGCAGGATCAATGCAGTACCTAAAATTACCAGCAGTGGGCAGACCTGTGCACAGTCAAGCCAGCTACACTTCCCGTGAAACTTGTCTTCAGCGTGTCTGAGAGCTCCGATCTCAGAGGTATGGGCTGCTGGGGGTTAATGCAGGGTGATGTAGCAGGGTTAAGCTGTCTCCCTCTGCCCCTTCTCCTTCCCTCCGTCGCCATTGGTGTTATTCCTGTGGGGTTCCCTGTGGCTCCTTCTCTTTCCCCTGTTACAGGGCTGAAAGGTATGGGGGATTGGTTACTGATGATGATGATTGCCTCGTGGTCGGCACTATGGCAGCTCAGGTCTCTCCGTGCTAGGGGAGGGCAGGATGGGCACAATGTTAGTTGTGGTGCCAGGGCACTTCAGGAGCTAGGGACCCTGTATACTGTGTGGGAAGGTGCAGGAAATTTCTGGGGATGGAGCTATTAAACACTGGTAAATGTACAGTACATCTTGTCTGTAGTACATTTCTGTATAAGTTCATATATAAGGCACACTGGCCTATAAGGCGCATCTTTGATTTCTGAGATAATTGAAGGATTTTTGGTGCGCCTTATAGGCCGAAAAATGTGGTACTTTTTACTCATGTTGTAGTGGAAAGTTTGTTTGGACCCCCAGCACTCCATGTAATATGTACAGGATTCAGTGATTCATTCCCCTGCAGTGTTGCCACAGGAGGGATAAAGCATTATGCATGGAAAAGCAAAATATGCTCTTTCTCCAGATTGTCCTTAGCAGATGACCCTCCCCTGTCAATTAAAATTTTTACTCCATTACATTTTAGACTGATTATTGTTTTTCTTCGGAGGATGCCAGAGTTTTAAAAAAAACTTTTTCTGTTAGTTTACCACTTAGCTAAGTACATTTTGTCACTCTTTCTCTCTTACTACATACAACTAAATATATACTAGAACCATCATACCCCAGAATACATTATACCCTAGAGCAGGCATTGAACCTTGCAGTATATCCTCTAACTATAACATATAAATGTGAAGCTACATTTATGTGTCTAGAAAGCTGCTAAGAATTGTTTGCATACAATGGATAATGCAGAAACTAATACAGTTTTCATTTATATTTAATATCTTGTATATACAGGAAAGATTTGGTCATATAAGAATAGATATCATTACTGGAATGTCTGCTTGACTGTGCTGGATTTTGGCCTCATTTAAAAGGTCTGCTGTGTCTTATTTGATCAGCATCAGGTTGGTGGCAGGGTTAAAATCCTTGCGGCTGCTTAATAATGGTGTCTCCTTCTCTGTGTCCTGAATTTGGCGAGACAGTAAATATCTCTTATAAGCTAAAGCTGAAGGAAAAATATGTAACATACAGTAATTTTGCAGCTATTCAGGAAAAGGATAATTATTTTTTACAGGTCATCTTGAGCATTTCAGTCACAGTAAATAGCAATATTATACATTATTTGTGACACTTACTGCTTTTCTTGCCCAGTACAGAACAGAATAAATGTCCATATCCTTGTTTCTGATAAAAGCTATACATATGTAATATCGTTAGGATTAAGACTCGGAGAAACAACTAAAGCTGCAATGCAGTTTCATTAGGAAATTACGTGCCCCAAATTCTGTCTCTCTACGTAAAACACTTGGCTCATCACTAGTGATGAGTGGACCCATTGAAATTCGGACCCTATCGGAAATTCAAAACTCCTTCTTGGACGTTAACTTTTTAAATACTACTGGCAAAGTTGCAAGTGGCATTTAAATGACTGCTGTCGCACTATGGAGTAAACCTGCTGGTAGCGCTGCACGCCATCATTTTTGGGAGGGTTGGCGATCCCCATTACTTCATCGAGGAGGGACATTTCTCCCCAAAATGGCAACACTCAACACTGCCGGCAGATAAGGGCAGGCCATCAGGCAACATTTTGAATCTGCTTTTACCGATTGCGGGTTTACCGCATGGGAAGTTGAGCTGAACTTTATGGGACTTCACCTGAAAAGTTTGGTTCGAACCTGACCTGTGCGGTTCAGGTCCACTGAATACTAACCATAACATAATATCGATGGAAGCCAAGCTTTGGTGGCACATTTTACCTAAGGAAATCAAAGTGTCACGCATGACTGCATCAGGATTTCTTGTATGGTGAAACTGAATGGATTGTACCACCAAAGATCTCTAAAGGTAGAAGTGGAAGGGTCAGTAAAGCTGGGGGTGTACACAGAAATTTGTATCTTGTCACAAAGTTATCTAGAAAAGAAAGAAGTATAATCACACTGTACCTAGAGTGGGCAGAGGTTCTATTAAATCTAGATGCCCTTGTAGTAAGATATTGAGACAGCATGGGATTGATTACAAAATATATAGAGAAAAGAAAGCAGGAAAATCTAAATGCAAGATGGAAGAAAAGAAGTGATGGAAGATTAAAGCGAATATCTATTTTAGCTGTTGACAGGTTTCCCACAACCTTTTCCAAAATTCCACATGCAATACAAATGACAAAACCCTTTAGATAGTCAGATGACAGATCTCTTTAGATAGTCATTACTATCTCAACGATACCAAATATATATTTTTTATGTAATTAAACTTTCATTTTTTTAAATTCTTTGTTTCACTATATTTTGACATCCTTAACTTTTTTATATTAAGGTGAATGAAGCAATTTAAGATGTCATTTTTGTGGGACATTCTGACATTTTATTGACCATTGACCATTTTTTTATGAGAGATGCGGCATTTTGGGATGTGGGAATACCTAATTTGTTCATGATTTTGTTTGTTTAATATTTCCTTTTTTAGGAAAGTGGAGTGATTAATTTTCTTTATTTTTTATTCATGTATGTATTTTCTTACTATATGTTCTTGTAATACAGCCAGTCTGTTTATAATGACCTAAAATGGTTCACTTCCACAATGGGTGCTCTATAATACATAAAAAACATATATGCAGCCAAAAACTAAGTTTCATATTAGAAATTCCAATATCAAAAATGTATCTATCAAATTAAAGTGTTATTTCGAATGAAGATGGAGGAAAGATATGTTAACAAGCACCAACTGTTACTTGGAAAGTAAACAGACGTTAAATGAGCTCAAAATACCTAAATCACAGAAATATTAGTCACAGATGGTTATATATTTTTCTTAACTACCAAAAAGTCTTCAATCAAAACATCAGATCCATTTTTAGTCACTGATTTTGGACTTCATAGCCAAAATATGTAAGACTGGAAAACATTAAAAGAGCAGTCATCTGGACCACAACTCTAATTATTAATAAACCAGAACATATTGGAGATAGTGACTGTAAAGTTTAGTGGAAGAATAAATGGAGCCAAGAAATGCAACAGATTTCAATTCCATAAATATTATTTACTCTTGAAAAACATTCTTCATAGTGCATAGAGAAAACTGTATTCGCCACCAAATTGCTCATAAAATCACTTCGCTTTCTTTGTGAAATGTTTAATTTTACATAAAACATGTAAGGTTTAGCTATCTGTTATTATTTTATTTCACCTTCTTACTTCTGAGCTTGTCATTACAAAACACACCAGGAACAACCCTTTTTTTTCCATCACTGCTCCCCTTGGCTGATGGAATGTCGTGTTCTGAACAACTTCTATATTTTCCTGTCAGCTCTGACCACCCTTCTTAATTTTTAGACTCTTTTTAAAAAATGTTTTCTGCTATCACTCCATGATGCCTCATTGGAGTATAATGCCAGTCCTATATCTCCCCTCTGGGTGGGCAGGGTAACTGCTCCTCACTATCTTAAGAGACCATGGGTAATCAGTTAAGGAGGTTTGTACTTCTTCTCCAATGTACATGTGATGAACAGTTACTGTGATAGTACCTTGTTCCCGACTCATTGTACCGACTATTCCGTTTTATTTTAAAGGTAGGGAGATTTAACTTCTGGTTAGACTTAAATTAATGTTAACCCCAGCACAACCAATGAGATTACATGGCCTAAACAGATAGTTCTCATGGGTCACACTGACTAATTTATATATATTTTGGGAGCAAAGACATTTTTTCATTGCCCTTAAATTAAAAAAAGAGTAAGGTTAGCAGAATCCATTTTTTTCTACCAATACATTTGCTACAGTTATTGGAGGTTCAGCCACGTACTTGTCTGGAAAATGTATTTTGTTAGTTTAAGTCATTTATTTAATGGTATGAAAATAAAGGTATTTTGATTTGAGTTCTCTGAACTTTTTTATATAAAATTTTATGAAAGTCAAGCTAAATTTCTCTGTTTTAGAAGTCCCACCAAATTTCCTTTCCGTATGTCTACTAGACGTAGTATACAGTCATCCAAAACTTTCCTGTAGTGACTGACCTGTGGAAGCTTTTAGCATTCCATGCATATCTTCTTTGGAGTGCCTCTTTATATACTTGAGACAGATATTAGAACACTCGATATTCATATCTCATTTATAATTCATATTTTAAATTGTTCAAAAAATATCAATTAGTTGACAGATCCTAAAAGGTTTCCAGTGACAATTCAATGGTTCTCCACTAGGTGTCCATCTTGGTCTACAGCAGCGACATAACAGCCTTCTCTAACCTTCTTTTCCTTACAAGGGCTCATTCATCATGTTGAGTTCTTCTGGTCTTTTCATAGACAATGAAGGGAAACCGGCCTTTTCAGAAGAGCCACTTTGTTGTTTACACAAAAGAGTTTGGCTGTTAACACATGTAAGGTAATGGGATCCCCTACAGGCTCCTAACAGGGCCTAACGCATGAATTTGGCTGATGGATTACCCACACCATTCATCTAAATTATGTCACAAGCAATAAGCAACCTGCTTAATCTGCCTACATGAAGAGCTTGGTTTGTTGCTATTGACACTTTTTAGTACTGTTTTGCTCACAGTTTACAGAAGCACATCAAGTGGCAAGCCATGTCCAGCCACCGCGTGCTACTGTGAACCTTTCAGCTATGCGAGCATCATCACTTCCACATATAATTACTGTATGCATGAACAGAACCTATTTTATGTAGGATAAGCTAAAGCATTGTTATGATGGTTGCTTATTTTAACATTAAAATATTTAATTGAATATTTGTTTTAATGGATTTATGTTATTTCCATAGTACAATACTAGTTAAATTAACTCATTAAAATATTAGAATGGACTATCTTGCCAAATTTTAGATGTAATGCTGAATTGACATTGAGAAAATATATTATTTGATAGGTGATAATTATTCAAGCTGTGTGTAATATTAATATAATCAGTTGTTTTGCATGACTAGGGATCGAACCTGAGCAACAGCAATGGGAGCACTAGTGATGTTTTGCTTTTACATTGTCTAAGGTTCAGGAAATTCACCAATAAAACCTGTGTTAGATAATTGATTGTATGAAAATTCATAATAATGTAGTGACCCTCTATTGTAGTCTTGGGGGTAAAATTCCTCTTTCGTACTGCCGTGGCTGAGGGAAAAGGCAGATTTCCTGAGCTATACTTCCGTTATCATCTATCATGGCTAGGATAAAGGACTTCCACCAAAGGTTACATTTTATGATGTAAAATATTGAATGTAAGATTCCTGTAATAATTCAGTAACATAAAGCTAATGTCCATTATTATCTATATATAGTTTTCCAACCTACTACTAGTGTCGCTATTCAAAAAGACATATTCTGATGAGTAAAACACACTTCAGGCAAGGTCTGTGTACTTGTGATGCATTTGTTTTCACTAGATCATTGTAGCATTATTCCTGCACTGTTTTTCCCTCTACAGCCATATGTAAAGACTAGGGATTAGCAGACTCAACTAAATTTGGGTTCAATTTAAAAATTACTTTTATTTCCAGGTTCTGGTATTGGCGTTCTGGGCGGATTGTCACTTCCTGTGATGCCATCAGGGATCGATAATCCTCTACAAATGCCGGGAGCATTTAAAGAGTAACTGTCATTTTAAAAAAAACTTCTGATAAGTTGTAGTACAAGCAATTTTAAGCATTTTTGCAATTGGATTAGGTACCCAAATCTTGCCCCTTCCTCTTCTATCCTCTAGCCTTCCCCCTGCTATCAGTGACTCTTCAGATGGCCATTGCTAGGCACACTCCCCGTCCTCACTGGGCTGAATACAGAGTCAGAATGTACATGTGAGGCACATTCCCTCCCTCCTCTCTCTGCTCTCAACTGAGCTCATGGCTCAGTACTCCAGCCCTCAGTCATGTGCTGACAGAAGCCCTAACTAATGTAGTAACAACCTCCATGTACACTCCCTGTCTCTCCCTAACTAATAAAGTAAATATCTCTCCCTGAACACCCTTAGCTTTCCTTACACAAGTATATAAACACATACACAATCTCCCTTCCCCCTTACCTCATGACAGCAGGAAATGGCAGACAGGAGAGAGAGTAGTGATACAAAAGTTTGGATACACCTTCTCATTCTCAAAAAAGTGTGAAACCACTAAAAATATGTCTTATATTCTAGGTTCTTCAAAGTACCCACCGTTTGCTTTGATTACTGCTCTGCACACTCTTGGCATTCTCTTGATGAGAATCAAGAGGTAGTCACCAGAAAAGGTTTTCACATCACTGGTGTGCCCTGTTAGGTTTAATAAGTGGGATTTCTTGCCGTATAAATGGGGTTGGGACCATCAGTTGTGTTGTGACCAACTGAATATACTGTTAGTATTTGTATTATGGCCAGAAGAAAGAAACTAAGTAAATAAAAACGAGTGGCCGTCATTACTTTAAGAAATGAAGATCATTCAGTATGGAAAATTGGGAAAACTTTGAAAGTGCCCCCAAGTGCAGTTGCAAAAACCATCAAGTGCTACATAGAAACTGGCTCACATGAGCACAGCCCCAGGAAAGGAAGACCAAGAGTCACCACTGCTGCAGAGGATAAGTTCATCCGAGTCACCAGCCTCAGAAATGGCAGCTCAGATTAGAGATCAGGTCAATGCCACATGGTGCTCTAACATCTCAACTGTTAAGAGGAGACTTTGTGCAGCAGCCTTCATGGTAAAATAGCTGCTAGGAAACCACTGGCCACAAGCAACAAGCATAAGAGGCTTGTTTGGGGTAAAGAACACAAGGAACGGACATTAGACCAGTGGAAATCTGTGATTTGGTCTGATAAGTCCAAATTTGAGATCTTTGGTTCCAACCACCATGTCTTTGTGTGATGCAGAGAAGGTGCACAGATGGACTCTACATGCCTGGTTCCCACCGTGAAGCATGGAGGAGAAGGTGTGATGGTGTGGGGGTGCTTTACTGTTGACATTGTTGGGAATTTATTCAAAATTGAAGGTATACTGAACCAGCTAGGTTACTACAGCATCTTACAGCAGCATGTTATTCCATCCGGTTTGTGTTTAGTTGGACTATCATTTATTTTTCAACAGGACAATGACCCCTAACACACCCCAGGCTCTGTAAAGAAGTGATGGGGTGCTCCGCCTCCAAGTAGCCTCCACAGTCTCTAGACCTAAACCCAATAGAAATCGTTTGGGGTGAGCTGGACCACAGAGTGAAGGCAAAAGGGACAACAGGTGCTAAGTATCTCTGGGAACTCAGTGAAGACTGTTGGAAGACCATTTCAGATGACTACCTCTTGAAGCTCATCAAGAGAATGCCAAACGTGTACAAAGCAGTAATCAAAGCAAAAGGTGGCAACATTGATAAACCTAGAATATAAGATATATTTTCAGTTGTTTCACACTTTTTTGTTAAGTATATAATTCCACATGTGTTTATTCATAGTTTTGATGCCTTCAGTGTGAATCTACAATTTTTATTGAAATAATCGATCTCAAAACAGCACAATCTTTGACTAACCATCATCCCATCACTCCAGTCTTTTATACACTATCTAAGATGCACAAAAGTGTTGATAAGCCTACCTGCAGACCCACTGTGACCTCAACGGAATCTATACTAGCGCCCTTTCCAATTTATCTTGAAAAGATTCTCACTCCTATGGTAAAGAGAACATCTTCTTTCCTTTTAGACATTTCTCAATCCTAGACTCTATCAAAACACTATTACCATTACGACAACCTTCCATTCATTTGGGATGCGTGCAGTTTATATACATCCATTATTCTCAGTAAGGGCATTGATTCTGTAAAAAGGCTACTTGATCACAACCAAATTAAAGGACATGAAAAGGAACTCATTTTAGATTTTTTTTACACATAATTCTTCACAAAAACTTTTTCCTCTTTGGAGACCCTATTTACAAAAACAAAGCACAGCCATGTGCAAACACACATATGGCTGCTATGAAGAGGGTTACATATACAACAATGAGATGTTTAAACAATGCTCGATTTACTGGCAACGCTATATTGAAATATCAAAACTTCTCTCTCTACTCTGAACAACATACACAGTCAACCAATGGTCAAATAGCTAAATATACATAGATCACAGGATCACAGTAATGTGTATAGAGGTATAGAAGGTCTAGTCATCACAACAAGTCAAGGTATTTTCTTAAAAACAAGTACCAGAATAACAGAGGACAAGGAAGACATACGCCGGTATATACAGACCAAGGGTGGGCACCACCGGACACGTGTTTTGTGTTGCTATATCAGGGGTATGTGTGCATGTAGACCCACGTTTGTGTCCCTTGTCCTCTGTTATTCCTCTGGGTAATGTGCAATACTTGTTTGTGAGCAAATACCTTGACTTGTTCTAAAGACTAGACCTTCTAAACCCCCTATACAGGCTTTATTTTGATCTATGTATCATGTATATTTAGTTACTTTATGCTTAATTTATGCTTTCTACATTTAGTTTTTTGTTCGCTTTTTTGTGTGATTTGATTTTAGTAACAATCTATTTAATCTAGTGGGGGTACATTGTGTCTGTGCCCCCTATTATTTGTATAAGTGTTTACTCTTCTCTTGTTGCAAAAGTTACAATATTGAAACTTTTCTTGTCATTGAATAAACCTCCATGTTTTCTTGGATGTAAATTATTCCTCTTAGCTACTGTCAGGCTTGCAGGTGTGGATCCTCTGGACCACTGCAGATGATGACACAAGCCACTACCTGGGACCAGAGTCTAAGTGGTACCCGAATTTCACCAGAGCCCGCCGCAAGGCGGGTTAGACAAGCTGCAGCGTGATACCACCAGGTTGTTCCTCAGGCGTGACTTGTCTGCAGTGGCGGCCAAGGTAGAAGTACAGAGACGGCAGACAATCTCGTGGTCGAAGTCCAGGCACAAGGTCAGGGCAGGCGGCAGAGGTGCAACGTCAGAGTCCAATCCAGAGTCGGCAACAGGAGGTCCAAGCAGGAGGGTACGGGAACACAGCACACAGGACAGCAGCACGGAGGAACACTGGTACAGGGGAAAAAGGAGGAGTTCAGGTAATACAGGAACATGGAGGAGGTCAGGTAACACTGGAACACGGAAGAGGTCAGGTAACACTGGAGACACAGGAACGCAGAAAACACAGGAACGCAGGAATCACAGGCAAATCGCAGAATAGCTTTCTCTCAGGTTGTGAGGCACAAAGATCCGGCAAGGACTTGTAGGAAGAGGCAGGCTTATATAGTATTAGTTAAATGGCCAGTGCCAATTAATGGCGCACTGGCCCTTTAAATCTTAGCGAGCCGGCGCGCGCGCACCCTTGGGAGCAGCAGAGGACCCCGCAGGAGCCGGGGAAATTGAGGGAAGCCGGTCACCGGACCCCGGGGAGGCACGGGTGCACCCGCGATCCGAGACAGGGATCGCGGGAGCACCCGTGACAGCTTCAAGCTCCACACTTACCTTAATGGATGTGTCTAAGATGTACAAGCTGTGGTCTCATTGGTCAGCAGCACGTGCTTGTGATGATGTCAAAGTAGGCAGGTTCAGCCCCTCTATCATGCAGTAGGCAGGTTCAGCCCCTCTATCATGCTGATTGTAGATCTTTTCAGTGCTAGAAACCATGGTTCTTATGGGCCAAAAAAGATACTTAATGGGGATTTAGAGGGAACATACTTTGAGGAATGATTCCCAGAGAGACATAGAGCAGAATAATGTTTTTTTTTGGTTTTTTTTTTGTGCAGAATGAGGGTTACCCTTTAAAGGTATCGCCGCCCCTTGATGATCTCACTGGGAAATGATCAAATCCATGATGGGCAGTCTGCCGCAGTTATTTAAATGGTTGCCACCCACAATCACTGCCAGCATCACCCGTGGGTGTTTCTGGTGGTTGTTTGCTGAAATATAAAGCAAACACCCACCCTAAAAGAAGAGAGCTCAGCGGCACATCGGTCTGACACTGTGCCTTAATAAAAAAGGATAAATAAATGTTCAAGAATCTAAATTGTGTGTCATTCAGTTATTACTTAGACCCTTTTCTATTCATATGTCAGAGGTTTACATACACTGTATATAATGACATATATATATGTTTTTCTCAATTTCTGACTGGAAATTGAAATGAAACTTTCCCATTTTAGGTCAGACAGGATTACCAAAATTATTTATACTAGCCTATACAGCCTAATGCCAAAATAAAGAGAGATAATTTTTAACCCCTTCCCGACATTTGACGTAATAGTACTGCATCGCGTTCCCGCAAAATGCAGTACTATTACGTCATGCTTCTGGCACCGGCTCCTGATTGGAGCCGGCGCCAGAAGCTGCAGGTGTCAGCTATATATTATAGCTGACACCTGCTTCTAACACCACTTGTTCAAGCTAACCTGTAAAAGTTAATAAAAAATGTTAAAAACATTACATAAAACAATTTTTTAATAAATATAATTAATTAAAGTTAAAGTCTGCTAAACACAAATAATCCCTATACACATGCAATAAAGTGAAAAAAAACACAAAATCGCTAAATTCCAAAGTTATAACCACTTGTAGTGACACAGGGCAGATTAGAAAAAATGGGCCGTGTCAGGAAGGTGAAAAGTGGCTTCAGCGTTAAGGGGTTAAAGCCTTTTTTTTTACTTTCTGCATAGTCAAAAGTTTACTTTTTAATTAGTATTTGGTATCACTGCCCTTACATTGTATAAATTTGGTCAAAACTTTTGGATATCTTTCCACAAGCTTCTCACAATAGTTGGTATGAATTCGAGCTGATTCCTCCTGGCAGAACTGGTGTAAGTGAGCCATGTTTGAATGCCACCTGCCTTTTCATCTTCCAATCAAATTTAGATCAGGGCTTTGTGTTGGTCACTCCAAACATTGATTATGTTATCCTTAACCCCTTCCCGACGCGCACCGTACTAGTACGGCGCGCGCCGGGTCCCGGTGCATGGAGAGGGCTCGCGGGCCGAGCCCTCTCCATAGCCGTTAAGCCACTCTGAAACCATTTTGGTAGCATACTTCAGGTCATTGTCCATTTGAAAGACCCATTTGCACCCAAACTTTAACTTCTTGGCTGATGTTTAGAGATACAGTACTTGTTTCAGTGTGGATAATGACATATTCTTAAATTACAAAATGTCCAGAGCACCAGTTTAAGGTACACCCAATTATAGTTGCAAATAAAATACACAGAATATGTTTTTCAATAAAATACAGTTTTATTAAAATATTAATGTACTAGAGGTCCAAGGAAGGAAGCAGCACTCCAAGATAAATAGTGAATGTTTATTCCACCAGTGGTAAGTGCTACGTTTCGGCTGACTCTATGCAGCCATTCTCAAGCATAGTGAAACAGTGATACAGGGCGGGTTTAAATCCCCCGCAGGATGTGACATCATGATTACAAAAACAGGTGGTGTGATAATGAGTTGTTAAATAATGCTCAAAAAACATATATAAAAAGGTATATACAGCATATGAATGTGCAATATTACTACATCATATGATCATAACACAGTGTCAAGTGTACAAAAAACAGTGTAGCCAATCGATAGTCCCCCGCACGCCGTCTAGCCACAGTGTGTAAGCATCATGTTAACGCATGTGTAAACATCATGTTAACACATGCCCTGAACCCATTGCTAAGCAACATGACACTGCACAGCGACTACAATCAAAAAAAGTAAATAAAGAGAAGCGCGCTCAGTGCCGGAGTATGACTTACTGCACCAACAACAAACGGAGGCTCATCCTTACCAAGGTAGAGGAGATCCTGAGGTCACAGGCCAAGGTGGTGTGATCGCTACACAGGGCTGTGATCAGCTCAGCTGTGATCCACCATGTCACATGGCTTTGTCAAACTCTAAGGGATCGGACCCGCTATTTCGAGAACTACCAGGTGGGACGGCAGACATCTTTGAAGTGGGCAAGTGCACATTTAGCTAATGAGCAATAAAGCTGTCACAACTATGGTATGACTGCGCTACGACAGGTAAGTAATAACTTTTGTTGTATTCCCAAGGGTATCATGAACAAAAAGTTGTGATTCCAGGCGAATTCAGCCCAACATCATGTGGTCAGGCGGCACCCTGGAGGAAGCTGTCAGGTCAGATGCTGGTCACATGTATGATGTTAATGTTGATAGAATACACAATGTGGGACTCCTTAACCGCGTACTGTCAGGTGGACCCGGGAGATCCCATGAGAGGAGAAGAGAAAAAAATATAAATGAAGGTAGTGGCTGACGGTCGGCGCTCTGGGTTCAACAGGCATCATGTGAATAGTGATCTAGATCAAAAACAGAAGAAAAGAAATATTATTTAATGCAAAAAACATATGTCAATAGAAAAGGATTTTTTGTACTTCCTTACAACATTCATTGTGTGATCGTTAAATGAGGTATAAACTGGTAAATCTAATCCAGAATGTGTACATTAAAGTCAACATTCAAACCGCGTGGTTGTAAAGAATTAAGCTTGTGAATCCATTCGATCTCTCTTTTTAGCAATAGTTTCTGATGATCACCGCCTCTCCTAGGAGGAGGTATGTGGTCTACAATGCAAAATCTGAGCTGCTGAACACTATGTCCATGATCCAAAAAATGTTGAGGTACAGGTAAGTCGTGCTTAGATGTGTTGATAGATGACCTGTGGTTATGTAGTCTTAAACTACACTCAGTGGTGGTCTCACCAACATACAATTTGGGGCAGGGGCAAACCAACACATAAATTACATGCATGTCAAATGCTGGCGGATCTTATATTTTTTACCAGTAAGTGGGTCAGTGAATGAATCTCCCTTAATCATGTGACTGCAGTTCTCACAGTGCATGCATGGATAGGATCCCGGCTTAAGACTAGAGGCCAGGTTCTCTTTTCTGTCGATAGGGCGAAAGTCACCTTTAACAAGGTTGTCCCCTAGATTTCTGGGTCTTCTATAAGAGAAAAGTGGAGCTACCTGGAATTCTTTAATGTCACTATGTCAGATATGAATATATCAAAATAATAAATATATCAAACTACACCCATATATACTCGAGTATAAGCCGACCCAAGTATAAGCCGAGGTCCCTAATATTAACACAAAAACTTGGTAAAACCTATATTTTTTTGCTCTAGTATAAGCCGAGTTTGGGTTTTCAGCACATTTTTTTGTGCTGAAAAACTAGGCCTATACTCGAGTATATATGGTAATACACCTAATAGTACACCTAAGAAAATCACTAGCAACATACATGTGAGTATGGCTATATACACTGGTTGGTAAAAGAGGTCCCTGAAACTATTGTGTGAATGTGCAGTGTTCCCAATGTTCAAGTAAAAATACCTCAACAATGTTTATTTGGCACTCACGGTTAGTTGATATTCAGCTGGGCTGATGTTAGTGTTTCTTAGCCTGTAATTGACTGGGTTGAAAATGTGAATCTTCAGTATAAGAACAGAGCCACATGTCCAGACACCATTACACATAGGAGATAAAGCTAGGGAGAGCTTGCTTATCATCAGTCAGATAGGCAGATACTTATTAAAAACCAGTAATAGCCCTTTTAACGGCAATTAGATACAAAGAGGAGGCTGGTGTTATTAGTGAAACCCCATAATGGTATCACTGGAAAATACATCTCATCCGGCCAAAAAAATACCTACAGATGGCCTCACTAATAAAAAAATAAAATTTTATAGGCTACAAAAGGCCAATGCCAATGATGAAACTAAAATCCTCAAAGTTAATTAGCCAGGGCTAATCAGGGGGACACTGACCCTTTAAATCCTTAATAGCCGACTCGTGCATTGGACACGCGTGGCCTAGTTCGGCAGCAGGATCGTGGCCTAGACAAGATCTGAGCAGTGCCAGGAGCCAGGAGAGGAATGCTGGAATAGTAATACCTGGAGACTGTGTAATGAAACCAAGGGAGGTTACCCCCAAGACTCCAAGGTGTTGGTGTCATCTGGACGAGGAAGGACAAGCTCTCTTAACTTGCATAGACTCCTCTGCAAGCAGTACTCCAGAGGCTGGAGTGGATCTTGGAAGGCTAAAGCAGCCCTGGGAAGCTGCGGAGACACTGGAGAGGCTTTTGGGAAAGCTGGAGACTCTGGTGCGGCTTCTGAGAAAGCCGGAGACTCTGGTGCGGCTTCAGGGACACCGCAGACTGGCAGGGCAGCGAAAACGGACCAGATTTCTGCGAGGAACATGGTAAGGGTAGCAGTGACCTGGTCACCACTTTCCCACAAAGGAGTAGCCCATGCCAGAGCCTCTCGGCAGAGCAAACAGAAGACAAACGCCACCTTAGAGCGTTCGGTGGCAAACTGGGACGACATTAGTTCGATGTGCAGTGAGCACTGGGAAACAAAGCTCCTGCACTAATTGGGGTTGCTATAAAATTTGTTAGGCATAAAACATTTGAGTCCAGACTGCTGGAAAACATGGTGGGGAGACTGGAGCAACAGGAGGAGGAGTCACGGGAGCTTGCTGCTGGGAGGCAATCATCCGTCGAAGAGTTGCAGCGAGTTTGTCCAGAAGTTCTTTTTGGACAGCAATCCAGACCACCGCAGACCACCGCAGGGAATGATGGTACTAGCCGCAACCCGGAACCAGATTTTAAGTGGCCCCTGATTTTTGACAGAGTCCACCGCAAAGCAGGATGGTCTTGCTTTGGCAGGGTGCCACCAGGTCTTTCCATGGGTTCTACTAGACCTGGTGGCAGCCAAGGTAGGGAAACAGGAAACAGGAACCACAGGATGGCACAGGAACCACAGGGATGGATCACCGGAGTAGGAACCAGGAACAGACCTCAGGATGGCAGGACCTCGGCAGGATGGCAGGACCTCGGCAGGATGGCAGGACCTCAGGAAGACCACTGGGATACAGGTCCGCCACAGGAATGCAGGACCACCACAGGAATGCAGGATCACCACAGGAATGCATTACTGCCACAGGAATGCAGGACCACCACAGGAATGCAGGACTGCCACAGGAATACAGGAACTCGGAGGAACACTGGAGTACAGACACATGGAGGAATCCTGGGAACGCTGGAACACTAGGGAAACTAGGAAACATAGGAGGGCTTTCACTTCAGAGAAATGGCTTGAAGATCCCGCAATGAGTGAAGGGAGGTGCCAGATTATACGGGGAGCCGGATTATACGGGTGAGGGGGACACTGGCCCTTTAAATCCTAAGGAGCAGGCGCGCGTGCGCCCTACTGAGCGAGGACACGCCCGTCCTAGTCCAGCAGCAAAATCGCAACTTAGATGGAGCAGCGCCAGGAGCCAGGAGAGGTGAGTACGGGCCAGGGGAACACCGTGCCACATGGAAGGGCACGGGTGTACCTGCGATCCGTACCGAGGTTGCGGGTACAGCCGTTACAGTGTTACTGACTAGAGAGGGAGCGAACAACTCCGTCCGAGCTTTTTTGGATGCTCCGTATCGGCATTACGTACTCGTACTCGGCTCGTTGCTCGACAGTATTTCGCCCCGCTCGGAGAAATGCGCTCACGCCGTTTTGCTTTTTTGCGGCCAAAACAGAGCCAATCCAGCAGAACTCTTGCATCCACCCAGCTGACGTGGTACCTTACACGTCGATAGCATTGGTTGCTGATCCAGATCATGTGATCCTGGATTACGACTGAGCCGCTGCCCGCGCTGCTACGGATCAATCTTGTCTGATGCCGCTAGGAGAGAGCTGACGCTGGTCAGGGAAAGCGTTCGGCGTTTTATTAGCTTAACTGTTAGGCAGGAGTGATTACTACAACAGCGCCTCTAGGGCTACAATAACGTTATCCTTTTTTTTTTTATTTGCTTGTGGCTGGGCTTGCTGGCATAGTATGTGGTGGAGGTAGTACCATATTGTGAGGAATTTAGCAGGGGGACTTGCTACCGTTCGGTGTTTTGCTCTTAGTGACACACATAATCCACACTCAAACACAAAGTGGGAAAATTTTAGGGGTTTGCTTTCAATTAGCACATCTGCCAGTTTCTTCTTATTTACGTTTCATTTTTTTCATAAACTCAGCGTCATCTCATTGGCATAGTATGTGCTTAATCTTGGCTAGAAAAATAGCCATAGGAGAATCCCAAACCGTACTTACGCCTACATTATCGTTATATATTTTGATTCTGGTTGATCTGCTGGATGGCTGTTAGTTTTGTGCAGTGCATCTAACTAGCAAATTGTGGTAGCAATTGAGTGAGACTTGCGGCCACTGTGTTTTTTTGCGCGTATACGCAATATACCATCGCAAAAGACCGAAGTGGGAAAATTTATTAGGGCCCGGGTTGGTTTCAATTAGGCAAAGTCTTGCCATTTCCTTTTTTATTTTAAAATTTTATTTTTTTCAAGTAATCATAATCAGCGTCTCTCATTGGACATGTAGTGGTAGTGTGCTTTATATCTGGTGAAAATAGCCATAGAGAATCCCAAACGGCTACCTTAACGCTACAGTAGCGTTATTATATTTGGATTTCTGGTTGATCTGCGGTGCTCTGGTTGTTTGCAGTGTCTACTAGACAATTGTTGAGCAATTTGGAAGTGAGATTGCGACCACTGTGTTTTGCTTAGTGACGCCATATCCATCGCAAAGACGAAGTGGGATAATTTATTAGGGCCCGGGGTTGATTTCAATTAGGCACATTGCATGCCATCTATCTTTTTTTTTTAAGTTACGTTTATTTTTTCATAACCACCCTCACGCGTTCTCTCTGGCATAGCAGTGGCTTTCATACTTGGGGACTAAAAATAGCCATAGCAATAGGTAGCATCGTTTGGTTTTAAAAATAAAAACACACAAAAAAAAAAAAAACACAAAAAAATAGGTAAAAAAAAAATTATAGTTTATAACCTCTTTTCAAAATGGTTTAACCCTAGGGCTTAAGGGGTGAGAGGACGAGGGCGGGGACGTGGACGTCACCAACCTACTGAAGGGGTCAGAGCCGTGGTCCGGGCGGGTGTGAGACCACCACCTGTCTTGATGAGGGAGCAGGGGAACGCCACGAGCTCCAATCCCTAGGTTACAGTCTCAAGATTACGTAGCGGGACTCGGGTACTAGAAGCACTGTTGAGCCAGAACAGTGCAAACAGGTGATGTCGGTGATTGCCGACAATGCTTCGGCAATTTGTCCACCAGTCAGTCTTCCACGCAGTCCACCCCATGTCACCGACAATCGGGCAACTCCTCCAGCTCTGCCCTCAGCCTCCTCCCCCCAGATCTGCCCCCTCCCAGCAAAATTTGCCATTTTGGAACCGGCATAACTCTGAGGAATGTTTTCTGGATCCTTCCCACCAGCAAAAACAACTTGTCCGGTTGCTGATGAGCAGTTTCGATGTCCCAGTTTTCCAACCATCGCGCTCTGGGGTGTAGGATGAATTCTTGACGTATGGAGAATGTTTGATGGTGTGTAAAGAGAGGTGTCCGACGATGAGGAGACAACGGGCGTTGTCAGACACGTGGTGGGGAAGTTGTTGTCAGGGCAGGAAGTCCGAGGGGGAGCGGGAGCATACTGAGGATCGAGGATGATGAGGTGCAGAACCCAAGCTGGGTGGAGAGGCGGTAACACGTTGGAACGGGTGTCCTGAAGCAACCCGAGCAAACGGTTGAAGTGCAGAATGGTGTGGGCAGAACGGAGAAGGCAGGGCCAAGCTGGTGGCATCAGCGCCAAATGTGTCAACTAGTGAAGCTCCGCCTTGGCCGAGGGTCCTGCGGCGAGGCTAGATTTTTCAGGAAGTTCTGAGGTTTCTTTAAGGAAAAACACCGGATTGACCGCGGACTGTTGGCTGTGCCACATTTGCCAAACGGATCAGCAGGGGTTACCACTACAGCTTAACTCCACCAGTATGCGCATGAACTATGATGCTAAACCCCCCACTCAGTGGCAACAGCGCTGTTCACCTACGGCCGTGCACCAATACTGCTCCTTCCACCTGTGTCGGCTGATAGTTCAGCCCCCGGCCCAGGACCCTGCCACAAAAACCCCCATCGTCGCCTCCACGATCCTCCACTGCATCCACCAGCGTCAGCCTCCATACCCAGACGCTGGAGCGGAAACCAAAGAGAGTGGCAACCCACCCGCACGCCCAAGCCTTAATGTGCAAATCTCTCAGATTGCAAGCCTGGGGATGCTGCCCTATGGCTAGGTAGGAGACCGAGGCCTTTCGCGCCTCATGCGGACCGGCACCCCCTCGGTATTCGGTCCCCACCGCCACTATTTTCACACGAGTGCCGTCCCGCCCTGCCACCAGCACGTCAGACAACATAATCCGTGCCTGACAACGCCGTTTCTGACAGGTCCACCTGACCACGGACACCTGGACCAGTGTGGCTGCCGGGCAGTGGCCCACTATTATCGCTTGACGGCACGTTGGTTAACTTGGTGGAGGCTGGGGACCGAGTCTGACCCTGCCGGCTTTGGTCATATACTCGACGCCGAGGATTGCGGGGGCCTACTACCTCGTCCAGGTGTTTCAGCCACTAGCCTCCTCCTTCCTCCCACCCCTCCGCAGCCTCCTCCTCCGAAACTACCATGCCCCGTGGGCATGCGCTATCATTCGGTAGCACTCCTAGGCACATCATCAGTGCGAGCGCTACGGACAGCATGCGTTGCTGAAACTTCTGAGGCCTAGGCGATAAAATGCACACCGCCCAAGCACTATTACAGGGCATCACTGCGCCGACTGATCTGTGCTGTCACCGCGGCACCGTGAAGCCAGGACATGGTTTGTGTTTACAACGGCCGTACCTGGTGCGGCTCTGCAACTCGGCAGACTGACACACATTGCCAGTCCTGGCCCATGTTGTTTAAAATCTGATAGTTCAGCTTTCCCAACATACCCCAATCTGTTCTGATTTGCTCAGCGAAGGTTGCGCCTCATCTGTGCCATTTCAGGAAAGTCGCACAGATGGCTGCCACTCTCAGGGCAGCTCAGCGCCGCTCAACTGCCCGCTCACCCGACTGTTGTGCGACGTGCCCACAGGTGGAATCAACCTGCCAGGTTATCACCGAGTTTACCAGCAGCGCCGAGCGATTGTAGACTGCCATATTCAATTCCCCCAGAACTGGTAGTCAGGTCAGTCCAGCTTCCTCAAGCTACATGAGGAGTGACTTGGATGTCGTGATATCGTCAGGTGCTGAGTAACTTTACTTTGAGGAGTCACACAGATGGTCATTGGCGATGTCCTGCCATCATCAGCCCTCACCATCCCGCTGCTGGCCTGTTGAAAAACTCTCTGGTCAGCATTAAGTCTAAGCTGTGCCGCTCCTCACAAAGACGGGGGAAGAAATCCCTTTTGAAAGCCAAGCACCCTTAGGTCTGTTTCTCAGCGCATATCGGAGATTTGGGATGAGGAATGAGAGGAAGACGGAGAGAAATGTTTGGCGAGACACAAAGGGGACCAGTTGTTGAGTCCCTTCACATTTGAGCGTGTAATGGGCAGAAGAAGAGGAGTTGGAGGAGTGAGGAGGAGGAAATGGACAGTCAGCGCAGTGGAGGGGAGGAATTCTTACGCGTTGGTCCTCTGGCGCATTGGCAGATTTCATGCTAGGCTGCCTATCCGTGACCCTCGCGTTCAAAGAATTTATCAGCACCGATTACTGGGTGTCACCTCCTGGACCCACTGTACAAGCAAAATCTTCCCTCACTCCGTCATCCTGGAGAGGAAAGTGATGTGACGAATGCATTATAGCCAGCATGGCCCTTGTGCATCAATCTGAAACATATTTCCCTTCGACGCGCTAGCGGCAGAGTGGGGCGTAGTTCTGGGGGACAATAGCGCGGGATAGTGGCCAGCAGGCAGCTGTCCGCACTGGCAGGTACGCTTTACAAGGCTTTTGCCAGCTTTATGTCACCCCAGCAAGACACTGTCACCTGTCCCCGTCTCTGCAGAGTAGGCTGATTGTAACAGAAAGTGTGAGGGCGTACGTAGCCTGACCATAACCTCGTCGCTAATGATACACAAGCTCCCTAACAACTACTAAGGGTTTCAAGCTGGACATGTGGCACGAACTGGCGCTGTACGCCTTGGAGGTTCTTGCCGCCCTGCCGCTAGCGTCTTGTCGAGCGGGTTTCCAGTGCAGCTGTGCATCTCGACCCGATAAGCGGTACACCCTGTCGTACTGACAACGCGCTTGACAGGCTGACGCTTATCAAAGAATTAACGCCTGGATTTCTCCTATTTCCAATCTCCACAGTGTGAAGGGAGCTCCAACCTTATGATTTATCCACTCCTCCTCCTCCATCATTTTCCTCCCTCTCTCCTCCTCTTGTACAGTAAAGCAGAGGAACTGCTATTTTTTTACAGGGCCCACCTGGCCTGCATCTAGTACTTTAATGCCTTTAATTTTTATTGGAGTGCCACCGACCCTGTCCTCTGTTTTTACAATTTTTGGGAAGTGCCACATACATGCACTTCAATCTATCCATTTTATGGAGGCCACCTTACCTGCTCCTCTGGTTTGAAAAACTTTTTTTGGACTGCCACATACAGCCTCAATCTATTCCATTCTTTTCTGGAGGGCCACCTACCTGCTCCTCTGGTTTAAAACTTTTTTGGACTGCCAATACAGGCACTAATCTATCCATTTGTTCTGGACGGCCACCTACCTGCTCTCTGGTTTGAAAACTTTTTTGGACTGGCCACCCTACAGGACACTTCCAAATTGAATTGTCTCCATACAGCCCTCACACGTTGTCCTCCATTGCTACGACCCTCCAAAAGTCGTCCAATAGCTGCCTCCATACGTCATCCTTTATCAAACGAGGTGTGTCAGGCCGACAATTTGGGTTGTTTTCAGGACTCCACCTCAAAGTTGTTTAACTTTGTCGCCACCCCCCCCCCTGCTGTGGTTACCAAAATACACTGTGCAAACTTTACCATTACGGATGATATTTTCAGCGCTTTCGTTGCGCAGATGTTTACATCCCCTACCCGCCATATCTACCTAAACTTATAAGAAACTACAACTGATCCTTACAAAAGGTTCTACAGTGCTTTGTGGCGTAGCCTAGAGACAGGGGCTTGGATTGGCGCAACTCGCCTGGCAGCGGAGCGCCAGCCTCCATGCCGAAGACCAACTAACATAGTTTTTTAACGTGCCCCTTTAATCTACTACTAGTATCAATGCCTCCATACATGGCCGCTTATCAACGTGCTGTTTCAGCAAATTTTGGGTTGTTTCAGGCTTCCACACACAACTTGTTTAACTTTGTCGCCACCCCTTCGCCGTGTAACTCCTCAAAATATACTGCAAACTTTTTACCTTTACGGATATTATTTCAGCGCTCTTGCGCATCGTTTACATTCCCCCACCCTGCCATATTCCAAACTTATCAGAACCTACTACACTTAACTTGGTGCAGGCTGGGCACGAGTCTACCCTGGGCTGGTCCATATACTGCCCGACGCAGAGGAATTGCGGGCCTACCCCGGGTCCAGTTGTTTTCAGTGCCTACTATTCTCCTCCTCCTCCCACCCTCCTCCACTTCCTCCTCCTCTCCGAATTACCATCCGTGTGGCATCGCCATCAGTCCGGTAACTCTAGGCACGCAGCATGCCGTCGCTAAGCGACACAGGCGGTGCTCAAACTGCTGATCCGTACGGTGTGATAAAGGCAACCCGCCCAAGGCTATTACAGGGCATTCCACAATCAACTTTTTAACTTGTCCCCACCGGCGTGTAAGCCACAAAATATCTGGAAACTTTTTTCAATTTTACGGCATATTATTCAGTCAAGCCTTCTTGCGCAGTTTTTACATTCCCCTCCCACCCGCCATATCCCAAACTTATAGAACGCTACTACACTTGATCTTATCCACAAAGGTTCTTAGAAGTGCTGTTGGGGAGTGCCTAGACAGGCTTGGATTGGCAAAGCTTCGCCTGGCAGGCGGAGCGCCAGCTCCATTCCAAGATCAAACTAACATAGGTTGAACTGCAGTCACCTTTAATCTACTATCTAGTCACTGCCCTCCATACATGGTCCCTTTCAAACGAGCTTGTCAGGGCAGATTTTGGGGTTGTTTCACTGGCTTCCATTTAACTTTGTCGCCACCCTGCTGTGTAATCCACAAAATATACTGGACTTTTATCATGTACCGAATTATTGTGAGCGCTTCTTGCTCACCTCCTTGGTTCCTCTCTGCCACCCCATTGGTTTGAATCCTGATCCATTTAGGGTATGTCGCCATCCACTTTCTCTAGCCTGCCGCGCTGCCGCGCCTCTGCATGCCCGTCCCCTTAGTGTCAGGTCATTTTTGATGTTTTTTTAGATGTCTATCCTGTCTTCATATCTGTCACTCTGTCATGGCCATGCTGTTGCCCATAATTTTGGCATATGGGTGCAATTAACGCAGCCTCATAGGCATCCATGCCTCTGCCCCCTGCTGTTTCCTGTCCATTATTCCCGTGGTGTTTCCATGCCTTTCTGAGGTTCCAGGTGTTTGGCCAAGCTTCCCTGTGCAGAGCCTTGGTCCCCTTGAAAAAGCCTCGAGTCTCCCATTGACTTCAATGGGGCTCGTTACTGAACGAGCACTCGAGCATAGGGAAAAGTTCGTCTCGAATTACCGAGTCCCGAGCACTTTTAGTGCTCGCTCATCTCTATTACTGACAAAATTAGACCATTTTATATTTCATCTCCATTTTGTTTTAATTACTATGCGGCACTCAAAGGGTTAAAAATCTTCCTAAAAGCAGTTTTTAATAGTTTGAAGGGTATACTTTTGAAAATGGGGGAATTCATAAGGAGATTCTAATAATTTTATATTTCAAACTCATTTAAAACAAAGATGATCCTAAACATTTCAATATAGAAATTTAGTGGAAAAAACATGATAAACCCTGTTTTATTTGTAAGCTGTCTAATGTTATAAAAATAAAAGGGATAAAAGTTATGAGAACGTAAAATTAAGGTATGGGAAATGTTAGTAAGTAACTAATTTGGGTGGTAAAACTATCTGTCTCAAAAGCAGATCATTTCAAATTTCGAAAATAACATTTAAAAAAAAAAAATTGAGCACATTATATATTTTTTTTATAAATAAACACCAAACAACCATAATTTACTACTAACATGAAGTACAATGGGGCTTATTTACAACATTTTCGTGAATCGCGCCGCTGTGACAGCTATTTAGCAGGGGGCTGGGCTGTCGTGCTATCCAGGAGGAAAAAGGTGAACTCCGGCAGACCAGAAATCGCAGCACAGTGCATTGTCGTCGGACAATGTTAAAATAATTTTGATAAGTTTAAGTATTTGAACGTTGTAATCATATAAAGAAACATATGACAAATTACAAAAAAGGAAGCAGAACCTTAACATACAAAGTGCACTTTGGCAACTTTGGGTGTTTTTGCAGGCAGGAATTGATATTTTGTGGTTATATGAATTTTGTTTATTATTGTGTATTTTGGTCACCAATACTAGTTAAAATTCAGGTATTCATTCCTCATATTCGTATTTGTTTCAACACTTGCGTTTAGGGGTGGCGGATAGATTGAAGCTATCTTGCTCAATCTATCCAGTGTGATCTTTGTGTACTTATGTACTTTTACTTGATTTTAATTCTTGTGTAGTTGTAAATATTCTGAATTAATAAAGATTGCATTGTACAACATTTTTTGGTCCATTGTAGCACACTTCTTTTTCTTTCAATTTCTAGCAAGACATAAAACATAAAACTATTTGGGGCTATAAGTAGGGCTTCATCTGCAATGAGGCGACATGAGCAGCTCACCTCAATTGGCAGTTGGAAGAGCCTTGAGTAAGGCAGCAGAGTGTAAGACTATAACAGTGGCAATTTGGGCACCCGTGGCCACCTGAATCTCTCACCACAAAAATCAATTGCATTTGTGACTTTAGGACACAGCAGCAATTGAGAATCTTCTAGAGAGTGGCGGCAGAGCGAGAGTCCTAGGAGTTAAGAAACATTTTTTTAACCCCTAACCGACATGTGATATAATACTACGTCACATGCCAGGTGCGGGTGCATGAAGAGGGCTCATGGCCGGTAAGTCTTTTCTGCATATTGCAGCAAAGGCTTACCGGTAACACCCGCGATCTGTGCCAGCACATCTGCAATGTGTTCTTCACACTATACTATTGTGAAAAACACCGTTCGGCACGCGTGTCTTCGGATAAGTTAGCAGATGTACGGAAACATCTGCAGTGTGTTCTTCACTGTGTTCTTTCAATGTGTTTTTTCTGTGAAAACATCTGCAAACATCTGCAATGTGTTCTTCTTTAGTGTTCTTTCAATGTGTTCTTTCAGTGAAAAATGATCAAGTCTCCCATTAACTTCAATGTGGTTCATTATTTGATACGAGCACTTGAGCATCGGGAAAAGTTCGACCCGAGTAACGAGCACTCGAGCATTTTAGTGCTCGCTCATCTCTAGTCAGTATTTAAATTAAACTGAAAAAATTTGGGTTGCTGTATGTATGATTTGGAGCGGGATCTTCGTATAGGGGGTTGTACATAATTATATCTGTAGGGAACTGTGTATGAGAGTGGTATTTTAATTAAGCAAGATGAGAGGTCTGTATATTGGGGTTTATAGGATGTTGTATATAATTAATCTGGAAGGGGGAATCTGTATATAGGAAGCTGTCTACAATTATATTAAGAGCTCTGTATATCATATACTGTATGTATATATGTAAATACATTATATATATATATATATATATATATATATATATATATATATATACATAATATACACTATACACTATCCTTGCATTTTTGCTTGAGAGAGGCTAAAGTTCAAAATGTTGCCTAATGAGAAATAAAGACCACTGTTTTACCACTGGTTTGTTTTGGTGTGCTGCTTTTTCTTAACTAAATATATAGAAAGATAGATGTTATGTGATCTACAGCACATGGATGTATTTTGTTATTGCCCTTTTTAGGGCGCTGACCCCAATGTTAAGCTTATAGTGAAGTATATCACTTAATTTTATGCATTTTATTACAGAGGGAAAAATAAGTATTTTGTATGAAAACAAAATTCTTTGTTTTGCCATTTTCTGACACTAATAACTTTTTCATACTTCAGTGTACAGAGCTATGTTGTGTGTAACTTTTTGTGAAATGGGATTACATTTCCATTGTTATCATTTTGTGCATTGTACAACCTTTTAAATACTTTTTATTCTATTTTTATGTGTCATGAAAAGGCAAAAATGTGGCTTTTTAGACATTTGTGCACTATTTTCAGTTATGGGATGACCACTGGGAGTAACCACTTTTATAATTTGATATATCAGGACTTTCTAGATACAACATTACCTAACATGTTTATGATTTTATTGGTTTATTTATTTTTTTATCAGTTCCAGTGAAAGTGGAGTGAATTGAACATTTTTTAATTAATTAATTACCTCAAAGGGGTATTCTCATTTCGGCAAATTGATGTTATGGTTTGCACGATAAAAATTATAAATATTTCCAATATACTTTCTGTATCAATTCCCCACAGTTTTATGGATCTCTGCTTGCTGTCACTCTATAAAAGTTTCTAAGTTCACTTCCAGTGCACAGAAATCTGACCATGGTCACACGGGTGCACGGCTCGTTAGTATCATAGAGAGTAATCAGAGCTGTGTCATATAACGAGCCGTGCATGTGTGTAACCATGGTCAGATTTCTACAGCTTTCTATAGCAAACAGAGATCCATAAAACTGTGAGGAATTGATACAGAAAGTATATTGGAAATTTGTATAACGTTTCATTTGCTGAAATGAGAATATCCCTTTAACTCTAGGGGACTTATTGCTCCGACCATATACGGAAAAACACCTAATACTCATCTTTTCCATGAACCCTTTAATGAGTTGCGATGTACTAGTACATCACAAGGCCATTAAGGGATTAATGGAAGAGATGAATATCAGCTCTTTATTATTTTTCTCTCCCCAGAGTCCTATGCAAAAAATGCTTTCATCTCTTTTCATATTTGATACAGAAGCCTTTGTTTTAAAAGAATCCATGTTCCTTTCAGATTGTATCTACTTTCTCTTCATCTCTGTTTACTGTCCATACCATGATGCAACAACACAGCATCACATGTGCTAACTGGAGTTGCACTCTAAAATTCTCTCCATCTATATTCTCCCTATGTACAACTTACTGACAACAAGCTGACCAATTATTATAAGTTGTTATGATAAATATTTTCGTCATATGTTGAAAAACATGCAATTTCAAAATACAAAAATGACAAAGGTGACACACTTCTCTCCATAGTGTTTAGTATAGAAAGCTTGTCACCATACAGATTAATGCTTCTGCTAAGCAGAAATTCAAATGTGATTCATAGAGATACTGTAGAAAGAGAATATGTAAAGAACAAGTGAGAGACTCACAAATATAATTCCATAACACAGTTCATTACTTTAGCACATTGTTACTTTAGTACAGTACAAACTTTAGCTTTGGGTATAGTAGAAGGAACCTTTAATTAATATGTATTCTATGGGTTATAGTGTAAAGAATAGAATTCCTGGCTACAGAGCACAACCCTTAGTCTTTACTATTTGTTGCTACATTATACATAACTGTATAAGACATATTGTTTTGGTGCTTTCATACCTTATTTATGGTTCAATTTCTTAAAATCCATGTCAACTTCACTGATAATGTTAGAGATCTCTGTAGAAGGAGATCACCACTAATGATCTGCCATCTCAGTATCATGCTTGAAGTTGCCTTTGTATGTCAGGCCGCACCAAAGCAGCCCACACGGATTGAATTAAGTCTTGGCAACAGTTTACCCCATTAATCTTGTATTGATTACTCAAGACACAAGTAGATGGTAAGCCTTAGTTGTACCAGATGTTTAGGTCACATGAAGTAATTCCAGGGAACCCTATGCAGTTGCATCATTTGACATTTGACATAAAAGATGCAATGATTTTTCTGTCCATTCCTGATTTTACCTCGAAATCTGCATCAGTAGCTGTCACAAGAACTGTCACTGCCTAAGGCCAGTTTTACAAGTGTCCTTATAAATTGTAGGTCTGGTAACCTAAACCAATAGGGTTCTATGATTTCAGATCCAATTTTTTATATTAAATGTGCTTTTGGAGTTTTAAACAAATCTTTTAGTTTTTAATTGCATGACATTAAATTTAGTAAGAAAAACGTGTTGTACCATGTTGAAATAATTTCTGTTGTTAGAAAATAAAAGTTAGTATTCTGGGAATATGAATGTCTGATGCAAAAAACCTATAATGCTATAAATGAATAAATAAATACAACAAAACTCAAGGGGGCATATTTACTAAGGGCTGTGCACCAGTTTTCTGTCGCATTTTGCACATTCTTTTTTAGTGCAAACTGCTTGGACGGGTATTTAAGAAGTGTCTGAGGCTCATTTCTGGCACATGTGACACAATTGTGGTGGATGCAACACTTTGAGACGCATGCTGCACTATACAGGGGCGATCTTGTGCGCAGTTGGAGTGTGAACCACATTTATCATGCAGAGCCAAACCTAATTGTGACACATGCCTTATGTTAAAGGTGCACCAATAAAAAGTTTGTGCACTCCGTCAGAGCAATGCAGGGAGCGTCAGATTCATAAAGATGAGACACATTTCATGAATCTGTTTGTACTAGTTTTAATACTGTGGGCCAATGTCATTAGTCACAAAATGGAGCATAAATAGTTTGCTTTTATGAGTCATAAAATGTTATGGGCTTTCTAAAGTAGGAGGAGTTATAGCCAAGATGGCCAAGATCTACAACTCCCATGATCCCTCAGTTCTCAGTAACAGATCCTCCTTCTTATGCTGTGCCACAGGGATGAACTAACAGATTGTACTACTCTGTTACCATAGTAATGATGTGTGTAACTGCCAAGCCTGCATATAGCCCCACTGAGATGGGTCTTCCCACAACACTGGCCATACTGGATTCACTGCAAGAAACCGGCTACAGCCAAAAATAGTGATGGTCATATGACCTGCCCAGGCAGGTGCAGGACATGTGATGTGGACACCTATATAGAAAGCACTATCATTGCCTCACCTACAGCCAGAGAATGCCAAAGCAAAACCTTCAAAAACCCTTCCGGAGTTGGTTCCAGACTATTGCTGCCTATGGCCATGAGGCTGCTGTAATGCATTCTAAATGCTGTTACTGGAGCATAGAAAATAGAAGCATAATCAATGAGCAAAATAAAAACTGATTAGAAAGAATGATACATTTTGCTGCCTTGTTTTAATACTAGAAAGGAAATGAACAATGCATTTTCATCAAGGTCTCAAAGCCCACGGGCACCTCTGACATGTGAGCTTAACAGGAAAATTCCATGGTATTGATCCAATGATCTTTTCAAACTTGTCATGCTTTCATGCTTTACATGCATGTGATGGATGCAGAAATACATACATGCCAGCATTACCCTGAAGGTCATTGGTTGCCACCTTCATACTGGTGGTTCTGTGGCAGCATACATTTGTACCAATAGTTGTAGGTTTTTTTTCTCTTTATCATACCACTTTACTTGCTGTTTGCCAAATTTAAAGGGATATTTACATATTTACATAATTACATAATTAGTACGGTTTTAAAAAAAAGACATATGTTCATCAAGTTCAACCGAGAAGGGGAAGAAAGGGGAAGTTATATTTGATTCTATTCTTACCTTGTGACATGCTTTGGGCTCTTTTAAGTTTTGCTGCCACAATTGGGCATCAGGCTATGTTATGAATAGATGTGTTTAAATCGCATAAGGGTTGTTGTTCTGTGTGCCTTAGAATTGGGAATACAGGCAGAAGAAATTGTTGGAAATGTGAGCTTCAAATTATAACTTGAAATGCTGGTATCTCCAGTTCTGAAGCTCGCAGTAACATAAACCTGATGTTTAAATCTGAGATTCTTATCTCTAAAATATGAATTCTAGAGTCATAATTCTAGGATCACAGAGCCCATGATAAGGGATTCTGAAGTGACTTTCCTCCTCCAGTCTCTCAGCTTGACTCAGCAAAAAGTGCAGTTGACTTTAAAGGCAATTGTTTTTTAAAGCTAAATGGGGGGAGTTTTAACATAAGAGGGAATGCTAGAAAGGATATGTCATACCCTACTTGAGGATGCTGGCAGTTCAGTGGTATGAAAGCTGTGAGCCCCTCCATGCTGAACATTCATAGGCTGTTACACTGTCTGGCCCTGCCCCTCTGCTCCCTTAACACTTCCCCCTACCTCTGCCTTCTGTAATCTCACTGCAGCAGAAAAAGTTTTAGCACACAGTGGGAGGGGGAAGTACTGATGAAGCAGAGGGGGATGGGAAACAGTGTAACAGCCTGTTAAGCTAAGGCATGGAGCAACTTTGGTACCACTTCAGAGCCCTTCTGCCTCATTAGCATAATTTTACAAGTTGCTTTTAGAAGAAAGGAGGCCATGGATAACAAAGATATGTTGATCACGATAGTCACAGTGACTGGATCTATGAGTAAGTGTCCATGGTTTATCATGTATGAGTTTGATGGTAGATTTCCTTTAAATTGACTGAACTTATCTAGTTATCATAGAAAATGGGTGGTTCCCTGCATTCACTTACACTACAAACTGTGTTATCACGTCTGGTTAATGGGTTAAGCGAATCATTCAATGCTACACCTGTGCTACACTTGCACATGGATAACATAACATGTATAATATGTAAAATTACTGTCAAAAATTAAACTATGTAATTTTATTAATCGGTTTGTGACACAAAATGTACTTTTCTGTTTAAGTTACTGCAAAAAAGAATAAGACAACAACCCAATTTTTAATTCTTTTGGTAATTGAAAATTCATTGTTGTGCGATGAATAAAATAGCACTAAACGAATTTCTAAAAACGATGAAATATTATATACAAGACAAATATGTCAAGGAGATGCTGAGGTATTCTCTGCTTTGGAATTATAGCAAGATTTCAGAGTTGCAACAAATCTTAGTTGTGTCACTTTCTAGAAAATTTTCCATTCACACCTTGCAGGAATGTGCTATGTATAAAGTATATGCAAAATACATATTCCATTGACAATTGTTAGGGGGGAGGCAATCAGAGTGTACATTACTGAGACATATTGTCCTAGCAGTAATTAAAAAGAACAGAGAACAAGCTGTGTTACAAGTATAGAGGGATCATATGCAGAGGCTGCCATGGACGCTTCAAGACTACACATAATGCTTTGTACTTATTATGCAGACAGCATAGATTAGAGCCACTAATGCAATGCTGATGGAACTCATGTCAGAGAGAGATGACTCACTGACAAAAATGGTGCTGGCTGCTTGTAAATATACGAACCAAATGGTTACAGCTTGTGTAGGACTTGCAGACATACGTCAAAAGGTAACAATCAAGAACATAAACCATTTCATTAAAAATACAGGGCAGCTTGCTTGAAAATGTATATCACTGCTAATGCCACCGCTTCTCAGCATACATGAATAGAGTCTGAAAGCAAATTAGATATAGGATGCCTTGTGTTCATTAATGTGCAGAATACAGACTTTAGAATTGGAATCTTGATACATCTTGTAACATAATTCGAGATAATCCATCATTTTCTAGCATATTATTATTCAGGAGCAAAATATTGTGAGCACTGTATCATGTACAGCAATAGAGCATTAATGAATATAAGCGATTTTTGATATGTGACTGAATAATTACAGAAATCTAGACATTCTTTATGTAGCTACTATATACTTTAATATACAGAGAGAGAGAGAGAGAATGAAAAAATAAACTTAAAATTAATTACATAATCGTATATATACTAGATAATGTCATGCCATTACTAAACCTTTATCCATTATGAAAGATGCAAAGGTACAAGCAGGTTTCACATTTCTTTGATAACAAATTTCTACCACATATCTCATTGGCTTCTTCAACATGGGTATGGAATCCCAATAATATGACTAGGGCTGTCAAAAATATGTCTGCAACAAATCTATTGCATTAAGACATATCCTATTTCTAGAATTTAAACTTTATTGCTGAAAATTAAAAATCATAAAACCTTTAGTGGTGGCCTTCTTAGACCTTAACCCCTTTAAGACCAAGTTTTTTCATTTTTCTGTTTTTCAGTTTTTCACTGGGTCCCTCACACAAGATGCACCTACAAGACCATTGAAAAATAGGGATCTGAGCTCCAGCCAGGAGCAATTAGAAGTTGCGCTCAGAACAAATCAAATCCACGGCAGAGTTGTGCACGATGAGAGAATTCTTTTTATTAGTAGCTACGCGTTTCAGTCCAGAACCTGGACCTTCATCAGGGATCATGCATTATGCATGACAATTATCTCATCGTGCACAACTCTACCGTGGATTTGATTAATTGTTAACGCAACTTCTAGTTGCTCCTCCCTGGAGCTCAGATCTCTATTTCTCATATTCACTACCTGTCCTTCTTCCCCTGGACTGACCACCCACCACACTTTAACCCTAGGTTGTCTGATCGATCCTACCATATACTGCCATACTACAGTATGGCAGTATGAGGATTTTACACATCATCTATTACAATGTGCCATTGGTTCATTGTAATTGATGGTGTTAAACGACACAGCTTTCGGTCACACAAAGACCCAAGGCTGTCATCGAGACAGATCGTAGCTCCCCAATAACGTCATGGGAACTGGCTATCTCTGCAAAGATGGAGGAGCCCATGCGCAGCTGGCTTTTGACCCGCCCCGGTGGCAATCTAAGGGTTAACAATGGCAATTGGAACTAGTACTCTGCAGCAAACACCTACCATGTATGCAGAGGGCCCATGAGCCCTCACCACACACCTGCATCTGACGTGTGATGTACAGATATCTATGTTGGTAAGGGGTTTTACTACACTACGCCTTCTACATATGAATATATCCTGATGTTGCATTCACACATTGGGGGTGATTTAGAATATGTGCCAGCATATGATATAAATCTGACCCTCCTGAATGCATCCGCATGAGACAGGTCACTCCCATATAGGCCAAAGGCAGACCTAGCACAAGCATCTCTTTTCTCAGCAGCAGGCAACTCCATCGCAACTTCTGCTGTAGTAACTTTTTGGCTAGTGGGGGCAGTGTTACAACTGGGTACTTTTTTCTCGGCACTGGGGACTCTTTTTCTACAGGCTACAGTGTTGCTATTGTCTGCTGTGGGTCACTGTTTACTATTGGCTATTGGGGAGGTGCTATTACTACTGGCAACTGTGGGCAGTGTTACTACTGGGTACAGGGGTATCTTTTACTATTGGCTACAGTGGCTATTTGCTGCTCACTGTTATTATCGGCTACTGAGGACATTGTGGCTATTGTCTACTATGTGGCACCATTACTATTCACTACTTTGGGACTGTGACTTAAATTACTACTTTGGGGCACTTTGACTCAATGGATGCTAAGGGCCACTGTTACTATATTGCATACTGTAGGGGCACTGTTACTATATTGGCTACTGGAGGCACTTTGACTATTGGCAACTGTGGGACCCCTATGACCCCCGTGTTCTAGGATCACAATGAGATCACATGACCTAAATGAAAAGGAATTTGGAGATAGAAAGCAATAACTAAATAAGATAATACTCACTGAATTGTATGTACACATGATTAGTGTTATAGTGAAGGGGGGGGGGGGGCTCAAGTCACTAGAGTGTATGTGTGTGATCGTACTGAACCAAAGAATTTAGCAGAGATGTCATCTTGACCACACATTGAAAGCCATAAATACAAAGATAATCAGAATATACACTCACCGGCCACTTTATTAGGTACACCATGCTAGTAACGGGTTGGACCCCCTTTTGCCTTCAGAACTGCCTCAATTCTTCGGGCAAGACATTCAACAAGGTGCTTGAAGCATTCCTCAGAGATTTTGGTCCATATTGACATGATGGCATCACACAGTTGCCGCAGATTTGTCGGGTGCACATCCATGATGCGAATCTCCCGTTCCACCACATCCCAAAGATGCTCTATTGGATTGAGATCTGGTGACTGTGGAGGCCATTTGAGTACAGTGAACTCATTGTCATGTTCATGAAACCAGTCTGAGATGATTCCAGCTTTATGACATGGCGCAGTATCCTGCTGAAAGTAGCCATCAGATGTTGGGTACATTGTGGTCATAAAGGGATGGACATGGTCAGCAACAATACTCAGGTAGGCTGTGGCATTGCAACGATGCTCAATTGGTACCAAGGGGCCCAAAGAGTGCCAAGAAAATATTCCCCACACCATGACACCACCACCACCAGCCTGAACCGTTGATACAAGGCAGGATGGATCCATGCTTTCATGTTGTTGACGCCAAATTCTGGCCCTACCATCCGAATGTCGCAGCAGAAATCGAGACTCATTCGACCAGGCAACGTTTTTCCAATCTTCTACTGTCCAATTTCGATGAGCTTGTGCAAATTGTAGCCTCAGTTTCCTGTTCTTAGCTGAAAGGAGTGGCACCCAGTGTGGTCTTCTGCTGCTGTGGCCCATCTGCCTCAAAGTTGGACGTACTGTGCGTTCACAGATGCTCTTTGAGTCACTGTTGCCTTTCTATCAGCTCGAACCAGTCTGCCCATTCTCCTCTGACCTCTGGCATCAACAAGGCATTTCCGCCCACAGAACTGCCGCTCACTGGATGTTTTTTCTTTTTTGGACCACTCTGTGTAAACCCTAGAGATGGTTGTACATGAAAATCCCAGTAGATCAGCAGTTTCTGAAATACTCAGACCAGCCCTTCTGACACCAACAACCATGCCACGTTCAAAGGCACTCAAATCACCTTTCTTCCCCATACTGATGCTCGATTTGAACTTCAGGAGATTGTCTTGACCATGTCTACATGCCTAAATGCACTGAGTTGCCGCCATGTGATTGACTGATTAGAAATTAAGTGTTAACGAGCAGTTGGACAGGTGTACCTAATAAAGTGGCCGGTGAGTGTAGTGAGACTATGTTGTTTTGGCAATTCCACCACACCTGGAGTTTTTTCTTCAGCTTCCTAGTACATGGCAAAAAAGTGATACAGCGATAGTTGACTGTTTCTCCCATTTCCCTACAGCATCTCTGGAGCTCATCCACAGTGATCTTGTGGTTCTTCTTTACCTCTCTCATCACGGCTCTTTTCCCATGATTACTTCGTTTGTCATGATGGCCAGGTCGAGATAGAGTTATGTTTGTTCCAAATATCTTTTATTTAAGGAATATGGAGGCCACTGTGCTCTTAGTAACTTTGAGTGCTGCAGATTCTTTTGTAACCTTGGCCAGATCTGTGTCTTGCCACAATTTTCTCTGAGCTCCTTGGGCAGTCACTTAGACCTCATGTGCTTTGGTATGTACTGTGAGGTTTTACATAGACAGGTATGTGCCTTCTCTAATCAAGTTAAACCAGTGTTTTTCAAACACAGCTGGAATTAAGAATAGAACCATTGCTTGGGGGATCAGAAGGAAATGGAGAACATGTGAGTTGAATAGGAGTGTCACATCAAAGGTTCTGAATACTTATGAGCAGAAGATATTTCAATTTTTCTTTTTCAATAAAATATCTACATTTCTGTTTTTATTCTGGGGTGCTGAGTGTTCATTAATAAGAATTTTTTTTAATCTTTCCAATTGTCCGCAATGAAACAAAGAGTGTAAAATGTAAAGGGGTCTGAATATTTTCCATACCCGCTGTACAGGCTCCCATAGTGTGCAGACAAGTGTAGGGAACGGCTCTCTGCAGTGCTTCTTTTTGGGTTGGGCGAGCTTGAAAGAATTGGTTTGATCCAATCTCTGGGTAGGGAGTACCATATGATGATTAGAAAAAAGGACTTCTTTTACAAAAAAAATCTTCTTTTGAGGTAGGTAACCAATTGGGCATCCTGCTTGCTTGACTGTTGAAAAGGGATTCCTCCTCTCCATTGGATTTGCGTAACAGGATCCCCTCCTCAGTGGGTATTCTTTTGTTGTTTGCTGTCTTTTAATTCAAATTTTTATACCTCGAGGTCCACCCATTCTTTCCCTTAACTAGCTACCTATTTTGATACTGTATCCTTTCCGTGCCTTTCCCAAGGGCAAGTCCAGTTGTTGGAAGCCATCTTAACAGCCTATGTGATAGCTGAAATACAGCTATCGTTGATATTCAATTTCTTCCCCTCCCACAGCCTCCCTGCCTTCCCTGCATTCTCTACACGGAATATGTGTAAGGCTACATACACACGACCGTATGATTTCTCCAGTCCCGTATTTACAGGCCGTATATACGTGACGTTTTTCATCCGTATGCAGCACGTATGTAACCCGTATGTAACCCGTATTTTATACGTCCCCATAGACTTCTAGGGCATACGGAACTGAAATACGGGAGAAAATAGGACATGCTCTATATTTTTATACGGCCAGTATACGGTACGGTACGGAACGGATTTAACAACGGCAATATAAATGGTCAGATGTATTGTCCATTGAAATGAATGTGGCCGTATGTAATCCGTAAAAAAACGGTACGGTACGGTACGGATACGGCCCTTTTCATACGTCCGTGTGAATGTAGCCTGAGGCTAAGGCTGGCACCCTTTTGGATAATTTTGGCTCTGTCCTGGGGAGACATCTGCTTCTTATATTAAAAGTACTTTATATTGTGTATTTGTTCCGTTTATAAGTCTCTTCCATTTTACTGAAGGCACAGCCATGTTATGGGCTATTTGGTTTGTGGGTAGTTGATATTTCTGTATATTGGAAGTTTCTTTGTGATTTGATGATGTATGTGTATCCTTACTGGAGAAAGTCAGTATAGCATAAAACGGCTGTTCGTTCTTGTTCCCACCACCATGTCCTGCTATTCCTCCCTCCCATGAGGACATTGTAACATGTATTTTTGTAAGAAGAAATAAAGAAAAAAAGAACAAGCCTGTGGTGAATGCCATTCCAATTTTTTTTTCTTTTTTTGTTGTTACAAACTTGCTCAACTATATGATAGATGTGGGAGAGATTTATACTATTTTGTTTTTTTGTACACCACGTCAATTTTTTAAGATATTTGAGGCGCCATTGCTTACTTGGATGGGGTTGGCATGGCAAGTAAGATTCTTGGAGGTAATTTATGGGGCCCTTGTTTCGAATAAATACTAAAACCCTTTTGTAATCTTACACAACTTTTACATTCCTTATAAATGTTTCATTCTAACACAAAGAGTTTCACCCTTGGGGACATAGCAAATTTTTGGGTTTTCTTAGTTTTAACACAGTTTTTTTACTCCGGCTCCTCATATAGACAAGAATTCAATATTTATCATATGACACAATTAGCTATCTACAATTTAAAATCCTGTAGTTGTCCATAGCAACTTGCAGCAAAGTCTCTTATTGTTGTTAAAAATATGCTAAAAAAATTGTCACTCTGGAGTCTTTGCTGAGGAGCAACTGAAAGTACTTGAAATGTCAGGCAGCAAATCTAAGTAAAATTGAAAACATGCTGTGAGAAATTGTCATTTTTATTCTGTGATATCATTGATGTTGTATTGTCTGTGTGTTCTTTATGTATATATGCATTTTACATATTTATGTACATTTTCTTTGTTGCTAGATTTTAATGAGTTTACCTGTCACAGAGATTGGGAACTGGTTTCCAAAAAATTACTGTAGGATTTAAAAAAGAATAAAAACATCAGTTCATTATATGAATAACAGTAAAAATCTGGGAAAGGAAAACTGTCTTTAGTGAAAACCAGGTGATAGCTAGTTAGCAACAAGTTGATGGCTTGTACAGGAGAATGCCTGAGGATATCAAGGCAGAAGCCACTTCAGAGCCAGGCTACTGAGACAAGTTAGCTGCCAGCATTTGCTGCATTGGGCTTTGGGTTTCCTCTACCTCCTCATTAATCCTGATTTACAGAAAAAAGGCAGCAGGCTGGAGTCCTCTTAACAGGCTGTCCAGGCTGCTGATTTGCCTTTACAGAAGACAATGGTGCCCTGGAGACCAGGCCACACTGAATTATTCAAATGTGCGCAGCCAGGAAAATGCTACATATCTTTTCCCATAGCCTTCTTTCATGTGCAGGTATGCATCAGTCTCCTTTTTTGTACTTTCTTTCACAGAGCAAAGGGTAATGTCGTTTTCCCCTATATTGGCACTGTAGAGGTCAGACATCACTACAGGATAGGGATGCTATGTTGATAATTTGTAAGCACCTATGAGCTTTTAATAATGCATCCAAAATGACATTCCTAGCAGCTTGTCCCTAGAGGGAAACTGTGACAAGTGCTGTATAACCAGGTAATGAGTTCCAGAGATGTATGCGGGACACTTACTAATCACAGTACATTGTTAACCAAAGACTTTCCCTCTTTTTCTTAGAACACAGTTAGACTGGCAGATTTGCCATGCCTTGGTACACAAATGTTTTTGTTTTTTTTTTTACATTTTTTCTCTAACATTCTACATTCCTGGTGAATCCAAAATATTCCTGATTTTACTTTTCTTTAATAACTTATGGTAAATGCTAAATTTTTACAGACAATACAGTCCCTTAGTCCAAACAATTCATTCTTTATACTCTGGCCAGTTTAATGCTGCATTGTTTAGGGCGGCACGGTGGCTGAGTGAGTAGTACTTCTTGCAGTGCTGGGGTCCTGGGTTCAAATCCCACCCAGTTCAACATCTGCAAAGAGTTTGTATGTTCTCTCAATGTGTGTGAGTTTCCTCCAGGTCCTCAGGTTTCCTCCCACACTCCAAAAAACATACTGTTAGGTTGTTTAGATTGCGAGCCCCATGGGGACAGGGACCAATTTGGCAAGCTTTGTGCAGCGTTGCATAATCTATGTGCGCTATATAAATAAAGAATTATTATTATTTAACTTTATCCTCTGAATGCAATAGAAGGTTTACATTTTGTGCTTCTGTTTTACTCTTTATGAATTTCAAAATCCATAAGTATTCCATATTTTGAGTCAAAGGAGTTGATTTCTCTGGGACAGATGATACTTTCCCCAAATGTATTCAGCAAATTTATTCAAACATAAAAAAATTAAATAAATGGGATATTGCCGTAATCGTACTGACTCATAGAACATAAATAACATGCTATCTATGCTATGCTGGTATAAAACAATAATAAAAGTTAACCCCTTGCGAACCATGGAAGAAAATGCATGTCCAAGTCGGTGGTTAGTTCCTGCACCAGAACATGCACAAAATCAGAACCATGACATAACTGTAAATGGGGGACAGTGTGTGGGAGCCTGGCTGTATACAACAGCCTGGAACATGATAGTCATGATACCAATTGTAGGCGTCTCTGACCAAAGCTCCTATATTTCTTCCTCACCTGCCCCCATCTCGATCGTCAGCCCCTGCGCTCTGGGTTCTGTCGATGCAGATAGTCTCCGTAGCAGCCCCAGTGTCTAATGAAGGACCCTTGAACTGTCTTCAGCTGCTGTGCGACAGATCCTGTTTCTGATAGGATCTGTCACTGTACATATCTGCCTATCCGTATTGGCTGATGACTCTAATACACTGCCATACATTAGTATTGACTGATGATCGCTTGTTCAAGTCCCGGAGGGGACAGAGAAAATGTAATAGAAAGTGATTAAAATGTTTACCCCATATATTATAAAACTCCCACATATAAGTGAAAATCACCACACAATCCACACATATATGGTTTCACAATATCCCTAACAACCTGTACGATAAACTAAAACCATCACTGAACCCAAAGGATTTTTGCACATCCAACCAAACAAAAAAGCAAAAAAATTGTCACATTTACACCACACACCATGATTCCAATAAAAAGAACAAATCATTCTGTAAAAAATAAGCTCTAATGCAGCTCAATCAACAACAAAAAATGTAAATATTAAATATTAAGTTGGCGATGCAAAAGCATGTGATATTTCTTTCCAAATGCGTTTTTATTCTGCAAACTTATTCAAACATTAAAAAGCTATACAAATTGGATATTGTAATGATTTTACTGATCCATAGTACAGTATGTATAAAACAAAGAAAAGCAAAAAAAAATTACATTCCTGAAAAAAAGTTTATAAAATGTAAACAATTAATATTACTATAATTGAGGGGTTTAGTTTACAAATGTGGGTTACTTTTTAGGGGTTCATCTTGTTCAGAAAAAAAAATAGCATTAAAAATTACATCAACATAAATGAGACACATGGTTAATGATTTGGCAGGTTAGACTAACTGTATATTAAATATTCACCAGATTTATTTTTTTTTCATAAATAAATTCAAAACATTTATTTTGTTATATCTAACAAAAAGATGACATTTTTGGATTAAAAGAAATCTTTGTATCACTGCATATCCTATGCTTTAAGTTTGTGTACTGAAAAAAAGTCTATTATCATAGGATAATACCTATGATATCAATGTTCCCCAAAATAAGACGGTCGCCAGGTGTGGTATAAGACTGCCAATACATTAAAAAAAGAAAAAAATAACATATATCTATGTGTATATATATATATATATATATATATATATATATATATATATATATATTAAAATAAATCTAAAAGTGCAACATGCAAAAAAATGTAATAATTTTATAATTATTATTATTATTATTAAGTTTATATTCAAATAATAGTTTAATTTAATCAAATGACTCCATACATTTAGATTTTTCTCTCTGCTCCTTCCAGAAGCTATAACTTTTTATGTTTTCACCAATAAAATTCTTTCTGTGCCTGAACTGAGCTCAGTCTCAGTGAGTCTCACCTATATTTAATACCACAAGTAGAGATGAAAACCTCCACTCTAAAAGACCGGAGCTCAGATCAACCAAACATTCATACTTTTTCCGCATATATTGCAAAACTTCATAAACGAGATCAGCAAGGTCCTTTCAGAGAATAAGCCACCATTTAGATTTCAAACACTGTCCGTTATCCTCTCCACACCATAAAATTCCTTCAGTATTCTGTGTTGAGGAAGTTCACACAAGTGTGGCCTATTTTGTAAATCTCTTAAGTAGCTTTATTGTAGTGTACTCACATTTGAAAGGTTAAAATGTGCATATAAAAATCCATAACACCAAGAGGATGCCAATCATTGGTTTTTTTTTTATCTTATATATTTATCTGCAAGGCACTATTTAATATCCTGTCCCATGTACTGGAAATCTGATAAAAACTAAAAAAGTGGTGGTGGAATTGGCAAATAAACATATTCTGATGGGTTTTAATTTCAAGGCTTTCAATGTGCGGTCGAGATGACATATCTCCGTTATTCTTTGTACAAGTGCAGAAATACCAAATTTATACAGTTTATTAATGCCTTTTTGTCATTGATGCCATTTTGAAAACCAATTTATTCCGAATTTTTTTGTAGGCAAAATGGCGAAAAAGCATAGATTCTGACATTTTGGTGCTATTTTCTGTTACTATGTTTGGTGCTATGTTCTGTTATTTTCTGTGTTATATATTGATGTTTATAAAAGTTATACAATTTTTTAATATACTTTATGTATATCCTCATGGTTTTCTAGATCTCTGCTTGCTGTCATTCTAAAGAAAGCTTCTATGTTTACTAGCAGTGGACTGAAATCTGATCATGGTCACACAGGTGCACCATACAGATCTATCCACATCTGAAGATAGGGCCTAAACCTGCTTGTCCAGCCCCTCTACTGTCACACCTGTCTTCTGATTGGTCGCCAAGATTTCCACCCAGATTGGTTTAGTAGGATCCTCAGCCCCTCTGACCCTCCCCCCGAAGGTTTTTTTTTTGTTTTGTTTGTTACATAAAATCTTTGTACTTTGGTGTTTATTTGTGTCCCTCCCCCATTCTCCTTTGAGTTTCTAAATTCTCTGATCCAGTTTGTAGTTGATAGGGAAGATAACATATTTTGTTATTGGTGATTTTAATGCAGTTATGGATGTGTTACTAGACAGACCCAATCTGAGAGGTTTGAAGGTGCAAAACAGTAGGGGTTCTCCTGGTTTGAGAATGTTTTGTGAGAATTGGTAGTTGCAGGATGTCTGGCATACTAAGTATTTTGATAGGCCTTCCTTTTCCTGTTTTAGTCGTGCCCACTCCATGTTGTGCAGGATTGATTTATGTCTAGCCGATTTATGTCTAGCCTTATCTCATAAATGAAGTATGAGTCCATAACTGTGTCCGATCACGGCCCTATCTCCCTCCTATTGAGGATGGAAAGGAGGCCGCAACTTGACAGAGGGAGTTTCTTTAGCTTGAACCCCCACAGGCTCTTGATCCTGGACAACAAGGAGAAGATAGCAACACTGATACGGGAGTTCTGGAAGAGTAATTTGCGAGGGAGGGAACTGGGACTGGTCTGGGTTTCGCTAAAACATTAACAGGGTATTTTCCTCTTTGAAATTAAGTTGAAAAAAAGGTAATTTAAGCAGAAGGATACAAAATTAAAAGCAGACCTTGAACTTAGGCAGGAGGTGTGGGTGGCCACACAGCCGCAGACAGTTATGCAATTATAGATGCCCAATATGAAATTGTTACATGGTGGAATGGCTCAACACAAAATCTTCTTCACAGGACAAAAATATTATTCCGAAAGGGATCAGGGTGTTCATTCTATAACAAACTCTGAAGGAACCATTGTGCAAGAACAGTGGGCGATTATGGAGAGTTTTAGTTTTTTTATCAGTCTCTATATTAATCACAAGCAGAATATATGGATAGTCCATTAGATAACTACTTAGAGTGCATCTTATTTACGTGTCTATCAGAGGAGTAGAGGGTACCTCTGTAATAGGGATTACAGAGATTTCTGATGCTACCCCAGGGCTAGATAGTTTTTCTTTTGCTTTTTACAAAAAGTATGTCAAGGTATTGTCCCCCATACTGGAAACAGTCTATGCTGCAGCCTTCTCTGCTAGTGCCATTCATGGGTCAATGATGGAGGCATCTATAGTATTGATTTTGAAAAAAGATAAAAATGAATTAGAGATGGGATCTTAAAGACCCATTTCCTTATTAAATTCCAATATAAAAATTTTAGCGAAAATTCTTTCTAGTATGTTTAAAAAGGTGATCTCCTTCATTGTCCATCCGGACCAAAATGGATTTATTCCATCTAGGGAAACAGTGCTTAATCTTTACAGGTTGTTTTCAGATATACAGTTGGGGGAGAAGGGAAGCCGCTCCATCCTGTCTTTAGATGCAGTTAAAGCGTTTGACAGGGTGGAGTGGCATTACCTCTAGAAGGTCCTTGGAACATTCAGGCTTGGCAACGTGTTTATTGGATGGGTAAAGATAATGTTTCATTACCTCATAGCATTTTGAGCCTTTCTATCTGTATAGGGGTACCCGGTAGGGATGCTCTCCCCCCGCCTCTGCTTTGCCCTATTTGTGGTGTTTTTGGCTATTATGATCCGAGATGCTGATCGGATCAGGGGCTGGGGATGTCTGGGGGAGAGGGATTAGATATCCCTGTACGCTGACAATATTTTATTGACAATCCAGGATACAGGTAGATTTATTTAGGAGGTAATTCATTTGGTGTATGGTTTTGGCTTCTTTTCTGGTTTGAAGATTAATTGGGAAAAATAGGTTCTGCTCCCCCTTGATGAAGTTGGACAGGATGTCGGAACATGGGTTATGGTCCTCAAAAGAAACAAATCCTTTAAATAACTCAGGATTAGGGTCTCTGCTCATCTAGGGCGCGTTGCAGAATGAGACATCACCCCTCTTATTGTCGGTATAAGATGAACATTTCGAGTTGGTTAAAAATGCCTTTCTCTGGAGTGGATAGGGTGGGGATAGTAAAAATTATATTTCTCCCCCAGCTTCTGTACCAACTGTCGGTCTCTACAGTATGGCTCCCCGAGAAATTGTTTGGATTATTGGAGGGGCTAATTGGAGACCTGATATGGGGGAAGAGACGAGCAAGGATTGATAAGTTTTCTCACTGTTGCCCCCACTGAAGAATGGGGTTTAGGGGTTCCATACTTTTTCGGTTATTTTTTGGCCAAATAGCTTGCTTTTTTAGTTCCGAGGAGAGATTGTAATGCCTTGGTAAATTAATGGAATTAAGTAAGGGTAGTAGGGATCTATTTTTTCTCTTTTGGAAAGTGGGGAATTAAGGTTTAACAATTATAGTAAAATTCATATGGCAGGTTTGCTTGATAGAAGCTGGGGGGGGTGTCATATAAAAACATGGGGTATTCTATTGGTTTTCCTCTATATGGGAAAACTTTCACTTTGGTGAATTTAAATCCATTCCAGATAGTCGGTATTTTATACAAAAGGGGGTTAGATTTTTCTCTCAAATTCTTTGTAATTTGCACTTGTGACATGTGACTTTGATGAGTTCACTATCCAATTTTGGGGGTTTGACTCGGGTTTCTTCAGATTTTTTCAACTCCAGCACGCCTACAATTCGGTTGTTAACAAATGTAGGTTCACTTTGTGCACAGATGTAGGTATAGAATTTTTGATTAGCACTTCTGCACTGAATAAGGTGATTTCTCGCTTTATATAATTCAGGTGTTCGCAAAAGGAGTTGTACATCCCTCTAAGAAAAAAATGGCACAATCAAGTCGGGGCAATGTCTAGTGAAGACTGGGAAAATTTCTATAGGGTTATTGAGTTGTCTTCCCTATCCTAGAATCATAGAATGGTACAATTTAATTTTGTTCATCAAATCATATTATTCCCCTTATGGATTATTTAGGATGAAACTCAAGAAGAATTCCTGTTGTCGGAGGTGCCTCCTGGAAAATGCAGATTTTCCCCATGTGGAATTTGGATGCAAAAAATTAAATAACACTTGGGGTAAGGTATTTCAATTCCTGGAAGACACCTTTAAGGTGAGCATCAATCACTCTATTCAAACCACACTCCTAAGTCTTTATGAATTGAGAAAAGGAGAATGGGGAAAAAAGTTTGTTGTTCATAAAACCCTCTTCTTAGCTAGGTTGATTATAGCACCTAAGTGGGGCAGCCCGGTGGCCCCATTTTTTGAAGAATTTTTGCGGAGATATAAAAACTACGAGAAATTGATGGCTGAGAGGGGAAGGTACTTGGAGAAATGGAAAAAGATAAGGAGTGTTGGTTCTGTTGTGGTTTTGTGAACAATAGAATTTTCTGATATTATAATTTTTTTTGTTCTTTTCCTCCATTCTGTCCCCACCTCGCTATTGGAGGAGTAGGAAGATATAATAAGCCTCATGGGTAAATATGGACTATAGCTGTGTACAGGGTAGGAATAATTATATTACTTTAAGAAAATTTCTCTGGTCCATGAATTCTTCTTGTTTGTGAATCTCCTTGTTGAGGGATGTGGGGGTTGGGGGTTGGGCAGGGGTATAAATATTTCTCATTGCCAAATTCAGATTACTATATATTTTATATTTTTGTAAGAAAATTGTTCTGATATTCGAATTTCATATCGCTTGTACATTTTTGCGTAACCAGTAAAGCCTAAGAAAAAAAGATGCAAACTAATTTGTTTTGGCTATTTTGTAGCACAGTTTTACTGTATTACCATATAATACCACAGCACCATTACCACTGTAACCAGTTATCTACTCTGTTTGCATTTTACACTTGGTTATAAAATATTCCCTAAAGTTGCTGCCATTCTAGTTGTGCACATTCTTATCCTGATTCACATTTTTTTTCCTATACAGCATTCACCGCATGAGATAATTTATGTTTCAATAGATTGGGGTTTTCAGACTTGGGGACATGGCTCATAGCATCATACACAAAATAGAGTCCTGATACTGTACCAATGTTGTAAATACAATCTCTGTTCATGCTGTTGTATTTGGTAAGAAAAACTAGCAGGATAGAGTGTCTTTTGGTGTATTTTGTAGGGGCTTGGACAACTTGATAAAAATCTGTGCCACACTGGATTCACATAATTAGCCTTGATTAAAATGAAAAATGGAGTGGGCTGTCAAATGATAGCAAATTTGGCACCAATTTTAAAAAATTTTAAGACAGCAAACAGATATAACTTCTATAATACACCCCCTGCAATGTTTTTAGTTATCTTAGGTGAGGGTAACTTGTACAGAACAGTCAGTTGGATTACTTTGCTCCTTAAATTTACTGCTTAATATTGGTACATTTTATTTCATCGTATGCAATGCTCTACTTTAGTTTTGCCACTACTTTTACCATTACACCATCATATGCTCCTTTTGGACAATAAAGTAAAATAAAGCATCTCAAATACACAATACATCTGGAATGCATCATGAAGGCCAGGTGACGCAAACTAAATAAGCTCAAATTTTGTCATGAGTACACCATTTCTCTGAAAATAACAACCCCAAAATAAGGCCTAGTGCAATTTTGTTTTCGAGCTTAGAAATATAAGGCATTCCCTGAAAATAAGACCTAGTGGATGTCATTGCTACAACTCCCCGACGCCATACATTAGCAATAGTAGATTATTTAGATACTGCAAGAGGTTGTGATATGGGTGTTTAAAGGACAGTGAGAAAACATGAGAGATTAGGGGCAATGATTCAAATAGTAATGAAGTCACAAGAAGTTCAGCGCAAATTATACTAAGCTTTCCAATCCCTTGATGCTTAAAGGGGTGTTCCCATTTCAGCAAATAAATGCTATTGTTTGTATGATGAATAGTTATCCAATTTTACAATATCCTTTCTGTATTAATTCTTCACAGTTTTCTAGATCTCTATTTGCTGTTCTCTATTGCAAACTATACTTGTTACTCATGGAAAAAGAAATCTGACCATGGCTACACAGGTGCACAGCTCATTATATCACCACATCTCTGATTACAGTCGTGCACCTATGTGACCATGTCACATCTTATCTAATGGAGGTAACATAGAGCTTTCTATAGATGACAGCAAGAACAGATTTAGAAAATGTATAATAGATTTAAGATTTAAGAAAATAGTAAATAATATATTTTGAAGGTTATAATGGAAAAATGTATAACTTTTTATTATATGAACAAAACATTAATTTGCCGAAATGGGAATACCCTTAACTTCTCGGTTCTTTCCACTCTCCTGACCTTTATTAACAGTTTCTTGACTACAGACCATCTGGTGGGCTGCAATGGAAACTTTGAGGTAATTTGAGCAGCTTAATATGATCAGCTACAATGTTCACATTTCCAGTGTATAACACATCATAGTTCTGAAATAAACTGGTAGTGACCCTGGAGACACCAGCCAGATGCACGGGAGCTGATGAGTGAACATATTGGGGTTCTTTACTAAGGGCCCGATTCGTGTTTTCCCGACGTGTTACCCGAATATTTCTGATTGGCGCCGATTTTCCCGCGAATTGCCCGGGATTTTGGCACACGCGATCGGATTGTGGCGCATCGGCACTGGCAGCACACAATGGAAAATCGGGGGCGTGGCCAAACGAAAAACCCGACGGATTTGGAAAAAACGCTGCATTAAGACACAAAATGTGTTGCGAAAATACACTTACCTTCAGTTGTTATAGGCCGGTGAATTTAGGGCATTCAGCGCGCCTCCGGGGAACTTCAGTGCAGCAGCGACAGCTGGTGGATGGCGGAGGAACTGCCTTAGTGAATCACGGACCCGAATACCTTACCGCAGAGAAACGCGTCGCCGGTCTATCGCGAACGAAGATCCGGGGTAAGTAAATCTGACACATTGGGGCCATTTATCAAGCGTCTGAAGTCAGAATATTTCTTAGTGTCCCGATGGCAACACAATTCAAGCTCGCTTTCCATTTTATCAGTGAATATTTTAAAGGGGAGCTGTGATTGGTTGCTATGGGCAACTAGAAATATTCTGACTTTCAAACAGCTTGATAAATCTGCCCCTTTACTTGTTACTTTACTCCATTGGAAGATTTTGGGCAAAAAATCTTTATTGTTACACAAGCTCATGTTGATTATTTTAAAATGACTAAATATGAATTTAATTAGACCCCAATAAATAGAAAAAAATATACATTCCCAAATGTAAAAAGGTAACACATTTGTGGCTTATGTAGAACGGATATGTCTCTGTTTTTTAACAGCATGGGGAAAATATTTTGGGCAATGTAAAATATGTAAAATTTTTACATATGTAAAATGAAAACCAACCACAAATGATTTACTCAGAATCATTTAACATGTTCTACCATTTGATTTAAGCAGCCTATTTCACTTGGTGTTTTCAGTGTGGCAGTAAATGGCAGGGGTTAAATAAAAGTATAGTAACAATTAAATGTTAACTTTGTTGTCCTCCGTAATCATATAAAATTGTAGTGGGGTCAGGAGGGGAATGGTTTGGCAAGGATAAAGCAATCACAGTAATTGACTGATTATCATTACACTGTAAAAGCAATGATTATAATTATGCATTTATAATGTAATCTAGCAAGCATGCTAAGATTAAACTTAAACCTTCCAAAGTCCATAAGGTACATTATTTTTCTCTTTCCGAAAGATTTAATAAGCAGACATTCTACCACAATCTGTTCTTTTTTGTCTCATATAGTACAGTATATAAAAAAGAGCTTTTAAACATTGATTTAGTTCGAACTAGATAGATAGATAGATAGATAGATAGATAGATAGATAGATAGATAGTGAGACATTGGTGTCAACATGGTCACTGATGACACTGATGATGAATTTTCTAGAGCCTTTTAGATTCTCTGATATATACTGAGATGAGTTTCAAGGAGTTATCACAGCATTCGCTGTCCTACACATCACCAAAATTAACCTGTACAAAGACTACTGTGCTCCTTTTGGTTGTAGCTTGAGATCTTCAAGTCCCTTGACTAACATCTTCTGACATATCTCCAAGACATGGAAGAAGACATGAAATAATTAACCTTTACTTGAAATTCAGGTACGCAATCAACAAGTCATATAGACCGATATATTATTTGTTTCACAGGTGGAGGATTACATTTATCAATATATATTTAACATTGTAAACAAGCTATTAAACTTAAATTTGTCCTAATAATTGGAAAAAGAAATATGGTGCACAAACACATGTCTTCTTCCCTTCAATAATGTCTGCAGAAGCACTCTAGAAAGGAGCAGGCCATACATGTATTTGGAACATACTAAAGAACTGAAAAAGGAAATAAATTGTCACTCAGAGGGCAACTTCAATGATATAGAATGAGTATTAGAACAATTTGGTCCTTTGATATAGATGTACTCTCACATTTGCGTGTCATGCTGCCCGCATAACAACTCCAATGTTGCTTCTTGTGCCTGCTGCTGTAGTTGACCCTCTGGTGCTAATCCAATGTGGAAAAGGCTAAAAAGGCATCCTATAGGCCTTGTTGCCAGAAGAGGCGGGAATCGAATAGAATTATATTCCAATTCCACTTCTTTGCAAGTCACATGTTAAAACAAAGCATTTTGGGGTAAAGCATACTCTTTTGTCAGACTACATATGCATGTATTTGACTCTCTTTAGAAGAATACTCTGAATAATAATTTCCTGGAGGTGAGGTGCAGGTATAGACAGCCACCTATAACTTGTGTAAATGTACACCTATATGAAGAGCCAATCACACGGTATATTGGGAATCTGAGGTAACTGCACCAGTAATCACCGGTTATCATTGTTTCTAAAGTGAGCACCACTTCTTTTCTCTCTGCCTTGGAAACTGCATGTAAGCTGCATCACTGAAGCCAACATGTGACCAGATGATTTGAGGGTCAAATAAAATGGTGCACACTTGTTAGAAAAGAAAACACATTCTTTCTACCATTCATGGATATCTTCTAAGAATTAGGATCATATAGTGCAGTTTTTAATGTGTATTTTTGACGAAAAAAGTAGTGAATACAGCAGAATCCTACATTTATTTTCCTTACTTTCTATCCAGCAGGGTGAAGGAAATGGTCACAGCTATCTATAGAACACTATTCGACCTGGCGAAGAGAAAACACAAAGATAAAAATCCATAGAATGACTGTTTTACCTTGGTCTGTTGTGTAATAAACTCATCAATAAGGTTAAGTGTATAGATCTTGAGTGCAGCTACTCAATTTTTACCTTGAATCTGATGCTTGATCAATATATGCATGCACATTATTTCACACATCTCAGGCATTAAATGTAGTTTCTATTGAACACATAGGATATATAAAGAGAGTTAAGATATGTACATAGAACGCCTGAGAAAGGTGTGCGTCACTGAAATGTTGCCACTCTTGAAAGAAATATTTATATTTCAATAGTCCAAGCAAACCAGTCACCAAAATATCTTGCCTGCAAAATACCAGAGAACCAGTATCAGAGTTGAGGGTTGGTTGTGTATTCATATTGTTTTACCTTTAATGTAACATGTGGGTCATAAGTTACATCACATAACATTCACCCCTACAGTTCGAACAAGCAAAACTGACTACTTTACCTTTGATTTAAAACCTATGTTGCCCCCCATGATCATCTGAAATGCTTGAACTTACACCGTGTGTACAAGAAAACAGAAGTGTGTACAGAATAAAATCAATCAGACAAGCTTGAGCAATTTAAAAGGAGTATCGACCACTTGTGCCCTTTTTGACCTAGCATAGTGCCATCTAATAGCAAATGATGAAAATAAAACATCACATATCCTTTTAGCTGAATTCAAAAGCCTGTGACAGAATTTGGTAAAACGGAACATTAAAAAAGGTCATATTCTTAAAGGACCAGATCTACAAATATACAGGATATTTGATATACTAACTAATAAGTATATGATTCTGCAAAGCATCTTAAATTCAGTGGAACATGGAATAGTATCACAGCATACATATATATATGTTAAAATGTTACATTGTTATCTTTGTTATATTATAATTGTAATTCGACTATGTCTAAAAACTAATACTAACATAAATTATGTCTAAATCCACCTATGCAGTGAGATTTCTGTGACCTATTTGACTTGTACTGTCTAGAACAAAATAGATATTATGGTTATATGACCATGAATATAAACCTTTATATAAAAAGAAAAGGTATTAGATAATGTTAAGTAGGGCCTAAAGCATGATGATGAAATATCTTCCATCTGTCTATCAATCTATCTAGATTTAAAATGATCAATACAATGTTTTCTTTGTTCACTTAAAGTAGCACACAACACAATATTGAGGTTAAATACATTTTCTAGTGGAAACATTTTCAGTAAAAAAAACATAGTGTATGGAATAGGAAAAATAAATTAGATTAATATACACCAATCCCATGCTAGCCCTTTACTTACTTTTTTCAGACTCCTCGGTGCTTTGCCTCTTAGTCCTCTTCACTCTTTCCAGAGGTAATCGAAAATCAGATTTTTGTTCTTTAATCTAACTTTAAAGTCAACCAATGTAAATGAGAGCTGCTCGATATCACTATGACCCCTCTTTTTTCCCTCTGTTCATGCTCTGTTATCCTTTGCAAGTAGCACTAAGTTAATTAAGTTCCTTTTGCTCCAGAACTCTAAAGACCCATTGGAAGTCTTCCAAATGAACTATTCTCCTCTGCTTCTAGAGTTGGAGAGTCTTTTTGAATCCTACAACTTGCTCCTTATTCCATGGCTGGTTTACAACAATACCCTTAGGATTTGCTACACTATGCAGATGATCCCGATCTCCCTTCCGACCGTCTTCTTTAGATCATTTCATATATGGATATTCTACTTCAGAAATTCTCAGAAAACCTCAGAAATTCTGCATGCTTACTGGTTGGTTACCTCTGATCTTTAGTGGCTATGGGATTCAAACACTGGTGCTTATGCTCATATCTAGTTATCAGGCCCTTTGACCTCATCTTAATGGCAACAGGTTGACAAAACTCTCTATACTTTGGTTGTGCCCTTTTTAACCTCCAACTATAAGCCCACTAAGAATAACTTGACAACTCTTGTCATTGCTGTGAATTAAACCTTTATTCCACAACTTTGATGCTCTGTTACATCCCTCTCCCACAATGGCCCACAAAGGTTGGTGAAACCAGAGAAGATATGGAACTTTCCTCACAATTTTGAAACCTTGGTTTACTAACTATGCTAATAACAGTAGGTCTTTATACAGCAATACTTGCCCCTCAGCATGAAATTATCTGGTGGAAATATAACATTTGGGATCACAGGAACGGGTAATTCATTTTTCCTTACCAAGAATGGGCTAAACTTATGTACTAGGACACGAGGGTGTGATATTCAAACTTCTTAAAAATCTCCTGCAATAGTTACAGCATGGCAGTGGGTGTCATTAATATGTGATGTATATTTATTATTTTGTTGACTTTTCATGTAAATCAGATACATTTCTTGTTTTGACCAACGCAAAGTCTTTCTTTGAATATTACGACTAAATACACCACAGTATTTTGCCTGTGATTGTGAAGCTACAGAACAAGATAACTTTATGTGCCCTTCACAAAAAGTCAGATAAGGAGAAGCTGTGTATTTCATGACTTTTCTGCAGTCATAGATCCCAGATGGGCAATCATCAAACAAACGTTCCATGTTCAGAATTTCTCCATTCTTTGACAAATAGCTTTCAAGTCATTAAATATTGAGCAATGCTTTTAACCTCAGCCTGTGAATTGTATGATGTTAGAATGATTTTTATCCATAATATTTTATCCTTATTATTTGCATTTGTCATTGTGATTCCACTTTTATTTTTGTTATAATTATTTTGACGTGGTTTCTACTTCTTTTAGACATATGATGTGTTTCTGGTGTGCATAGTGTTACGGGTCTGTTAGATGCACTTGCACTTTATATGTGTCTTTTCATTGTTTAGGGATTGTTTTGGGTGGATACCACCCATTCAGGAGGTGTCTTGTTTTTGCACCGACCATAGTGCATAACATGGTAGACAATTGTATGTACTTTGGTACAGTTTTAATTGATTTTATATGCATGTTTGTGTTCAGTGTTGAATATTAATAACATTTGTTATGTTTTTTGAATCAAATCATGTCAGTGACACACTACTTTTTTCTCTGATTCTTGATTTGCTCGTTTTGAGTGTGTCGACTATTACCTCTACCTATTCCATTTTCTATTGACTGTAAAATTAGTACAGCAGGCAGCATTATTTTTACATTGAAAATGCCAAAACGTAACAACATATGACGTGAATTGAGGTGGGAAATAGTACCAGTCTTTAAAAGACAAAATCCAAGACAAAGAAGCAGCACTTCGTGATAAAACAAGTGTTTTATTTCACCAGTGGAAAGGTGCAATGTTTCAGCTATCTCAATGTAGCTATTTTCAAGCATACTATGTAATGGTACAAGGCGGTTTTATATCCCTGCAGGATGTGACATCATCAATACAAAGACAGCATATGTGAATTAAGCATATACGGTACTTCATTATAATCACATAGTGTAGACAGTCACTATAAGTGTAACAATATTAACAAGTGATATGATAATATCTGAAGTGGAAATATACAGTAATACCAGACAATCAACCCAGGGTGCCCTCACACCAATGTTTGCAAACAAACCCACAGTGCATGTCAGGAAGGTTGCTTAGAAACCCAATCCACAAAGGATGCATAATATGTAATACACAAAATTATTAAGGGCTAAAGTATGTCTAAGTATGTCTTTGTCTTTGTAGGAATACCTTTGCTAGGGTGGGGGCAGTAACCCGAGGGAACTTACTGGGACAATGCTATCACATTGCAGAGCTGCACACAGCCCTCCGCAGTCTTCCACGTCAATCAGTGTCCTCACTACCTTCGGGATCGCCTCAACTCTCGCGAGATCCACCCAGACAGGTCAGCAGGCATCTTAGATGTGGGCACACGTACATGATGCCCATAAGCAGGTAAGTGTAACAGGGAGATAACATGAAGTACACAAGTTTCTCATTTAGTATATAATCTGTAGAGGGATCTCATGGGTAAATTGACAGAGGCCACTAGGTTAGGGAGAGCGTATCCACAATCTGCCCACTCTCAATGAACCTCTGCATGCATCACTGTATCCATCAGGAACATTCATACGCCCCATTGCACTTATCATTAATATACTCCCAGCACACCATATGATTAGAATATGACATTTGTGGGGGTTGTAAAAATGAAAATAAAAAATAAAAAGATAATGAAGGAATCATGTTGAAAGTCCAGAGACAGAAGAGGGGGAGGGGCGGGGGGTTATACAGAAAATGATGGCAGACTGTTAGCGCTCAAGGTTTACTTTCATTGGTACTATACAGAATGTGATCGGTGAATAGAAAGAAAGCAAAATTAATACAGAAATCGTAATATATAAAGACAATTGTTCAACTTCCTAACATCGTTGCATGAGTAACCAATATGGTTGTTATGGGTCAATAGGCAGAAAAATCAACATTCAACCCATTAGGTTGTATGAAATTGAGCATGTAAATCCATTTGGTTTCACGTTTTTTTAAAACTTTTTGTCTATCACCTCCTCGCCCAAGGGGTGGTACATGGTCGATAATACAAAATTTCACTGGTGTATCGGATGTCCATATTCTGCAAAGTGTCGAGGGACAGGTAAGTCCAATTTCGACGTGTTGATGGATGAATGATGGTTATGCAATCTCATTCTTCATTCTATAGTGGTCTCCCTCACTTATATTTTTGGGCAGGGGAAAGTCAGGACGTAGATTACATGGTTTGTTCTACAGGTCAAGTGATATCTGATGTCATACTTTTGGCCAGTTACTGGATGAATAAACAAACCGCCTTTCATTACATAGCTGCAGTTTTCACAATTCATACAAGGATGGCACCCACACGGATTTGAATCCGGTTGTCACAGTGCTGCTCTATTTCCTTGTACGTGAGTCTTTTAAAGACTGTTGAACTATCTGTTTATTTTTTGAAAGTGTTGTGAAACTAAAGTTGGTGCATTCAGGTACAAGTTTAGTAGGACACCGACATCCTGCTTCAGCCATATGTCGCCATCCTACTATACTTGTAACTGAATGCATCAATAAACTTCGGAAGTTTTAAAGAACTTAGTGGAGTTCCCACATTTTATTACTAAATCCCATTATCTTTCAAAACGGTGAGCACCATGGACAACCAGAACACTCAAGGGATCCCCCGAGCTGACCACCATTTTTATCGGGACCCTATGTAAGTTAAATGCGCAGCAGTACCAGTGTTGTCTTACATACCTGTTGTGAAACTGCACATTTTTCTTCTGATGAACTGTTTATGGAGGTAGAAAAAGATGCAGAAGGTATACAGTATAAACATCTCTAGACTATGTTCTGCCAATTATGATTATTACCTAACATAACCTTACATAGACTAGTAACATTAGCTTGATTAGTGTTTCACATGCTGAGAAGCAGATTGAGCATTGTAAGTACTTTAGTGGCTCACTTTGCAATATTGGGGCTTTCAGGCCTCAACATTGGTACTGGTGTTAACTAAAAGTCCTGGCAGCATCAAAACACATACAGTCATATGAAAAAGTTTGGACACCCCTATTAATTTTAATCATTTGTAGTTATCAAAATTTGGTTTTTTTCAACAGCTATTGTAGTTTGATATATCTAATAATTGATGGATGCAGTAATATTTCAGGATGGAAATAAAGTTTATTGTACTTACTGAAAATTTTTTTCTCTTTGTCAGTTTCATAGTCCTTAAACTGATCATCCTTGAGATCAGGGAATCTCTTAATTTACAGCTTTTGTAATTAAGCCACAAAGACTTATTAAAAAGAGAATTTGTTCATCAAAATTCCCACTTATTCTCTTTTGTTTCTATTGCATATATTACGTATACTGTATACACTGTCTCTGTATAGTGTTTTTGTATTTTTCCTATTGGAAAAAAAGAAAAACAAGTCGTTGCAAATGTTCTTTTTGCTTTGGAAAAAAAGGAATCTGAACTCCTAAGTCGATTGACTTTAAATCACTTGTACTGAGATGCTGTGGACCCTATTAGTGATTATAATTCATATAAGTTGAGATAGCCTTAGGTGAAGCCAGAGGCTGAAGACATCTAATTTAGCCAAATACATTCTAGCTGTAGCCTTGCACAATTAGTATTAGAAGATGGAATTCAAGATGTCTTTATACATTTAAGATCATGTTTTAATTATTGTACTATAATCCAAATCACATTCTTAATATTGTAACATTTTCTTAGTTAGCTTTGAACCTCAAAACATGTTTGAAATCAGTTCTTATCACAGAAAGATGGCGGAGAAATGGAATTTCTATTTTTATTTTGTAACATTAAGTAACAGTGCTATATTTCAGTGGTACTAACTGCTTTAAAAGAAACAGGTTATCCTTTGAATCCCATCTCTGCGTAGCTTTGGGGTTAGCCTGAGGCCAGAAACAGGTATGGACAACTAAAATTAGATACAGAATGTCTCTCAGAAAGGTGAAAAATAACGAATGCCAAATTACTGTATAATGGAATTATTATGTTAGGGGAGGAAAAAATCCAGCAAGTCTCATTTTGTATGACACCTACTGTGAAAGTGAACATGAAATTTTTTGGAAAAAAATAGAAATAATACTAATTATACGTTAGTAAGTTGAAGCTCAATATATTCAGTATTGTTTGCATTGAACATTTTTTTCTGTTTAAAGGAAATCTATCACCAACATCAAGCATGATAAACCAGGGGCAGTTACTCATAGATCCAGGCACATTAACTGGGGTAATCATTAGAGATGAGCAAGTATACTTGTCCGAGCTTGATACTCATTCGAGTATTAGCGTACTCAAAACAGCTCATTGCTCAGACGAGCATCTCGCCGGCTCGAGATCGAGCATTTACGAAACACAGTGAAGAACAGTGAAGAATACAATGAAAACAGTGAACACAGTTAACACAGGATCATTTAAGTGAAGAACACAGTGAAGAACACATTGCAGATGTTCCGTACATCTGCTAGCTTATCCGAAGACACACGTGCCGAATGGTGTTCTTCACAATAGTACGTGAAGAACAATATATGTGAAGAACACATTGCAGATGTATGGAAACATATGCAAGTTAGCAGATGTTTGGAAACATCTGCAATGTGTTCTTCACTGTGTTCTTTCAGTGTGTTCTTTCAGTGAAAACATCTGCAAACATCTGCAATGTGTTCTTCACTGTGTTCTTTCAATGTGTTCTTTCAGTGAAAAATGCTCGAGTCTTCCATTTACTTCAATAGAGTTTGTTATTTGATACAAGCACTCGAGCATCGGGAAAAGTTTGACCCGAGTGACGAGCACTCAAGCATTTTAGTGCTTGCTCATCTCTAGTAATCATTTTTTATTTGTTATCCATGGCCTTCTTCCTTCTCAAATAAACATTGAGGATTATGCTTGTGAGGCTCTAGAGGTTGTTTAAAGAGCTTCCTAGTGCTACAGGCTGTTACAATGGGCAGAGTAGGTCTACCCCCCCCCCTGCTGCACTTCCTGCTGCTGCTAGGTAATACTGGCAGATAGAGAGAACAGTGGGTTTGGTAAGACATTTCCTGCTTCTGAAGCTAGAACATTAGGAGACTCTGGTAACACCCCCAGAATGCTTCATACTAATTAACATAATTTGAAAAGTTGATATTAGAAGGAAGGGGTCATGGATAACAAATATATGAAGATTACCAGAGTCATCTGTAGGAACTCATTATCAGCCATTGACTTTCTGCTTTGAGGTTCTTGCCAAAATTTATAAAAAAAATGTTCTACAAAATATATTTAACTGGACATTTTCTGTCATTAAAGATAACAATAGATTTGCTTTGAGAATCCGACAAAAAATTATACTGTCAGGTCAAATTATGCAATTTCTAACTTATAGATAGTTTTAGGTTAGCTCCCCCACAAACTTTTAAAATAGTGTCTGTTTAACCCCTTAACATCTGTTTTCCATGTTAATGCACAGGCCATTTTTCAGGTTTTTTTTGTCAATTCCTTCGACAAACTATAAAAGTTATATTTTTTGGTCACTTTAGCTATATGGGCTCTTATTTTGAAATGCAGCTCTTTATAGCACAAGTTTGAGATACATATGCCCTTTTATTAACTTTTTCTGTGCAGTATATTTAAAAAAAGAATGCAAAAAACGTTGTTTTTTCTAAAAAAAAATTCTGCCAGTATCGTTGAGCCTAAATAAAATGATGACTTTTTTCAATAGGTCAATAGGCATACACAGATACCAAATGTATAGTTTTTTTTAATGACCTTCCTTTGTATAATAAAATCCTTTTGAGTAAAAAAAAACTTTAGTATTGCCACCATCCAAGCCCCAGAACTTTAGAAATTTTTTGGTCAATGTGGTTGTGTGAGTACTTATTTTTATTGCAAAGAGACCCCTGGATTTTATTTGAATGCATTTGGGGTTCATAAAGTTTTTTTTATTAAAATTAACATATTTTTTGTTTGATGGATAATTTAAAAAAATGAAATGTTGGCTTTTTTTTTTCCTTTATTATTTTAAAAGTTGAAAGATCTGTTTGGTTTCGCAGAGTTAGACTGAACTCTGAACAAAAGTTTGGTTCGATAAACCAGTTCTGGGGGTCTGTTGGCTCCTACGGTATATTGCAAAGCTACTGATCTGTAACATTGTGCCAGCACCCCACTGTTACAGATTGCACAGAATGACAGACCCTGAGACTCCTAGGACTCTAGCTTTCATGGGAGTGAGTTGTTGCTCTCTGGGGACATTACAGGCAGTACTAGGGTAAATGGCCATGCACACATGTCACTGGCATTTAAATGCTGCTGGCAGCTTTAAAAGGGTTAACACCTGTAATCAATGCCAGAATTGAGTGTGTATGTTAATGGTGGGTGTTTTCTGCAGAAAAACTCCAGGTATGTTTGAAAAGGACTCAGCCCGAGAGCCCTTTTCAAACATCCTTAATGGTACCATGACATATGGATCCATCATTTGGAAAAAGCTGGTTGATCAGAAACCCATCAACCATCTTTTCTGAGTAAGCCCAAATGCTGAACCCAAACTTCTAGCTCAAACCTAATTGAAAACCACCATGGAAAAATTACATATCAAGAATGGAGCAGGTGCATAGCTAGGCACAGCTATACCTCTGGAGCACAGAGAAATTAGTTTGCTTAAAGACAATGGCGATTTCTCCAAACCACATATCACTGGAAGGAAATAGAGGAAAGTGGCCTATACCGATAAGTTGTAAAGATACAATGACTTAAAATCCGCCTCTGGAACTCACACCAACCACCAGAACAGGTGTTTTTCCTTAGCACAAAACTGCAGTGAAGAAGAGTTTGAGTGTAGACCTGGTCGATCATGTGCTATGCAAATTCATGTCATTTGCATAAATTATACTACAAAAATCTTTTCTGCGCTTTAGCGTACCAAAATTGAACATGCTGAACCTTTCTTCCCCCTGATAATTGCCAATGGGGAAAGTCTGGACACCTTCTTAAAAAATTGAGCTGTTGTCAAAATCTGCAGGTTTAGTCAACTTTCCTCTTATGTGTATGAGCACCTTTACTCTGTTTTTAGATTTTGCAGCAAAATTCTTTTGTGACCATGAACATTCAATTTAAGATTCCAAATGAAAGCTGCCAGTTTCCGAGCTGTGAAATAAAGTTTGCTTCTTAAACTTATGCTTCTAGAGCTCTAACTTCATTTTCTCTCGGTAACATTTCAGCACATTAGACTGGCAATTAAAGTCATTTAAGAATCTATATTTAAATCCATGGAGGCACAACTGCTGGCTAGCAGTGACTGATGAATGATTAGAGGGCTTACAGCTATGAACACTTGCTGGGTTTTGTCCTTAGCTTTTACCTTTGACACAGTTGGCTGCAGATGTTCACCCACCACATGAGAAACATTTTATTAGTTTTTATTGTGCTGATTACACGATGTTATGTTCAGAAATTAACATCTGTATCGCACTACAAAACTGTTATTGTATCGGTCTGTGATCAAGTAATGAAATATCCAGGTTTTATTCCATCTAGATATAGTTTAAACTGGAATGCAACAAGGAAAGGGTGGGTGCTATAGTTAAATTCTGGTTGCAACCCCCTACACAAAATCATCATAACAGGATAAAATGCATGTTAATAATTGTCTTAGGCCTGAATGTGCCTATCCAATTTATGTCCCAGCAATGATAACTACATGGGAATCACAAGGAATTGCCAAGCTGTACCTGATATGTAAACAATAATCAGTACAGGTCAATACTAAAAAGCTATGCATTCTTCACTTACCTCTACTCTCTACCAAGTTTGGGCTTTGAGTCCACCCCCCGATCAGGCTCAATAGCAGCAGCTGTCTTTTACCCATTGGTTGAACTCTTTAATGACTGCTGTATCTGGATTTGGTCATTAAAAGTATTTCTTAAGTTTCCAGGAAATTGATTACTGCTGTTTCCTGGACTGGGTACTGACACCTGGAATCGGAAAGGCTTGGATCCTGGCTGTTTAACCCCTTTAGACACTGTGGTCAAATATGGACCACGTTGTCTATGATCCCATTGCCACCCTGCAGCTGCAATCTCATAGTGGTGATGGTGTTAATTGGCAGCCAAGGGTCCCAGTGAAGGACCCAGGCCTCCAGTGTGGCCTAACAGAGGCCTGTTATAGAAGATATATTGTACTGCATTACATAAGTAATGTAGTGTATTATATAGATCAAATCATCTCATTGAGACTTGAAGGCTTGCCATGTGTAATCAGAGATCATCAGGAAAATAGCTATATACTGCAATACACTAGTATTGCAGTATATAATATTAGCAATCAGAGCCTGTAGAGTTAAAGAACCCTGGAGGATCTGAAATAATGGTAAAAAAAAATTATATATTTTTTGAAACAATATTAAAAAATGTAAAAAAGTAAAAGTTAAAACCACCCCTCCTTTCCCTAGATCACATATAAAAAGAAATAAACAGTGAAAATCATAAACATGTTGGGTATCGCCGCTTCACAAAATGCCCATGCTATAAAAAAATTTAAAAATAATTCCCGGCATTGAACACTAAAGGAAAATAGCGCCCAAATGTCCGAATTGACACTTTTTCACCATTCATGAATATTTAAATAAAAAATTATTAAACAGTCATATAGGTCCCAAATTGATATAAATTAATAAGCCAGCAGATACCATAAAAACCTTACATAGGTCCAAAAACAAAAGTATGAAAAAGTTATTGGCCTCAGAATTTGGCAAAATGGAAATTATTATATTATATATATATTTTTATGTTCAAAAGATTAACATTTTTAAAAATCTATTAAAACCAAATAAAATTGACCCAAAGAATAAAGAGAAATTGTCATTTGGAGAGCAAAATGAAAGCTGTAAAAACAGAGAACTCAAGAAAAAAATATGTTTTTTTGTCAATTTTATTGCACATGGAATTTTGTTCCAGCTTTCCAGTACATTGCATGGAATATTAAATGGCACCACCAAAAAGTACTATTTGTCCTGCATGTAGTAAGCCCACATACATGTCTTATATAAAAAATATTGCTTTTGGAATGGGGGTAGTAAAAAACAGAAATGCAAAAACAAAAAAGGACTGAGTCCTGGAAGGGTAATTTTTAGTCAGCAATGTAAAAAATTCTGTACAAAAAAACAAACATTTTAATCAAAATTTCTTTATTTAGAAACATCAAAAGTTATGCAAATTTTGACAAATGGATAAAACTGCTGAATGCATTTTTTTTTTTTTTTGGAAAAACATTTTAATCAGCCAGTGAACAGTCTTTCAGCTGCAATATGTAGACAATACAACCAAAAGTATTGTATAAAGAAAGGGGGAGATTTATCTGGCAGCCGTCTGTGAGACTTTTTTTTTAAATGTTGCATTCACCACACTGGGGAATGTTACATTGTCAGACAAAGGACAATTTAACACAAGAAGAATCCACCTAAGACAAATAAGACTAAGAAACTAGACAAAAAAGGAACTAGACAACTAGAAAACTAGAAAACTAGAAAACTATTGTGGTCTTCCAGTATGTACATGCCTTCATAAAGAGAGTAAAAATATTCCAATATGACTTATCATATAAAATTGCACCGTACTGAGTAGCCTGTGGTATTAATAGTGTTACAAATCAATGCATACATATGATATCTCTGATATATAACTGTATTTGTGTTATATAAATATTAAATCAAGTGAAATCTATACAAAAGATCTTCCTTTATAGGCTTTTTTGTTTTTGAGTTAAAAGAATCAGACATCACCAGTCCCTGTGTCCTGTTACAGTAATAGGTAATAGATATCTAGCCAGATTAGACGTCCCTATCAAGTTTCTCCATTAAGTATTCAGAACAAATAAGAGCCAAATGGGTATTGGGGAGTGATGCTGTCATAACTGTGGTGTTTATATACACTAGTACATTAAGGGGGTTAGCAAATGACAGAAAGTTAGATAGGGCCAAACTTGCTGATCGGTAGGCGTATTATTGATGGGACCACTACGGATCACAAGAACAGAGGTTTTGTTGTACCCCTTTTGTGTCCAAGATGAACAGAGCAGCAAGTCTCAAATGCGCCTATTCCTGGCCAAGTTTGGGCTTGGGTAAGTCTTTTCTACTGTCATTGGTGCATGAGCAGATCTTACACACTGATGACACATAGGGTGCAAAAAAACGGGTGTGTTGCTTCAATCCAAGATTGCACAGGTAGGTTAAGCCGGACATTCAAAAATTATGGGTTAGTATGAGAGAGAGTTTGAATAAAAAGGATCAGGAACTGACACTTTGAGAATGAGAGAAACTACATGGTTAAAATATGTAGAATTTGGATGAGAAAGAAGCTGTAGGTTTCTGCAAGATATGTAATGAAGACAGCATTACAAAAACTATATGCGAGGGGAGTGAAAGATGAATTTTACATACACTTTACTGGGAAAAGTACAAAACTACTTCTCACTATGTCAATTTCACACAGTACTTAATGTTTGTCATATTCTTTTTTGTCTCATTCTTTTTGCAATTGTATTTCTCTGTCCTGCTCAACTATTACGTTGTTGCATAAAGTAAAAGTTTTGTAGGGCCTGAATAATATAAATAGCTCATGTTTAAGTAAATGAAAGCTTAGATGAAATGTTCTCCTCTTCACTGTTATTACATGTAGTATGCTTAGCATATGGTGTTCTTCCAAATTGATTTTGTGCTTTCCTTTAAGACACTTAGTACATAATTATGTTGTATAAAAGTCTATAGTCTAATCACTTTGATTGATTGTTATTTTAACCCTAATGACATTCTCAATAGCAATTCCAGCTAATAGCAAAATGCTATAAACTATTGTTCATTTCCCAAAGTTGTAATTACATTGCTACAGTATGTGTCGGAATTCTACTTAATTGTATAAAAAAGTAGTGTAATCCTGTCGAATAAATGGGGGGGGGGGGATTTATCATGGAATCTATGCCAGTTTTCTGTCGTTTAACTCATGAAAAAGTTACAATTCCTCGCCTATGGCATTAACTTTAGCCTGCATCATTTTATGCGAGGAAAGATGTGGCGTGGATCTGGAGCCTCTTAGGAAATCTGGTGCTCATGACTGGCACATGATGCACCTTCACAATAAAATCCCATCCCATAAAGGTGGGATTTTGTTGCATCTCTAGATACAAGGAGATTTATAGTTGAACTAGTCAATTAGTCGACTAGGAGATTTCAACTTATCAAAATCTACCTTTATAAGATACCCAATTTGGCTAATGTGTACCTAATGGTTAAATGGATCTAAAATATACACTTAATTTGAAATTTGGGTTCAAAAGTTTTTCCTAATATTGGGAGAAAATTTGATTTGTGACTTGGACTTGAATGAACTTGAACCCGAGCATGAATCCCATTAAAATGGGGATATGAATTCAGCACAGCTATGCGGAAATGGCAGAAGGCCATGCTGAAACTCATATGCCTGGACATAACACCACATGCCACCAAAAAAAGATACTTTATAAGAAAACATAAACTATTTACAAAAAGTTTTGTTCCCATGACATTGGCCTGGGAACATCCCAAGCCAGGTTGATGCGCATTTTGCTTGTGGTGCAAAGGTTCATGACAAACTTCACATAGTGTGTGACATGTGTTTAAATGTGTGCCTAATGTTTAAATGGATCCAACATATACACATAATTTGAAATTAGGGTTCAAAAGTTTGTCCCAATCTCGGGAGAAAATTTGGCTCGTGACTTGGTCTTGAATGAACTTGAACCCACCAATAACTGGACCACCAGTGCCATGCTGCATTGCTTCCAAAATACGATAACAACTCTATTGTCTGCACTTTGATCCCCATCTTATGCCTATTTGAAAAGCTCTTATGGTCATGATGGAGGATGTAATGGAGGAACAATTGCCTTGCAGGGTGAGTTGTTAGTCCAACAGCAGCCAGATACTCCACAGTCCAGCCAGGATATACTTTTGGAGGAGGTGGAGAAAGAGGAAGAGGAGTTTTCCTCACAGCAGGGGGAAACCCAGTGCAGCTCATGGACATAACTGGCACTTGGCTAGGTGGGTGGGGGGAGATGTAAAGGATAGACCTTGCATCTGCAGAGTAAGAGGAAGGGCCAAATATTTCCCATAGCCACACATATTGATTAATGGATGTCCACCTTTCTGAATCTGTGCTATAAAGATAAAATAACATCCTTCATTCAATTACTGAATCGTATGATAGAAAAATGAGTGACTGCAGTAGTGGCAGATGAGTTCTCATCTGACATTGAGGGATCAGTAGCAACACAAAGCCAAGGAGCAACAACTGAGCAAAGCAGTAGGGGCACCAGGGATATCATGAAGGACAATCATACAAGGGAGATATAGGGACTGAAGGCTGCAGTTTTTAACTGACTTTGTAGTTAAAATGCCTTAAAGAGAAAAATTGAGGTTTTTCATTTTTGCAAATTTAATTAAATAATATTTCAGTAAATATAGCTAGAGCCACTTCTCTAATGGATGGTAGGAGTTTAAAAATTTAGGAGAACTATGGTTCAGTATGAGCATATAGATTAAATTACCGGTAGTCACTAGCCCTATATTATAAATGCAGTAGACCCTGACTTTCTGAATGACCCTTTATGAAGCAGTAACCTCTTCCCAGTCTGTCTCCTGTGTGTTATTGCATCTGGACATATGAGCCTGTTAAAATAAAGCAGAGTAACATGTCAAGCCCGGTCACTCCCAGACATGCTTACAGAGGATATGCCTGTGGTTTCTAAGAGGCTGGAGGCTGCTTTATTGGCTGCTCAGCAGTCAATTGGGCAGTTTTTTCTTGAAATCCTCCGAGCACAGACCTAATTCTAGAATAGCAGGGCCTTCTCGGTGTCAAACTCGCTAAATTCGGTACACACTCCAACTTGGCGGTTTGGACCTACCTAACAATACCTGTGTTTAATATATTTTTTTTATTAGCTTCTGTGACAAAACTAAAATCTTAACGTTTCCACTGTTTACACCTCTCATCCAGCACTGTTTGTCACATATATTGACTACATCATTTTTTAACTTGGCTTATGTGGAGTATGTAAAATAATGTACACAAATTGGTGACATGACCAGCATAGTCAGATGTGTGATGCATACATATTTACAGTATATTATTATGTGTATTCAAATGTTTTCTTTTTAAGACGCAGTCAATGGATTAAGCTATTTGTAGAGTAAATGTGTGTGTGTTTGCCTATCAATCATTTAATTATGAATTAGGATAGTGAGGCAGCATAAATCTAATCAGACTAAAGGCGATTAACAAAGTAATGTAAGAAATCATTTTGTTAAAATACTCTGCCAAAGTCAGCACTGATCTATTGCAAATTTGGTCAGCTAATGAAGACTTAATTAGCATCTAAGGTCAAAACAATTTATGGCACAAGTTCTGATGAGAAAGAAATTGAAACTTCTGTTCTTTTAGAGTATATGTAGTGACTTTTTATTCCGTTATATTTATTTTTTAGTGTATAAAAATTGTGTTTTGTCACATAAAATTGTACTTTATATTTTATATCCTTAATGATTACTTTGTATGAAAACTCATGTTTTAAAAAAATAAATAAATAACAGTTATTTTCTGTAGAAATTATAGGATTTTAGTTTGTTATTAGTATTAGGAAGTGTGGGGTCAACTTTTGGCATCCCTGCTGATTGGTGAGGATGCGACAACTACGGTATGCCCTCTTTGCTGCATAAATTACTCTGTACTTCATGCTTCAGCATGGTCTTGGTTACAGATGGCATAGCCAGTAAAATTTACCATGATATAGTGCAAACAGCATAAAGCAGTGTACATAACAAGTGCTCCAGTGCATCAGTGCACCAGATCATGGTCAATGGGGGACATTTGTGAAGGCTTGTACACCAGTTTGCTGGCATTAAAGCTGTGAAATAATTGCAATTCCTAGCGAACCAACAGGAAATGTGATTATTCTCCCTTTACACCACCTCCATGTCAAGCAGGCATGGATCTGAATGGGGGTATGTCAGGTGGGCATTCTTGCCTTGTGACTGCGCACTAGTTCTAGTAACTTTTACAATATTCAACCCTGTAATGGAAGATGCCTTTTTTCGGCATTTTGCAACATATAAATCGCCATCTCATCTTACAAAAAAATTACATCACATACAGCTTTGTACACTAAAGTATGAACATTTTATTAGTGCCAGAAGTGACAAAACATTATAAAACCTATATGAATTTGGTATCCTCATGATCATACTGACCCAATGAATAAAGGAGACATGTCATTTGGGGCACACAGTGAAAGCTGAAATCCAAGCCCACATGGAAATAGCACCAATGCATTTTTTAAACCAATTTTACTACATTTGGAATTTTTTTCCTGCTTCCCTGTACACAGCATGGAATTTTAAATACCGCCACAAAGGAGTATAAGTTACCCAGAAAACAACCCCCACACAATTCATTACATGGAAAAGTAAAAAAGTTATAGATTTTTGAAAATATGGAGTGAAGTTACAAATTCTTACAGTTGCGTCATACACTAAATTCATAATTTCCAGTGCAATCCCTTCCAATCTTGTCCTACCCTCTTAATGGTGGGGTCTGGAATCATTTTCACAATCTACTCTTACCAGAATGGTACAAAAACTAGTGGTGTCAATTAACCAGCAGTGGAAATTCCTGCCCTCAATGAGGTACTTCTTTCATAACTATTAATGTCTTCACAACCATTAACAACAAAATATACATCATACACCAAAGCAGACTCCATAAAATGGACAGAATGTCTATGCCCCACTGCCTCCGGTTTTACCAAGCACCCACAGACTTATATGTGGCACGTGTTCTGGGCATGTGCAATTATTGCCTCCTTCAGGTCAGCAGTAACTACAACTCTATCTTTAATCCTAAGCAGGCCTGTTCACCATTGATCTGTCTCTTTGGTATATTAGACCAAAAATAATGGTCCCACTATGGGTGAATAGTTCTAAGAGAAACATTCTTTCTTGCCAAGAAGGCAATTGCGATCAGATGGATAGGAGATAGACGTCACTTTGATTCTCAATGAATGAACACCTTATGAGAAAGTACTGTATGGGACTTTGGGATGACTGGTGTGACTCTCCTTTAGCTTTGTTCTCACCCATTGACATCCACTCTGTGCCATCTATCTAACTGTGGAAACTAAGAGTTCACTCCACTCAAACATACCTCCTAATGACATGGTCTTCCTTGAATTCCCAAATTATGTAACACATCTTCTCCTTCTCTTTCTGACATGTCTTAGCCTGTACTGTGATGATATGTGTTATCACAATTTTTTTCCCCTTTATTGCATTGTGTGCATCCACATGAATGATTTACTACTTCTAAGGTATGGTATACTATGTTATTGTAACAATGTCTATTAATACTCATGCACACAATGCTCTTTTTTTTACAAAGTATTTTACAAAGTTAACTTTTATCATCTGCACTTCTTACATTTTCAATTTCGTTAAAACATTTATTTACACGTTAAATTGCATTAGCGTCTGCTTAAAGACATCATCAGAGTTTCCCTTTATTTATCAGGAACACAGAAACTAGTGTTGTCACATTTCAGTGGAATAAGGAAACAACAAAAGTAGGGATGCTGAGGTGTAGGAGCATTGAAATAGTTGTCACCCAGGGGACTAAATAGTTAAAAATAAATATGGATGATTATAATCACAACAAATATACAATCTTTCTTATCACGGAACTAAAGTAACTACAGGTGACTATTAAAGTGAGATTTCCGGGGAAAAAATTTAACAATAGAAAAAGCTAAGCATGGCTATACCATTTTCTATTTGAATTTTATTAAGTAAAATAGTGACAGGTTGCTACAAAGTTTAACATTTGTTGTTTACGATAATGTACCTGCATTTTTTTGGGGTCTGATGAATATGTTTAAAGTCTCTTATTTTCTAAATGAAAACTTTCATTTATGTTTGTATATTTATGACATAAACAAGCAAACTTAAAGGATATTACTAAGAAAAATGTTAAGTGGAAATATTTATAAGATGGAAATATGAAATTAAAATTCTGTTGCTTTAATTTGAATTCTACTGTTTGGGGAATTATGGTGAATCTATCCTTCGGAATATAATGTCTACCTTGAATTATAGTTCTTTAATACTATCCACATATTTCTAAGATAAATCAGAAGTTCGTCTCCATCTGTTGAGAATACAGACAGTACCAGTGGCACCTAATTCATAAGTATTCCTCTTGTAAGCTCCCAGATGTATCAAGCACACACTAAACATCACTGGAAAACCTTCGGAGTCTTGTCAGAATCCTTCTTTGTGCTTGAAATACTATAATTTGTATTAAATTATTCTGGTTTATAAAACTCAGGCTATCTGAGCAAAGAAATCTATTGCTTTAATGTTTTAAATTACAGAAGTTGCCTGTCAGATGCATTTCTGTGATAAATGAAACAGCGTAGACAATGTACTATAATAACAGATTATTTTAGATATTTTTATTAATTATCAGTCACTAGTCTACAACTCCTTAAATATTGTTTTACAATTTGCCTTTAATGTTGAGATTCATATATAGAAAATAAGTCAGAAATAGGGAGCTATACATTAACATAATGTTGGCAAAGTGTCTATCATATGTATTATTTAGCACATATGTATTATTTAACACACAATTTTATACAAATTTATACTACATTAGCATTCAATGAGGAAAGTATAATACAAATAAAAGAGTGTGAAATGTGCAAAAGAGACATTTTCTATTTTTTCTGCAATAGAGGGACTTAAATGAAGACTTTTTCATCTTTTTGGGTGTGGGCAAAGGGGGTGGACACAGAAGTAAGCAGAAATCTTTAACAGATCTGAGCTGGTGTAGACTACCCAAGCTTCATCACAATGAATAAACTCCTCTTGACATTTATAGTAAATGTATAATGCTGGCTTAGGAGCTAAGTCAAAGCAGGCAAGTATGTATGTAACACAGCTGGCACCAATTGTCCATGTCTGTTATTGACAATTTTGCAATCATGGTTTCTTAACCCCATGGATGTTGTGGCAATTACGCCATTTGGTAGGTAAGAGGAGGGTTTCCCATGATTTCCAATTGCTCCTCAGTATCAAATGCCCCCGCCAACACAGTCTGGGATTTGGTGAAAGCTCCAAGATTTGCCATTGTTACCTCTCTATAGTATAAATGATCAACAATTACAGGTAATTTATCCTCAAGGGAGTAAATATCATGGCAAAAAAAGAAAATACAGGTAAATACTATGCACATGTTCACTGTAAAAAATTAAAAATCAAATGTACTTCCAAAAGTATATACAAGGAAATAGAACTCAACTCTCAAAAACCAAAAGCACAATTCAGCCTTAAGAATTAAAAAAAAAAAACAACTTTTGGGAGTTTCAGTGTTTTGGTGCCATCAATATTATATTGATGAATTATTTTATATATAGGTCAACAATATCCTGAACTAATGCGTAATCTTCCCATTTCAGAAATTTTCCCCCCTTTCTAGGCACTGGTAATCCAGTGTGGTCTCTGTCCTTTCAAATTGTAAACCACATACAATGGGGCACATTTACTTACCCTGCCCAGTCACGATCCCACGGCACATTGTCCTACGAGGATTCGGGTCTGCCGGGATTCACTAAGGTCGTGCACCTGATATCCAGCAGGTCTCGCTTCTGCGCCGAGGTCCGCCTTCTTCTTCCTGATGCATGTGAGTGCATGTCTTGTGACACAGATCGTTTTTTAAATTCCACTATGCGCAACAATTTGGTCACGTGCACCAAAAACCCATGGCAATTTGCCGCAAAACGGCGCAAATCGGAAATATTTGGGAAAACCCGACGGTATCTTGGCCGCAGGACCCTTAGTAAATGAGAGTCAATGTGTTATGTATTCTGTTATGCTTTTCCATTCCCAATGCAAATAAATGATGTAGTCCATGTAATTTTTTCCTTTATAAATAACGAAAGGCTCCCTATTGTAGGTACAATCCTATGGGAATGGTAGATGCCTTTTATTTACCTTTAATATTTAGATTTTGTTCTGCTCTTCTGCAGCAACACGTGAACTTGGGATTACTTTGCTGTATGCAACCTGCTATATACCTTCTGCTGCTCTCTCTAAGATTGAAAGAAGGTGGGTGATGTAGGAGAGAGTAGATCATTTGGAGGAGCAGTGCGCATGACCATTTTGCTGGAAAAAATAATTAAAAAAAGGAATTGTGAAGTTAGTGTATGCAGGTACTTTTTGCAGGTATGGGATGGAAAACACAAAAGCACCATCTGTTTTTTATCATCTATTGATGCTTCCAGAAAACATCACATTACCATTTATAAACAGAACTGTCTCTACTATCTGGAATTGCACTGATTATTACAGCCATCCAAATTTTTGAAGTTGGGGAGCAAAAAACAGAAACACAAAAACCAAAGAGAACCAAGTTGCGTTCTCCGACAAGGATGAATTCCGGCGCAATTCTTCAAGATCGTGCATCCATTTGCCTGCATGTGTCGCTTCCCCGCTGAAGTCCGCCGGAGTTCACCTTCTTCTTCCCGATGCATGTGAGTGCATTGTCTAGCGACACAATTTGAGTTGTAAATCCCGTGCGTAGTCCGAATCAGTCGGATTGTCCATCGGCCACGCCCCCCGATTTGTGTCACATGCAAGTCGGCACGATTGCGCCAAAATCCGATCCTGTGCACCAAAAACCCCACTTATATGCGCACAATTCGGAAATGCGCCGTGCGGACCCTTGGTAAATGTGCCCCAATTTCTGTAATTACTTTTTGACATTTTCTTTGGTGTTCACAAAAAAACTAATGTGGGGGAAAAAACAATCATTTTTGCATCATCTTTTTTCAAGTGGCATAAAACTTTAATTTTTTTGGTCTATGGAGCTGGTTGAAAGCTTTTTTTTGCATGACATGTTATATTCTTTACAACATTATCATTTTGATACACCAAATATGCTTGAGTATAACTCAACCCCAATATAAACCAAGCCACCTAATTTTACCTGAGAAAACTCAGATTATATAGCCATCCAGCCCCAGTATATAGCCATCCAGCCACTATATATAGCCAGCCCCTGCATATAACCAGCTCCCTGCCCTAGTATATAGACTGAAAGCCCCCACTATATAGCCAGAAAGTCCCAGTTTATAGCCAGCCAGCCCCACTTTATAGCCAGCCAGTCCTCTGTATATAGCCAGCCAGTGAGCGTGTGCATATAGCCGGCCAGTCCCTTGTATAAACCCCCTTCCCCTAGTATTAAGCCAGCCAGCCCAAGTATATATCCAGCCTCCTACCCCATTATATTCAGCAAGCTAGCCCCCTTTAAATAGTCAGCCAGTACCCTGTATAAAACCATCCCCCTGCCCCTAGTATATAGCTGGACCCCTGCCCCTAGCCAGTCAGCTAGTCCCTTGCATTTAGCCAGCCAGTCACCTGTATATAGCTATCCAGCAAGTCCACTATATTCAGCCAGCCAGCAAGTTCACTATATTAAGCCAGCCAGCCAGTCCAAGGTATATAATCAAAAATGTCAGTGCTCTACTCAATATTAGTAGTAATCGATGGTTAGTCTCACACCTCTTCTCACCATCTTTCTCCGCTGCACTCAACTGTGTCTCAGGGTGAACCTCTTTTCACTCTTGTGTCCGTAGTCCACTTCTGATCCTATTAAGGGGGGCAACTGGTAGATATACTCAAAAAGTTATATTAAAAAGTGTGTGTATCACAAAAGCATTAAAACGCCAAAACACTGCCCGACCCAGGTTTCGCCTCCTCAGACTTCTACCGGGGCATGGCGTTTGGTGCGATCACAGGTGTTTAAATACAAGTTTCCATATGTTCATTAAAAGTTTTAAAATTAAAGTAAAATAAAAAATACAAGTTTCAAAAGAAAAAGCGTATCATATTGATATTGTTTTATAACTTAGTCTAATATTACAGGCAGTCCCCGGGTTACATACAAGATAGGGTCTGTAGGTTTGTTCTTAAGTTGAATTTGTATGTAAGTCGAAACTGTATATTTTATCATTGTAATCCCAGCCAGAACTTTTTTGGCCTCTGTGACAATTGGATTTTAAAAATGTTGGGTTGTCATAAGAATCAATATTAACACTAAAGCTTCATTACATACACATTTGATAACTGTTATAGCTGTTTATTGTAGCCTAGGACTAAAGGACAATAAATTACCAATATCCAGAGGTCCGTTTGTAACTAGGGGTCGTATGTAAGTCGAGTGTTCTTACGTAGGGGACCGCCTGTACTCGAATAATACAAGCAAAATGGTATTTTCCTCTCCAGAATGCAGCTATCCGAAGTTATGCAGAGCTCAGAGTTATTATATATATATATTTGTATAATCACATTTCTTTTTTACTCTTATAGCACTAACCCGCTATTTCAATGTGAAAGATGTATGTGATTCTTGCTTGTTCCGGTTCCCCGCTCTTGTAACCAATCAGCAGTTAGGTTCAGGACATACCGCCAGCCACACCTCCCCTTTTATCCAATCACATGGTTCCTATTTTCAGATGTCAAGACAGACTCTACACTACACTACACAGAACAGATTGAACACGATAAGGAGGAGTGTAATTTATGCTTAAATAGATACATAGATGTTACTACACTACTGCAATGCAGCAGACCCATATAAGAATAAAAATATGCACAGTATGCTCCTTTTTGGTCTTTATATCGCCAGTCCAGCCAGTCCAATGTATATAGCCAGTAAGCCCCTGTATATACAGCCAGTCCCTTGTATATAGCCAGCCGATCCCCCTGTATATAGCCAGCCCCTGAATATAGTCAGACAGTGCCTATAGATAAAGAACATTTGCGCACTACACCTTCAGTGCTGGATTCCTGCTACATTTTCATCTTCTTTCCAGAGGGGTGTTACACAGGGTTGTTAGCTGTAAATTACAGCTGACACCCAATTTTTCCCAGCTTGGGTGATGAGCTGCTGAACTGAAATCAATGGGTTACTAAGTAAAAGCGGAGTACTATTGTGTCAAGGAGAGCTAAGGGTTTTTAGTTGAACTTAACCTTTCCTATTAAGAGGATTTTTTACCACCTCCACCATTTCTAACTATTTGCATCCTTTATATGTGTCAGTTCAGTGCTCTTAGTTTATGCATCCAACATGCCACTTAGTCTTCCTGCTGTCAGGTTGGTAGCCTATAGATGAAAATGACAAGGATCAGCCTGCTGACACTAGAGGTGAAATTATGTTATGTTTACATTTTTCTCATTTGATCATTCTGAAGCCTTCTTCAGCATTCATGTAGTGTGCAGGCTTCTGTAATGGTTTGCACACAATGGCTCTGTAGGTTTGCTCTTAAGTTGAATTTTTATGTAAGTAGGGACAAGTATATTGCCTGTATATCTTATCTTCAAAACTGTTCTGTTTCTAGCATAAGAATAACATTTTTTTACATAATACTTTATAAGTAGTGGTGAACTATGGATGTGGCCTTTATTACCTGTTGGTCACTAAACATAAAAACAGAACAATATCAGGTTTGAAAAGCATCTACAACCAATGCACAGCTCACATTACACAGTCAGTTTACTAAATCTAACACGTTCTACTGTATAGTATTACATTTCAGAAGGTTATATGTACAATAAAGGTTTGCAGATTCTCTGGGCCAGGTCACTCTTTTGGTAGGTTAAAGTATTTTAATGGTTAAAATGTTATTGCTTTTATACTTGTAATAGAGACTAAGTTCATGCACCTTCCAAGAGCATCAATCTGGAGATTTATTAACCAATTTAAAATACTATTGTCTTTCACTTCAATGTGAGATTGAGGTGTGTAGTCAGAGGAATATAAAGCTACAATCAGTGAGCCATACTGCCACTAGACACCAGTATCTGGGACTCAATAGATATTCATGAACATTCTCGTATTTAGTGAAGGAAATAACTTAATACCGACAGTGTCGATGGAATAATAGCCATTTCCTGGCTGACTTGCAGCCCTCAGAAAATGAGATTGTGGCTGCCTTCATTTTTCTTGTCTTCTCAGGGTTTTCTTGCAGTGCTGCACAGCGACTCGGATGCTTTCTGCATTCCAAATGAGCTTCAAGACAAGTAGTTCATTTTCTAAGGTGCCTTGTTTTCAAAGAGCAGCAGAACTGCCAAACACTTGCCCAGTGAGGACCACCATCATCATTCCATATTTATTCCACACATGCTTAGCTTATAAATATCCCAATTAATATTCCAACCGAGTAAAGGGCAAGCCATAGCTTCATCTACCTTGTTCACATATAAATATGCATAAAACATTTATTAATGCCGGGATTCTTTTTTTTTTCCTTTCCCTACCCTCTGTTTACAATTCTAGCCATGAATGGCAATATTAAACTGCAAATGCTCAGATCGTGAGCAGTAGAAGTTTACATTCTCGAAAACTGCTAGTGCACTGATTTAGAATGATAAAAATATCACAATTTTTATAGATCGGTTAGATATTGATATACTTAAACATAAAAACACATATGTTTATTGAAACTAGGTGCACCATAAAGAAACCTGTATCAGTAGCATTCGCTGCTATGTTATGTAGGGTTCTATTCAGTTTGTGCAGATATGCTTTCTATGATATAATGGCTAAGGTTAGGCAGGGATAGCTCTGCATATTACACTATTTCTTTTATCAAAGTGACTGAAACCTTAACATTGTGACAACTTACATAAGATCACTTTAATCCTTGAATCTTAGCTTGCTGGCTCTATGCTCGTATATGCTCTGTACAGATCAGATGCTCAATGCAACACTATCCTTTAACTGTGCAAATTAAATATAAATAAAAATTTATATCTTGGAATGTATTAATGTTTTATGGTCAATGGTCAACCGCAACTAATGTTTGAAAAGGTAAATCATAAAAGTGCAAACATGCTAAAATTCACATATCTGATCATTAAAAACTGGGTCAGCATGTTGGATATTTACCTTGTGTGGATTTTGTGGGATCCCAAACATGACAATATGGAGGGGGGGGGGGTTCCCGCTGCTTATACTTTATCTCTAAGTTTGATATCTGATTTTAGAGATCATAGCCAGAGCATGTGTATTGGATTAATTCAAGGGCATTCATTATTTTTTGGCATTAGTTCTATTTTGGAGCCCAATTTTAGTGTTTATGTACACAGGGATTGTCAGAGTTTGGGATGCGTGGATCCACTGGACCACTGCGGGAGGTGGTACTAGCCGACACCTGGGACTGGAGTCTAAGTAGCATCTGGTCTACACCAGAGCCCGCCCCAAAGCGAGTTTGACTTGCTGTGGCAGGGTACCACCAGGTCTTTCCACAGGTGCGACTACCCTGCGGTGGCAGCCAAGGTCGAGGTACCTAAGGAGGAGACAGTCTCGTGGTCAGGTCCAGGAACTAGGATAGGGCAGGAGGCAGAGATGCAACATCAAGGTCCAATCCGGCATCAGCAACGGGATGTGAAGGCAGATGGGAACGGGAACTCAGGTACATGGGAGACAGGAGCACAGCAACGCAGGAACACAGCAACACAGGACTCAGAAGCAGGAACACACTGGAACACAGAAATACTCAGGAATTGTTGCAAGGAAGCTTTCTCAATGGCGTAAGCACGGGGGGGGGGATTATACTTTATCCTCAACATTTCCCCATCATATTATTAGATCTTAAATTGTTTGATACCTGACTTCTGAAGCTACACCTGACTGCGACATCTGACTCTGATACCTGAGTTTGATATCTGATTGTCTTCATAGACCTGTCAGAGCATGTATATTGGATACACTTGGATCTGCTTCCTGCCTAGTTTACATTCTCACAAGATCTCTAAGTTTGATATCTGATTTTAGAGGTCATAGCCAGAGCATGTGTATTGGATTATTGAATTGAATTCATTATTTTTTGGCATTAGTTCTATTTGGGAGCCCAATTTTAGTGTTTATGTACACAGGGATTGTCTGAGTTCGGGATGCGTGGATCCACTGGACCACCGCGGGAGGTGGTACTAGCCGACACCCGGGACTGGAGTCTAAGTGGCATCTGGTCTACACCAGAGCCCACCCCAAAGCGAGTTTGACTTGCTGTGGCGGGGTACCACCAGGTCGTTCAACAGGTGTGACTAGCCTGTGGTGGCAGCCGAGGTCGAGGTACCTTAGGAGGAGACAGTCTCGTGGTCAGGTCCAGGAAGTAGGTCAGGGCAGGAGGCAGGGATGCAACATCAAGGTCCAATCCGGCGTCAGCAACGGGAGGTCCAGGCAGATGGGAACGGGAACTCAGGCACATGAGAGACAGGAGCACAGCAACGCAGGAACACAGCAACACAGGACTCAGGGGCAGGAACACACTGGAACACAGGAATACTCAGGAATTGTTGCAAGGAAGCTTTCTCAATGGCGTAAGCACAATGATCTGGCAGGGCTTGCTGGAAGAGGTAGGCATAAGTAGGAAATCCAAAAATGGTCAGTGCCAATTAGCCACACACTCGCTCTTTAAATCTCTTGAAACCAATGTGCGCGCGTACTAAGAGTCGGAATGCGTGCACGGCCGAGGAAGTTGGAGCTGGACCTCGGGCATGTAAGTAGCGCCTCACCAGCGAGAGGGCAGAAGCATGGGTGAGCCCGCGAATCGCGATATGGGTCACGGGATCACCCTTGACAGGGATGTTGCATTATGGCGCACAGCCTTAATGTATTTTGGTGCCCTGTAGGTAGAAGAAATGAGTATTAGAAATGTCAAACCACATTCATGAAGGGGTTTAGAAGTTGGTAGACTTTGTTGGTCTAATTATGTACCAAAAAAAAGTGTTGGAAAATTTGAAGTGCAGGAAAAGTGTCAGGATTCAAAATCAGCTATCAAATTGAGCAACAAAAAAAGGATGAGCATGTCAGAAAAAAGGCTTAATTGTGGTGCTGACATATAATAAATATGGCACACAGGTTTTATGTTTTTTGACTCTGGATCTGGGATTGCTTGTGGTGGTTTCCAATCCAATCAATGTATTATAGTTAATTTAAAGCAAATGACCAGATAAACCACTGGATGAAACACAAACCTTTGAGATCGAAAGATATCCTCATTGTTGAGGAAGCAAATGGTTAGCCTGCTTGTCAACAAAACAACATGATAAGCATTTTTGGAGTTATCTATGATTGTCTTTTTGACGTAAATTTTTTTTTTAAAAATGCAAAGGTGTTTTTTTCAATTCTTTAGAGGAAAAACAATTGCAAGGACTTTTTCCCACCACTCTGAAATAGTGTTTTAAACCATACTAGTGCAATGCCATGTAAAGCCAGTTTGATTAAATAATAGCAAAAATGTTGTGAGTGTTTTAATCTTCTTCTGATTATTTTTTAAAAAAAAATCCAATACATGGCCATTTTAATAAATCTGAAGGACAGTGGAGCTCCAAAGACAGATACAGTTCTGTCTTTGGAGCTCCACTGACCATCAGATTCATTAAAGTGTCTTGGACCCTTTAAAAATGTTATTATGATCTGGCTACTTGCTGTCTTTTCAAACAGCCAAAAAATGCATAAAAAGTCCCAGCACATACACCAGCAGGGGAAAGGAGTGACTATGTTATATGTTTACATCAGAATAGTGAAATGGCAGAAATAGCACTGTGCAGCTTTGTATTGCAGTTTAGCAATACTATTTTTGAGACTTTTTTATTCCAAATAAACCCAGCAAAACTAATGATTAATAATCCCCATAGAACTATGCAAGGAGCCTCCCTGATAAAAAAAAAACCCTTTTTGATAATGGGGAGTATTTATCAGAACTACTACGCCACAAAAGGGGTTTAGAAGCCCTGAAATGATTGCAAATGCTAGTGTATCTCTAGTACTTGCAATTGTTTTCCCCTTTGTGCCACCTCCGAGCCAGGGAGGCATTAAGTGTCATGATTGAAGGCACAGCCGGTAGGGGAGTGGGCCGGTGTGGGGTGTTCCTATCCCCACGCCAGCGTATTCGCTGCAGCCAAATGTGAGAAGTCGCTGGCTGCACTTATTTCTAGGTATGACCTAACGTAGAAATAAAGGCCGAAGCCTCTTGATGTATCCGACCAAATCCTATTGATGTATCCGGCTTGATGTATCCACGGGAGGCCAGTGGGGATATCGTTCATGGAGGAACAAGCGGTGGAGTATGATAAATACACCCCAATGTGTTTATGTAGTGCCTAGTTCAATGGCACACATATTTTCACTCAACTCAGAAACATTCTCACATGATTTTACAGAAATACAAGTATAGTGTTTTTTTAAAATAATATATCTTTGTTTTATAAAAGAAGAATGTTTCATAGTGATACATTCAAATGGTCAGACATCTGAAAGAAGAAAATTCTAGTAACCATGTTGAATATCCAATCCTGTGAATATATATTAAAAGTAATTTTTTTGTGGATGTTGAATGAAGGGTAAATGTTATTGACACGAATAAAGAAGAAAATTAGCACTGCACTGGATAAGGTAAGTAAATGTGGTTTATTAGTAGGTAAATAGGTTAAGATGCACTTGCAGGGGATATGAACAGCAATCTGAAAAAATAGATGAGAAAATGATGGAAGGACATAGAGCTTGTGATTATGTGAAATGAAGTGGAAAAACCCTTGGACTAGATGAATTACTACTTTTCATGGCACCAAGGATTCCTCCTGAATTGGCTGCATACTGCATTGATGGACATTTTAAATAGAATAAAGTTTTTTTTTTTCTGTAAATACCATACATCCCCCCCTTGTCATAATCAAGGTTTTTGGATTTCAATACCCAATAAAATAATTTCTTCAGATTAGATATTTTCATGTATTTAGGTTAATGCAACAATAAATGTGAGTAATGATAAAGGTTTTAAATATCTAATAATCAATATGAGTGAAGTTCACAAGGAAAGAAACTATATTAATGCACCCCTCACCTGATTGTTTTTCTCATGATGCACTCTTTCTATGTTCTATGTTTGAAGCACACAATTGTGGTGAACAGTGGACAGTAAAAGAAGAATTTCTGCTGCACACTAATCTGAGTAGAATGTACAGGTGCTCTGGAGAGGGTCCCAATCCCTTAACTGGTTCGCGCCACCGCCCGCCGTGTATTCACGCCGGCGGTCGGGTCGCGCTGCATGGAGAGGGCTCACGGGCTGAGCCTTCTCCATAGCCGGTAAGTCTATCACTTACTTACCAGTGACACCCGCGATTGGTGTTAGCACTGATCGCGGGTGTTATCACAGCGATGGCTGCCTCAAGCTGCGGAGCCTCAAAAGATAGCCTGGGATCGCCGCTCCTCGTGCACATCATCGGGAGGCGCAATCCCTCTCATGGAGCCGCGGGTCTTCCGAGACCCGAGGCTATTTTGTTTTAATACCCACTCATTACAATGTGCTGAAGCACATTGTAATGAATGAGAGGAAATCCCCATATACTGCCATACTGTAGTAGGAAGCATATGATAGGATCGATCAGACAACCTAGGTTAAAGTCCCTAGGAGTCTGAAAAATAGTAAAATAAAAATAAAAAAAGTTTTCAAAAAATTTATAATAAAAACCCTAAAAATCAATCATCCACCCCTTTCCCTAGAACTGATAAAATAAAAAACAGTAAAAATCATAAACACATTAGGTATCGACGCGTCCGAAAATGCCTGATCTATCAAAATATATTAACACGCTTTTTCAATGCTTTTAAACCCTGACGGAAAGTAGCGCCCAAAGTTGAAATGGCACTTTTTTTTGCCATTTTGAAAATAATAAAAAAATCTAAAAAAGTGACAAAATGTCGTACAGTCCTAAAAATGATATCATTGAAAATATTCAAATATCGCAAAAAATGACACCACCCACAGCTTAGTACAAAAGTATAAAAAGTTATTAGCGCGCCAGAAGTTGGCAAAATCAAAAAAATAATTTTTTGTACAGGAGTTTTAATTTTGTAATGTATAAAACATTATAAACCTATACAATTTGGTATCCCCTTAATCGTACCGACCCAAAGAAAAAATAGACATTCTTTGGGGGGGCGCTCAGTGAAAGACGTAATATCTAAGCCCACAAAGAAATCACCATTTTCAGCATTTGGAATGTTTTTCCTGCTTCCGAGTACATGGCATGGAATATTTAATACCATCACTAGTGAAGTGCCATTTGTTACGCCAGAAACAGCCATCACACAGCTCTTACGTGTAAAATAAAAAAGTATAGATTTTTGGAGGTGGTGAAGTGAAAATGGACATGAAAAAAAGGAAATGGCCCGGGCCTTAACCGGTTAAAGTACAGGAAATTTGTAAACTCCATCACCTGCTTGTGTTGCAATTTTGATTTTTATTATACAAACTTCCAAACGTGACGTTTCGGTCAGGCAATTGACGTTCCTCAGACTCTGTAAAATACAGTTACATCCGAATTAGTGATTAATTTACATATAATACACATATCAAAAGTCATATACATATGTACAAGACAGTAGCTTAATGCAGTATGGTGAAGCTGCTAAAAAATCTCTCGAGTAGGGGTTTGGAAAACACAGTGACAGAGAAGGTATGTTCATTATAATGACAGTACGGCAATAAAAGGTATATGGATTATTCCAGATTGTATATTATATGATTGATAAAACTTCTGTTAATGAGTTGATATAGTTTCAACCGTGCATCACATTGATGTATCTCATCACACGTTCCACATTGTGGTATATAGACGCAGATTATCAGCTGTGTCCATATTTGAAGTGTGCTGACGTAAACGGCAATTTCAGGGTATAGACAATTCTTGCAAGGTTTGGTCACATGGCATAACCTGAAAGGAAAAAAGGTCAGGAGACAGCTTACCAGTTTGTGTAGGGAAAGTCAGAAGCGTTTTGCTTATAGCAAGAGTGGCGCAACGGTGTGGGAATAGCAGTCTCTGCTGCTCAAGGAAATACGCTGCTGTCCGTGCGTTTCTGGAGATTTAAAAAGCCCATCGCCGTAATGGAGGGAGCCGAATTCTCCGGTATCGGAACAGTGACTTCCGGTGGAGACCGGAATTGTAATCGTTTGGCGTTCCACAATGGAACGCACTATGGGAGTGCGCAGAAGGAAAGCTGGCTGTGTAGATTATAGGGGTGGCCCTTGCCTCATTAGAAAAATGATACATGTACGTAATAGGAAGGCATGCTGATTCGTATCATAGTAACAATATAGCTTAAAACGTTACGTAATAAAAACTAGTGTTGATTGAAACTCATTTAGATGGTTCTTACCAGTGGGAGGAATGTGGGAAAATGATGGTATCATAAAGTAAAAAGAATATTGGATAAAACACAGATGAAGGAAGGATCAATAATATAGTCTAAGCACAATTGGGTAAATGAAAGGTCAAAAATTTGACAGTAAAAAGAAAATAAAGAAAATAAGGAAATAAAGAAAATTGGAAAAATGAAAATTGGAAACTTGAAAAAGACAAAAAATAAAAAAAAAGAAAAAAAGAAAAATAAACAAAAGAAATATAATATGTATGTATACATGAAGTAGTATGAGGACATAGAGGGAAATAGGGTAGAGACCATCTGAGAACAGGTTTTTTTACCCATCCTAGCTGTGATGTCCTGGTATTCAAGTCTTGATTAGCGCTCTTTAAAACAAGCCTGTTAAATACTGGAAAATCAGGAAAGGGATGATGGAGTAAGTCCATTAAAATTTGGGGTGAATTTATAATACTCTGACAGAATAAAGGCCATGATCCACCATCCCATTCCGGCGATACGCAATAGGCTTAGACCTCTTGATGCATCCGTCGGGTGGCCGTTCCACTGGGCCTTCATTAGGTGCATCTGCACTAATTTTTCTGAAGTGTAGACTCCTGTTTGCAGGGTTCAATACCCCATGTTGTCAAAGCACAAATGGACAACTTAATCCAATACCACCACTGCCTGCTGGAAGTTGCGACAAACATAAATATATAGTCATGGAGGCTTCATTTTCATATTTTTCTATTTTAAGGCTTCATTTGCACAAATGTATGCTGGCAGGTAAACGTCCGGCACGATGTAGAGGAGGAAGGGTGACCCCTCCCCTCTCCATAGAAATGCACCGCTTACAAGCCCTGCACGTTATCTTTTCTCCGTGCACTGAGCGGTATAGTGTTACACGTGTTTGGCAGCGTATCGCTCCGTGCGGCCATTGCTGTCTATGGGTAACGTATGTTTGGCCTCAAGCTGGCGGCTGTACCTACATTCCCCATACAGGAGTGTGAATGCGAGCTTATTGTGTGATCTGTCTAGTCACCAGCATCACTCCCTCCCTGTGGGAGACTTGTGTGGTACAGTTCTTAGTTTTACTATATATTAGTTCATATATATAAAATGTATGTAATACTGATGAGAACATCATGAGATCACAATTAAAGAGAAGGATCTATTCATGTCCACCAAGTTAGTGATAACTAAGTACAGTAAGTGGCTTTATTTAAATTATGGGATCGGTTCATAATGAAAGAAATTGCTCTACAGAGAAGTATTTCTTAACAAATTTTGTTATTTATATGGTGCCAGATGTATTGGTCAGGCATTTATATTGTGCTGGTGCCGATATGGCTTCATGGGATGTGTGCATTTATCTTACTTGCATATTGTCGTTATTGTCCATATTGTGCATGCTTATGTGTGCATGTGTTTTCCTACTTTTGCATGCATTTATCCAGCGGTGTAACATAAGACGTTGCATCCACACTGGACATAGTAACACTCACCGCCACTTTTATTGGTCGCATCATGCTGTTACTGTGTAGTGCCCCCCTTTGCCTGTCAGAAATGTGCCTTCAACTCTTTCGGGCATAGATTCACAAGGTGCTGGAAGCATTCCTCAGAGTTTTGTCCATATTGACATGAGGGCATCACACAGTTGCCGCAGATTTGTTGGCTGCACATCCATGATGCGAATCTCCGTTCCCACCCACATCCCAAAGCTCCTTTGGATGGATCTGAAGACTGTGGAGGCCATTGAGACATGAACGTTTGTCATGTTCAGAAACCATTCCTGAGATGATCCACTTTATGAACGTGGCGCATTATCCTGCTGAACCATCAGATGTTGGACATTGTGGTCATAAGGGATGGACATGATCACAACAATCTCGGTAGGCTGTGGCGTTGCAACGATGCATCAATTGGTACCAAGGGCCCAAAGATCCACAAAATATTCCTCCACCCCTGACACCAACCATCCCCACCACCCAGTGAACCGTTGATACAAAGGCACGGATGGATCCCGATGCTTTCATGTTGTTGCACGCCAATTCTGACCCATCCATCCTAATGTCGCAGCAAAATCGTGGTGGTCTCTTCGTGCTGAGCCCATCTGCCTCAAAGTTCGACAACTGTGTGTTCAGAGATGCTCTTCTGCCTACTCTGGTTGTAAACGGGTGGCGATTTGAGTCACTGTTGCCTTTTCTATCAGATCAAACCAGTATGCTCATTCTCCTCTGACCTCTGGCATCACAAGGCATTCCGCCCACAGAACTGCCGCTCACTGGTGTTTTTTCTTTTTTCGGTCCATTCTCTGTAACCCTAGAGATGTTATGCGTGAAATCCCAGTAGATCAGCAGTTTTCGAAAACTCAGACCAGTCCTTCTGGCAACCACCAACCATGCCACGTTCAAGCCCAAATCCCCCTTCTTCCCCATAACTGATGCTCGGTTGAACTGCAGGAGATTGTCTTGACCATGTCTAATGCCTAAAGCACTGAGTTGCCGTCATTGTGATTGACTGATTAAATGAATGTGTAACGAGCAGTTGGAGCAGGTGTATCTAATAAAGTGGCCGGTGAGTGTATTGTTCATGAATGGGAGGAGATGAATTGTCTGCAGTAAGACATTGCATACAACTGATTATATGGAACTATAAGGCATGATGTTTGTGCACTCGCCGCACAACACTATTTGATGACATCATACAGTATGAGGGGCCAGAGCTCCGGATGTTGCAGGGAGTAATGGAAGACGAAGCACGGAAGGCAAGAGTTTATTTTTTTAATACAACTGGCCCCTGTGACTGCTGATTTATATTCTATTTTTAAGCTGAGGTTGTCCCTAGTTTATTGAGTGGAGGCTGCTGCTGGGTATATTATTGAGTGGCAGCTTCTGCCAGAGATTATGCTGAGTGGCGGATGCTGCTGGACAATTTACTGAGTGGCAGCTGCTACCTGAAATTATACTGAGTGGAGGTTGCTGCCGGACATTTCATTAAGTGGAGGCTGCTGCTGAACATTTCATTAAGTGGAGGCTGCTGCTGAACATTTCATTAAGTGGAGACTGCTGCCAGACCTTTTACTGAGTTGAGACTGCTGCCAGACATTTTACTGAGTGGAGGCTGCTGCTGTACATTTTACTGAGTAGAGGCTGCTGCATCGACATTTTATTGAGTGGAGGCTGCTGCCAGATATTTCATTGAGTCGTGGCTGCTGCCGGACATTTTATTGGGTGGAGACTGCTGCTGGACATTTCATCGAGTGGCGGCTGCTGCTGGACATTTTAGTGGGTGGAGGCACCTGCAAAGACATTTTATTGATTGGAAGCTGCTGCCAGACATTTTAGTGATAGAGCCAATACACAGCACATGTAATAAATCTGAGGACGTATGGGAGCTCCAAAGACAGATACAGTCTGTCTGGAGCTCCACTGACCATCAGATCATTAAAGTGTCTTGGACCCTTTAAAAATGTTATTATGATCTGCTACTTGCGTCTTTCAAACAGCCAAAAAATGCATAAAAGTCCCAGCACATACACCAGCAGGGAAGGAGTGACTATGTTATAGTTTACGTCAGAATAGTGAAATGGCAGAATAGCACTGTGCCGATTGTGTTGCAGTGTGTAGCAATACTATTTTGAGACTTTTTCATGCCAAATAAACCCAGCAAAACTAATGATTAGAATCCCCATCGAACTGATGCCCAAAAAACACCCTTTTGATAATGGGGGTATTTATCAGAACTTCTACGCCACAAAAGGGGTGTAGAACGCCTGAAATGATGCAAATGCTAGTGTATCTCTAGTACTTGCAATTATTTTCCCTTGTGCCACCGAGCCGGGAGGCATTAAGGGTCATGATTGAAGGCACAGCCGGTAGGGAGTGGGGGTGTTGGGTGTTGCCTATCCCACACCAGCGTATTCGCTGCAGCCAAATGTGAGAAGTCGTGCGGCTGCACTATTTCTAGTATGACTAACGTAGAAATAAAGGCCGAAGCCCTTGATGTATCCGACCAAATCCTATTGATGTATCCGGCTGATGGATCCACGGGAGGCCAGTGGGGCTATCTGAGGAGGAACAAGCGGTGGAGTATGATAAATACACCCCAATGTGTTTATGTAGTGCCTAGTTCAAGGCACACATATTTTCACTCAACTCAGAAACATTCTCACATGATTTTACAGAAATACAAGTATATGTTTTTTAATAACATATCTTTGTTTTTATAAAAGAAGAATGTTTTCATAGTGATACATTCAAATGGTCAACATCTGAAAGAAGAAAATTCTAGTAACCCATGTTGAATATCCAATCCTGTGAATTATATAAAAAGTAATTTTTTTGTGGATGTTGAATGAAGGGTAATGTTATTGACACAAATAAAGAAGAAAATTAGGACTGCACTGGATAAGTAAGTAAATGTGGTTTATTAGTAGGTAAATAGGTTAGATGCACTTGCAGGGGATATGAACAGCAATCTGAAAATAGATGAGAAAATGATGGAAGGACATAGAGCTGTGATGTATGTGAAATGAAGTGGAAAACCCTTGGACTAGATGAATTACTACTTTTCATGGCACCAAGGATTCCTCCTGAATTGGCTGCATACTGCATGATGGACATTTTAAATAGAATAAAGTTTTTTTTCTGTAAATACCATACATCCCCCCCTTGTCATAATCAGGTTGGATTCAATACCCAATAAAAAATTCTTGAGATTAGATATTTCATTATTTAGGTTAATGCAACAATAATGTGAGTAATGATAAAGGTTTAAATCATCTAATAATCAATATGAGTGAAGTTCACAAGGAAAGAAACTATATTAATGCACCCTCACCTGATTGTTTTCTCATGATGCACTCTTCATATGTTTATGTTGAAGCACACAATTGTGGTGAACAGTGGACAGTGAAAAGAAGAATTTCTGCTGCACACTAAGCTGAGTAGAATGTACAGGTGCTCTGGAGAGGGTCCCAATCCCTTAACTGGCTGAGCCCTCTCCATAGCCGGTAAGTCTTTGCTGCATATTGCAGCAAATTACTTACCGGTAACACCATGATTGGTGGTTAGCACTGATCGCGGGTGTTATCACAAGCTGCAGCAGCCTCAAAAGATAGCGGTGCATGGCGCGCATCTTGCCTGGATCTCCGCTCCCTGTGACTCATTGTGGAGCGGCCAACCCTCTCCATGGGGTAGCTATTTTGTTTTAAACCCCTTCATTACAATGTGCTGAAGCACATTGTAATGAATGAGGAGGAAAATCCCCATATACTGCCATACTGTAGTATGGAAGCATATGATAGGATCGATCAGACAACCTAGGTTAAAGTACCCTAGGGAGTCTGAAAAATAGTAAAATAAAATAAAAAAAAGTTTTCAAAAATTTATAATAAAAACCCTAAAAATTCTAATCCCCCCCTTTCCCTAGAACTGAATAAATATAAATAAACAGTAAAAAATCATAAACACATTATGGTATCGACGCGTCCGAAAATGCCCCGCTATCTACAAAATATATTAACGCTTTTTCAATGCTTTTAAACCCTGTAACGGAAAGTAGCGCCCAAAGTTGAAATGGCACTTTTTTGCCATTTTGAAAAATATAAAAAAATCATGAAAAGTGATCAAAATGTCGTACAGTCCTAAAAATGATATCATTGAAAATATATCAAATATCGCAAAAAATGACACCACCCACAGCTTAGTACATCAAAGTATAAAAAAGTTATTAGCGCCAGAAGTTGGCAAAATCAAAAAAAAATTTTTGTACAGGAGATTTTAACTTTTGTAAATGTATGAAACATTATAAAACCTATACAATTTGGTATCCCCTTAATCGTACCGACCCAAGAAAAAATAGACATGTCATTTGGGGCGCTCAGTGAAAGACGTAATATCTAAGCCCACAAAGAAAATCACCATTTTCACAGCATTTGGATGTTTTCCTGCTCCGAGTACATGGCATGGAATATTAATACCATCACTATGAAGTGCCAATTGTTACGCAGAAAACAAGCCATCACACAGCTCTTACGTGTAAAATAAAAAAGTATAGATTTTTGATGGTGGGAGTGAAAAATGGACATGAAAAAACAGGAAATGGCCCGGGCCTTAACCGGTTAAAGTACAGGAAATTTGTAAATCCAGTCACACTGCTTGTGTTGCAAATTTTGTTTTTTATTATACAAACTTCCAAACGTGACGTTTCGGTCAGGCAATTGACGTTCCTCAGACTCTGTAAATACAGTTAACATCCGAATTAGGTGATTAATTTACATATATACACATATCAAAAGTCTATATACATATGTACAAGACAGTAGCTTAATGCAGTATGGTGAAGCTGCTATAAAAATCATCTCGAGTAGGGGGTTGGAAAACACAGTGACAGAGAAGGTAGTTCATTATAATGACAGTACGGCATATAAAAGGTATATGGATTATGTCCGATTGTATATTATATGATTGATAAAACTTCTGTTAATGAGTTGATATAGTTTCAACCGTGCATCACATTGATGGTATCTCAGTCACACGTTCCACATTGTGGTATATAGGACGCAGAGATCAGCTGTGTCCATTTTGAAGTGTGCTGCGTAAACGGCAATTCAGGGTATAGACCAATTCTTGCAAGGTTTGGTCACATGGCATAACCTGAAAGGAAAAAAGGTCAGGAGACAGCTTACCAGTTTGTGTAGGGAAAGTCAAGAAGCGTTTTGCTTATAGAAAGAGTGGCGCAACGGTATGTTCTTCACATATTTTGCTCGCACCGATCCGATGCAATATCTCCTGACAAGTAAGCAGATGTGCCGAACATCTGTAATCTATTCTTCACTGTGTTCTTCATTGTGTTTTCACTTAAATGATCTTGTGTTCACTGTGTTCACTGTTTTTATTCTATTCTTCACTGTTCTTCACATCTACTAACTTGTCGGGAGATAATATATGCGGGGAACAGTGGAGAATAGATTGAAGATGTTTGCATACATCTGCTAACTTATCAGAAGACATTCTTTTTCAATTAAAGAAACATTTTATTCCTGAACCATGGTCCCTTTGAAAAATGCTCGAGTCTCCCATTTACTTAAAAAACGCGCGTGAAAACGCACCGAAAAACGCAAAAAAAACCGCGAACAACACGCACGTGAAAAACGCAAAAACGCAAGACTCCAAGGAAAATGGAACAAAAACGCAGCCAAAAAACGTCAGTTTTTCACGCATTGGCACCCTGACGTGAAATGCAACGCTAGTGTGGAAGGGGCCTAAGCGTTCCTATTGTCTTCTATCCTTTCCCTAGTTTAATTAGCGCTGGCATTGTTTGACCAATACCCTCTCTTCCACTGGTTGATGTCTTAGAAAGCCATACGATAGCGTTTTTTTCGAATTTACTGTATATGTCTTATTGATAAGCAATTCTACTTCTCTCATCGGCGGACAGTCAGGTGACTTCCAATACTTAGCTACAGTTATTCTAGCAATGTGCATATTTTTTATAATTAAATTGATGTTTAAAGTAATTAGGTCTAAATGGAGTAACGCTTGTGCTGGACCTTTGCCTGATACAGGGCCTATCATGTTTTATCATATTATATACTTTATCCCAATATGGTTTAAATAATGGGCAGTCCCACATTGTGTGTAAAAGACCTGAGTGAGTTGGCCCCCCCACCTTGTTCAATCAAACAAATTGGTGTCAAACGTTTGTGCTACTTGTGCTGGTTTGTGCAGCAGAAATTTTCGTTTGTGCGCCGATCATTTTAATATATTATTACTTTTTGCAGAGGTCATCAGAGTTCATTTTTTCAAAGTACAATGTGTTGCTAGCTCCCCTGGTGATCAACCAGGGAAGTGTCACTAGGTTTTTGTTTTTACCGTTCATCCTAAACACCTCAAACACCTGAACTACCTTAAAATTATAGCAGCACAAACAAAATTTTTTGCTGCACAAACCAGCACAACGTAGCACTAACGTTTGACAGCAGTTTTGTTTGATTCGGTTAATGGGGGGGGCTGCTTAACTTTTGAACTTTCATTTTTTGTTCATAATTCAAAACAAAAGCAGCACAAACAAAAATTTGCGCAGCACAAACCAGCACAAACGTGGCAGAATTGTTCGGCACCAGTTTTGTTTGATTTGGGCAATGTGGGGGGCTGGTTGACCTCTGATGACCTCTGGAAACTTCATTAAAATCTCGAAAACGATAGCGGCACAAACAAAAATTTTGCTGCACAAACCAGCACAAACGTAGCACAAACGGTTTTGAAACCAATTTTGTTTGATTGAACAAGGTGGGGGGGCCAACTTCACTCCGGTGTGTAGAAAGTGTGCCCTTTTCATCGCATCCTCTCCACATTAGAAGTGACTAAGGGGTATGCTTTCTGTATCTTGTCTGGGTAAGTACCATCTTAATTAACATCACTTTGTGCTGCACATTTCAAGGCCTTACGCGTTATACCATTCACCTTGTCCCATTCTTTTTGTGAAATATTATGCATTAGATCCGTATCCCATTGTTTTAGAGCATAATTCTTGCAAAATTGCATACAATCTGTAAGGTGCTTGTATATCATCTTTATCCCTTTGTAGGGAAACCCAATCTTCTAGTTGGTATCACAAGAGAATGTTTTTTGATTTTGAGCGGTAGCTACTATATAATGTTTTAAGCGGAGGTATGTGAATATTTCCCCGCCGGAGAGTTGAAATTTTTCCTTAATCTCTGTGAATGGCAGGATAGAAGGGCCTCTCATGATCTGCGCTATTGTGTCTATTCCTGCTTTCTTCCAGTACCCTAGGTTTAGGTCTATTGCTAAATATTCTATAGTATCCAACTCTAGATTAGAGATGTCCAGGGACTTTGTATATGCTGTTTTACCTGCATGTGCTATTGTCCAGGTTTGGACCAGGTCCCATGTAATACCCCTGTATTTCTCCATATAGGCTGGAGGTTAGTAGCTTAGATATGTGGCATTTGTAGGCCATATTCTCCATCCATGGGAGTTTAATTTTGCTGTTGAGCCAGTGTGCTGCCTGCTGGAGAATTGTGGCCCTGTGATATCCCTTTAAACATGGTACGCTCAACCCCCCTACAGATTTGTGTTTGAGAAGTATTTTGTGCGATAATCGTGGTTTTCTGCCTTTCCATATATACGAAGACATCAGCTGGTGTGCCTTTGTGAAGAATTTCTCTGGCAGCCTCATGGGTAATGTGTAGAGATGATTCACTATTGTGAAGAACACCATTCTGCACTAATGTCTTCTGATAAGTTAGCAGATGTACGGAAACATCTGCAATGTGTTCTTCACTGTATTCACTGTGTTCACTGTGTTCTTCACTGTTCTTCACTGTGTTTCCTTAAGTGAAAGCTCGTTCTCGAGCAGGCAAAATACTCGTCCGAGCAACGAGCCGTTTCAAGTATGCTAATACTCGAACGAGCATCAAGCTTGGATGTGTATGCTCGCTCATCTCTAGTAATGTGCGATACAAGTATAAAAGCCCAGGTAGGAGCAGCATCTTAAAAGATGCCACTCTGCCTATCCAAGAGGCCTCAACTTTATTCATTCCTGAAATTTCTTTTTGTAGAGTTTCTATGATGGCCTCATAGTTAAGTTTGTATAGCTGTTTGGTATGTAAGGCTAGTTGTATCCCTAGGTATTGTATGCTTGTAGTCCTCCAGTCAAATGGGTATTTGGCCTGTAGGAAAGATAGGGTGCTAGGTGTAAGGAACAATGGCATGGTTTGGGTCTTGGACGTATTTAATTTATAGTAAGAGACCTTTCCGAATTAGTGAATTAGATCCATGGAGATTTCTGTAGACTCCTCTGGGCTGGATAATATGAGAGTATTATGTCATCCGTATATAATGAAATAATATGATCCTCTGCCCCCACCTTGATACCATGTATTCCCTCCTTGCTCTATATGGCTCTTGCCAAGGGCTCTATTGATAAGATAAAGACAAGGGGTGATAGTGGGCACCCCTGACTGGTGCCATTTGTTATCTGAAATGGGTCAGATAGAGCACCATTGCTATATACTCTTGCTCATGGGTTTGTGTATAATGCTGTTATTGCATTCATAATTCCTCCCCCCCCCCATCCCATTCTCGTCAATGTCGAGAAGGCGTACGACCAGTGTAATTCTTTCCAAAAAAGAAGCGCTTCTGTCATCCAAACCAGCAACACCGTTGGTTTCTACTGTTGCCACACAATATACGGTTCAAATGCCTTCCTGGTATTGGCTGATGCGTTGACTTCCCCCTTGACCAAATCCTACTTGGTTATATTTACTATGCTGGTAAGGACCATTAGTCAAAGCCTAGTGCCAGAATTTTTTTGCAATATTTTGTTGTGTTTTTAAGGAGGATAATCGGGCAGAAATTTTGTTTGCTGGGGACTGCCTGGCTTGGTTTTAGTTGCTAAGTTCTCCTGTGGTAAAGTGCCCCTTCTCATATTGCCTGGTTTAACGTGTGTCAGATGTGGTGTTGAGTCATCTCCATATGCCTTTTGATATCCCTCTATCAGACAACTCAGGGCTGTGGCTTTGTGATGGGATTGTTTATATATCGCTTGTGCAACTTCTTGTATTTTATCGGATAAACTGAGGCCGGTTTTTCTGTTTAAGCTGACTTCTTCAGAGGAAGCATTTTTGTCCTGAGACCTTTGGGTCGGAATTGGTAAGGATGGTTTGCGAGATTATATAGGGATGCCATGAAAATCTTAGAATCTCTTGAGATTGTCTAGGGGGTATCTAGTTTCCTTTTTATGGGGTATACAGAAAAGTATTTTAGGTTTTAATGGCCGGCTTAGAGCCGGTTGGCCTAGCACTTTGATCCTTATCCTACTTGTGCGATAGATGAATAACACCTCTGGTTTTTTGCAAAATTGTTCGTTCATGTGTGTGAGGCTAGACAGTTCGATAAGTCTTCTCTGTGTGTGGACAGGCTTTTTGCTGTTCTGATTGTTGGTTTGTGTTGCATGTGTGCACATAATTCCACTACCGCGTACGTATCCTGATTTTGTATATGTCCGATGGCTGGCCATTCTATAGTTTTTGTCTCTGCGGATGCCCAGCTTTATGAAAACCCCCCTAATGCAAACACTCTTTGAGTGGTTCCCATCAGTATTGGTCTTAGCTACTTAGGACATTGGGCTATAATCTAAAGTATTCTGCATCCGCAATAATGTGGTATGGGTTGAAATATTTGCACTACCATAATTCTTGAGGTGGTTGGTTATTGTGGGGCTGATTTCTTTTTACACTTCAGGATATGGCGCGCATAGGCTAACCAGCAAATTTCGTTTCATTGACGTTGCGCATCCTAATTCAGGAAAGGGAGCTGTTTACTAGAAAACAAATCAACTCCTTGAGTCGTATTGTGTAATATTGAGTAGGAAAACGAACTAGTCTCTTTGGTATATGTGTGCCCGCATACATCAGACACATCTAGTTCGGCCATAGTTCTCCCTGATGGCCATTTGTTATTCTACTTGACCCTGATGAGCCATTCAGGATGGTCGCGTTATTAAAGTCTCCCGCCCAGAAAAGATTTGCCCTCTGGCCAAATTTTCTTAGAGTCTAAATCTTATTATTAGAGAATCGGATTTGTCTGGCCTATGCGCCGAGTATATTGACACAAGCATGTAACCATAGCATCTATTGATTGAGACCGCACAGGGAGCTTATACTACAACCTAGGATCCTGTATTTTTTCTTACTTATAGTCCTTGATAAGGCGCCATGAACCGCTGGATAGCGATCAAGGATTACCCTCTACTCTTGATTTAAGTAGTGCCTGATATATGTGGGTAATACTCTGTAATACGCATACGAAAGCATTCCTCTATACTTTAATACAGTGCGTCTCCCCTTTGAAATATAACATCACACTTGATTCCTCGGACATCCTTCCATATTTAGCCTTTTGTAAGGGTTATTGAGGCCTACTGGACTCTATACTTAAACTTCATGGAAGTAGATTTCTGTGTATGCTCACTGTGTGGGATCACCCAAGTCTACTTAGCTCTAAACACTAACTAGCATCACCTCACTATATACTAAGTGGGGTCTTCTCAGAGGGCCCGAATCACGTTTTTCGTGAAGGTTTAGGGTCCATACAGGTGGGTACCACTGGGACCAACTGCATTACGATGCACATACAAGCCACTACCTGTGGAGTCCAGAGTCGTGTGTGTATCTCCAGATGTTTTCACCAGAGCCCCGTATACGATCAAACAAAGAGGGTTAGCAAGCTAGGCAGCGGGTACCACAGGTCGTTCCTCAGCTTCATAGTGACTGTCTGTCAGTGGCGCCAAGGGTGACTTACCGAAAACAGCATCAAACCGAGGTCCAGTCAGGCACAGGTCAGATGGCAGGCGGCAGAGATGCGCACTCAGGTCCAATCCGCGGGTCTACAAGAGTCGCATGTAACAGCAAAAAAGATAGTATATCGACAGCAATATACACGACAAAACGGAGATTGGTACAAGGTAAACACGGAGAGTCATGGAAACAGGACTGGGGAGTCAGGATAACGCATTAGAACACAGGAACGGCAGGTAGACACTGGAACTAGGCAATCGCAAGACTTTCTCAAGCTGTGAGTGTCACAGATCCGGCAGGTAGATAGGAGATGGCTGATATACAGTACCTCCTTTGAAATGACCACGCCATCAACTGTACTGCCTGGGTGCCCTTAAATTTCCTAGACTGTGCCGCTGCCGACCTTGCCGCTAAAGCATGGGGCCCGTTATTGCGCACACGAGCGAGGTCCGTTCGGTGATGCTCGGGTAGTGGGGGGAGTGAGCTGCGGCTGGTGCGAGGCCGCCTGCAGGGACGAGAGGCACGGGTGTGCTTCCTGCGATCCTTTGCGATGTGGGGTCGCGGTTGTGCGCACCTGACACGGTGTTCGACTGATTTGCGTATTTACGCAAGTGTTCCCCTGAAGTTACCCTTGGGTATTTTTGGCGGCACACTATTAGGATTGTGCACTAATCGTGCGCTCAGCATTCACGTTGACATAAATCGGGGGCCCGTGGCCCAAAGAACGTCGACGATGGCGGAAAAAAACTAGCATTTTAAAAAAAAAAAACTGTCGTTGACACGTGCTTACCCTGCACCCATGGTAGGACAGTGAAGTTCACGTGCACTCCGCCGACTTCAGCGTAGCAGCGACAACCTAGTTGTGACATCGGGGACCTACTGTAAGATGATACACCGTCACGATACCTAATCCTCCGCAGATTAACGCGCTCTGGATCGCAATGTAGACCGGTGTAGGTCTAAACTGCCCCGATGTTTTTACATAGCAATTGAGCCCTGTGAGACATAACATAACAGTAAACGAACAATGCAGGTATAAACGAGGCATTCGCTATCCTGTGCACAATTCTGCAGCTAGTTAAGTCATAGACTGATCAGAAACTATCTTACATGTCTTGCGCCACAGCTCTCTACTGTGTCTTTTTGTCTTTAGAACCCTGCTACATCAGTCTTTCTTTTCTCCCATCCTGGTAGGGGCTGGTTCGTAGTTCTTATCATGGGGTATGACCTCCGACAGTTTGTGTAGAGTCGCCTGCCTTCTTCCGGGCTTCCTTATCACGGACCCTCGACCCCGCTCCTAGTATATACTACTTTATACTGCAAAACCCCATTTAATGATGGATATTTTGGGTCCTATGAGGTTCTGTAGTTTTGAGCTAAGCTGCTTTGCTACGCATCCGTCAGAGTGATCGCGACAGTACATAAATAGCGTTACCATGAAAAACATCACGAGTAACTGGAGCGCAGGTATCTGTCTCTTATTTCTTTTCTTTGCTCTCGCCATTTTTCCAACCAGGCCTTCTTTATAGAATAGAAATGGATCTCTGTGAGTAGGTCACCGGAGGGAATAGTTTTCCTCTAGATGCTTGGTTTAGGGAGGCGGTCATGCCTCTGAATCACATTTTCCTTGTTCTGGACAGTCTGGAAGAGCGTTTAATCAGATTCTCAGTTCAGATTGGTGGTATGACTATTGTATGTCCCCCCGGACTTCGACGTTATTTATTTTGACGCCTGGCGGGCTCCCCTCCATGTTCATAATGTGCTATCTCATAGTAATTCATTGTGGGACCCACATTTCCCCCATTTTTGTTGCCCTCCCATGGTTAGATTCTCTCATCCGACGCTGCGAGTGCGGCTGTCCCCCCAGTCCCCATTCTTTGAGCATATGCGTTATGTCGCCCTGAATAGGATGCTCCACACCATTACCAATGTTTTTCATGGTGCTTCTGTCAACCCCTTTTATCTGTCGCCACGCGGTTCCAACTGCTCATGTTGCAATTGTGATCTCGATGGGCCGCTGTGTGTCAGCTTACCATTCGCAGGTCTTGTTTCTTTCCTCTCCATCTGCTTCGACGTGTTCCCCTTCCTTCTTGGCACCTCCACGTGACCTGAATTTCTTTGGCGTGTGCTGGTGGTGTAGTCGCTGTTATATCAGAAGCCTTTAGCGGACGCTCCCTTTCATGTGACCAGTCCGCTCAAGAATCCAAGCCACGCCCCCCCAAGATCAAAAAAGTTTAATTGGCCCTGTATGTCTTGAGGTAGCCACTGCACTACTATCTTCGGTAGATTGATTTTGCCATATACCTTAGCTCTTTTACTTAAATTCAACAACCATGTGATTTAAGGAAGGGTTTCTCGGAATTTAGTTTTTTTATAACACTGCCTGGGTGAGGAGTAAAAATAAGAAAGAGCTTATCTCTCCCTATTCCTTCAGCAGTCCAAATCTCCTACACACCTCCTTCAACGTGGCCCCTTAACCTAATTTGTTTGTTTACGATGCCATCATAATTTGTTTGCAGACCAATGCCACACTATAGGTAAGCCTTTACTTGCATTGTTACTAGACACATGTTTTCAGTTTTTTTTTATTCGTTCTATACATCTATAAACCTTGCAAATCTGGTTCAATTGTAATAGAATTGCCGCTCACCCTATAAATTCAGAGACTGGACATCCAGCCATTATGGGGCACCCACCAGCCACCTTGCGTCTAGGGTGTTGGGTGCGTGTGTGTTTTCCGGTGGGACTGCGGCACCCATATATCCAAGCCAACATGTGTCGTAATAAGTTGTCACACACCAGTAGGGGTTCATATCTTAGGTAAAAAAACCCACAAATGGCTGTCAGATATAATTAGTAAAAACAAGTACATATACACACAGAGATAACTTGTTATAGGAGGCATCTAAAACTTTTTCAATGCTACTGGCTCATCAGCAACTAACATGAGGATACGCACCTTTTAAACGATCAGAATTTTGACATTGTGCGCTGTAAGCTCCATTTATTAATTGCAAATAGAAAGTCAGAGTTTTATAAAAGTTGAATATTTTAGAGAAGTAACACATTCTACATGTATCCATTATTGGGGCAAAATTCGAAAAAAATGCTTCATGTAAATAATTAGATTTTTATTTTTGGGGTAAAGATTTTCACACTCTAAATCTGTAAAAAATTCACATAGGTCCAGATGTGTCAAGTATTATATCGTATCTGTTATTAAGTGGGTTTACAAGCAAGCTGGGATATCTTTCATTTCAATCTGCTTTGACATAATTGGGTGGAGTCTTCTCCAGAAAAAATCCAGATCACAAAATTACAAATTAGTTTAAAGAGTCATGATTATCATATAAAATGAAAACTAATTTGAAAAGAACATAGCCATCACATTTGCGTGTCACTTTATGAAAATTCGCTCCTTGTTTTGCTATTCTTAGATATTCGCTTGCATTATGACATACTGCGGTTAGGGGTAATGTAGAGCTAACAAGGTTCAAAGATCAGTCGACAACTGCCATTCCAAAACTTTTCCATTGATTTTTTAGGCCATCACTGGCTTTAGAAATAAACTGTTGTTGTAGTTAAACATATTCCCTTTGGCCCTAACCAATCCTTACACTTTTGAGGCTTCTCGTCTTAGCACTATTAAAGTTCCTGCCGGAAAGGGTTGACGTTAGGAATGCAAAAAATGGCCACAAAGGTAGAACTTTCTCAACTTCATTGGTCCCAGGATGACAAATTTCTCATTAATTACTTTTTTTGTTTTGCAAAGGGCTTAGACAGTGGAATAACCATGCTAAGGCAAGTCTTAATGTGCACATCTATATGTTATCAAGAATTCACTGACTTAGAATTTTGTCAAGGTCAGTTTTTGTGAGCATGTTACTGAACGCATAATTTTTAAAATTTACATATGTTCATGTCCGTAGTAGCGAAATATAAGATTTTATAAATCATACATGTGTATCCCTACGTAAAAATGGATAGTATTTAGCATGGGTTCTGGGGTGTGGGCTGTTCATTGGTGTGATGCTCCCAAATGTTGATATAATTTGGAATTCTGTTCCTTTCATGGTGACTTTTTTTTTGGTCTTGGGGCCGTTGGCTCGAGTCTATGTCGAGACCTCCGTCGACATGCCGACGCGTACTCTCTTGGGACCCCCTAGACAGGATCATCATGAAAGGTTAGTGGAGGCTAAGCCGATGTGATCACAAGGCAACTAAGACTAAATGGGGTTTCCAATTGTGTGTCCAATCTGTTTCTCTCCAAATGTTCCTTGAATTCTTCCTTAATGGTTAACAAATATATTTTTTATTTATTAGCACCATTAATTTAAATGTATCCGCTGGACAAGCAGTAAGTGGTTTGGTTCACATACCATTAGACTAAAACGTAAACAAAGCAATACAAATCACAACTGTCAGGGATCAGAAAAGTATAAGGAGGACCTTTCCCTTGATGGCCACACAGCTATATGGGGAGGAGAAGATTGCACAAACAGAGGTGAGGGCAATGCCATATTATAAAGATTATTGTGGTCTAATCTTGATGCATAGTGGTTTTTTCAGATTATGTTTTTAGAATTAGAAGTGGTGGACGATCTAGTAGAGGAGTGCCAGTTTAACACTACACAGTATGCACAGGAGAAGGCCTGGAGATGGTTTGTCAGAATAGTGGATATGTAGTAGATGAAGTTGAAGGTCTTGTGGGAGCGGTAATTCATGGGATGGGATATGCTGATTAGTTTATCATCATATATGTTAGGGGGACGTTATTAACCCCTTTTGAAGTCATGGTATAGTATTTTAAAAATTGAATTCACTATGGGTACAATTGATAGAGCTGGCAGTGAGGAGAGGTCAGCGAAAGAAGTGAGGAGATTAGATAATTATTCGGCAGTACAGAATAAGGATAGCATTGAAGGGGCATTAGAGAAGCTACCTGGGCAACCACAGAAAGTGTTTTGCAAAGATGTTCCAAGTGGTGAGATGATTAATCATGGGCATTAGGGTTAGAAAAAGGCTATGAATGGAATTTTATAAAGAATTTTTGCATTCATTTTTTACTTTGCAATCATCAATTATCCTAGGATCTGCTCATCCATTCTATGCCAATTTTATTTTTTTATGTTTAGTTTTTCATTTATTAATTTTGGTTTCATCAGAAACCCTTTTGTATTACTTGTACATCACCAAACAAAATATTACAATACCATTCTTAAAGCAAACATTGCATACTATTTTCGCCACTTACAAAAAAACTAGGGACGTGTCTTTTACTAGAAACTCTCCTTAAATAATCACTAGAGATAGCAAGAAACCAAACATGCTCGTCGAAACGCAATAAAGTGATGCTCTTCGATATACGACTCGAAAGCAACTGCCATACGTTGCTCGACGAATACTTTCGCCCGCGGGGGTCGAGAAATCTGGCAGCCTTCCCGCCCGTTTTGCTTTTTTGGCGGCCATGAACCAGAGTCCATCAAAAGCCACGAAGAGATGCTGCACTCCACCATCAGCATGACCATGTACCCTTACACTCGATAGCATTTTGGTCATGGCCAGATCAGTGACACCTGGATCTACTAATCCGCTCTGCCCATCACCCTCTGCCCGGTACATCACTTCTGTGTCCTGGATGCGCTAGGAGAGAGCTGCGCTGGTCAGCGGAAAGGTTAGGGTGTCTATTAAGCTTCCTGTTTAGGCAGTAGTGTGTTGTCTCCAACTAAACCCACAGCCCTTCTTATGGCTAACAATAACGTTCCTACTTTTTTTTTTTTATTGCCTCTGAGTACCGCATTTTTGTTAGGAATTTAACAGGGGGACTTGCTAACGTTGTGGTTTAGGCTCTTATGACACATATCCACCTCAAACCCAAGTGGGAACATTTAGTAGGGGTTGGATGTCAATAGGCACAGTCTGCCATTTTCCTTTTTTATTTTTCGTTTTTGTTTAATAACTCTGTCTCTCATCTGGCAATAGTAGTGTGCTTTCATCATACTTGGCTAAAACTACATAGAGAATCAAACTGCTTTACCCTCAGTAAGCGTTATGATTTTGATTTCTTGTTGATCTAGCTGGTGGCTGTACTGCTGCAAAGGCATCTACTAAGCCCATTGTGAGGCAATTGTGCGTACTTGAACTCTGCGGCGCTGTGTTTTGTGTGCCTTAGTGACGCACATACCCTTTGCAAAACCGAATGTAGGAAAATTTAGTAGGGTTGGATTTCAAATGAGGCACAGTCTGCCATTTGTCCTTTTTTATTTTAACTTTTTATTTTGTTTATTAACAGCGTACATCTCATCTATCATATTAGTGTGGCTTTCATACTCTGGCTGAAAATAGCCATAGGAGAATCCAAACGGCTATAACCCATACCTTAAGCGTTATAAATATTTGGCATTTCCTTGTTTATCTGCTGGTGGCTTGATACTGGCTGCAGTTGCATTCTACTAAGCCATTGTGAGCAATTTTGTTAGTGACAGTCGAATCTTTTGCGAACCTCGTGGTTCCCGGCTGTGTTTTGCCGCTTAGTGACGCTACTCTAGCCATTGCAACACCGAGTGGGAAATTTTTAGGCGTTGGATTTGCATGTAGGCAACGTCTGCCACATTGGGTTCCTTTTTTTATTTTACTTTATTTTTTAATAACTCAGCGTCATCTCACGGCATCTGTGCATGTAGCTAGTGCTTTCATACTTGGCTAGAAAAAGCCCATAGTAGAATCCAAAACGGCTTTACGCCTACAGTATCGTTATATATGTGATTTCTGTGTTGATCTGCTGGTGGCTGTACTTGCTAGCAAATTGCATCTACTAGCCAATGTGAGCAATTATGTAGTGAGACTTTGCGACCGCTGGTGTTTGGTACGCTTTCGTCTGCGCACATACTCCATTGCAAAGACCGAAGTGGGAAAAGTGTTGGTATGTGGGTTGATTAATTAGCACAGTCTGGCCATTTGTTGTCCTTTTTTTATTTACGTTATTTTTTTAATAACTCGGCGCATCATCATGCTGGCAGAGCAAGGGTGCTTTCATACTGGCTACGGAAAATAGCCAAGGGAAGCCAAAAACCGGGCTTACGTCCTACAGTAGCAATTATAGTTATTTGCATTTCTGTTGATTCTGCGGGGCTGTACTTGCTGCATGTTGCACCACGACCAATTGTGCAGCATTTGTAAGTGAGACGTGCGACGCTGATATTGTGGCTGGCTTATGACTCTCTACATATCCCTTGCAACACCGAATGGGAAAATTTTATAGGGGTTGGATTTTCATTAGGCACAGTCGGCCTTTGTCCTTTTTTATTTTACGTTTATTTTTGTTTCGATAACTCAGTGTCAGCCATCTGGCATATATGTGCCTTTTCATACTTTGTCTATAAGATAGCCATAGCAATTAGGCTAAATAGCATTGTTTTGGTTTTAAAACCAAAGACACAAAAAAATTGTTTAAAGTTAAAATATAAAATATTAAAGCATATAACTCTCATTTAAAAAAGTTTAAAAAACCCGAGGGCTACAGGTATGAGGACCGGGGACGGGGAAACGTGGCGTCCAAACTACTGCAGAGCAGAGAGGCCTTTGGTCTGTGCGGGGTGAAGACACCACTCTTATACCAGGGACCAGGGGAAACTGCGCCGCAGAGCTACACTCCCTATTCATACTCGAAGTTACTTGGGACCTCTGGTAGAGCACTGTTGCTGCAAACATGCGACAATGCATGTCGTGCTTGCTGACAATGCGTCCGAGCAATTTGTCCGCAGTCATCTTTCCACGCAGTCCACACCATGGTACGCGGAACGCCACTCCTCCAGCTCCTGCACCTCAGCCTCCTCCCCCCCATTCTGCCCCCTCCCAGGACAGTTGGCATGGAACGGCATACTCTGAGGAACTGTTTCTGGACTCCTTCCCACAGTCCACACACCACTTGTCCCGACTTGCTGCTAGAGCATTTGTCCGATGCCCGGGTTTTATGCCACCATTCACATCTGTGGGTGATGATTACCATTCTTTGACGTAGTGGAAGTTGTAATAGAGGTGTCCGACGTGATGAGGCATCGATTGTCAGGCAGTGGGGAAAGTTGTATTGTAGGGCAGAGTCCAGGGGGGATCAACTGAGGGATCGGAGATGATTAGTGTACATACCCAGCTGGGTTGAGAGGCCGGGTGAACTCAGTGGCGTCATCTGTAGACGAGAGGAGTCCTCGACAGAATGCAGGGTTGGAAGAGGCAGTGGTGGGGTTCCCAGACACTGAGGGGCAGGCCGGAGCTGGTGCATCAGCGCCAAATGGTGTCACTATGTGAGCTCACACGTGGCGAGGCTCTTGCGGCGAGGGCTAGATCTCTTCATAAGTTCTGGAGGTTCTTTGGGAAAACTCCCGATGACCGACGGCCTGTGTGTGCAACATTTGCCAAACAGGCTCACAGGGGTTCCACCACTAACTATCTTAACTACCACCACCGTATGCCGGCAGGCATCTGAATTCTAACACCCCACTTCAGTGGCAACAAGCCCTTCACATCCGGGCCGCAACACCACACTGCTCCTCCCCTGTGTCACTGATAGTCAGCCCCCTCCCAGGACGGCCTGGCCACCAAAAACCCCATCGTCGCCTTCCCACGATCCTCCACAGCATCCACCAGCGTTCAGCTCTCCATCCCCCCCGACGCTGTAGCGGAAACGCAAATAAGTGCAACCCAAATCACCCGCCGCCCAGCCATTAATGTGCACATCTCCAATTTCTTTAGCCTGGAGATGCTGCCCTTAGGCCTAGTAGAGACCGAGGCCTTTGTTCGCAACTCATCAGCGGCGGCGCCCTCGTATTCTAGTGTCCCACCGCCAACTGTACTTTTCCCCCGATTTGCCGTCCCCAGCCCCTGCACCAGCACTGTCCATACAACATCACCACCGGTGCCCTGCAACGCCGTCTGACAAGGTCCACCTGACCGGTACCGTGGACGATGGCTTGCCGGGCAGGGCCACTATATACGCTGGACTGCACATTTGGGTTAACCTTTTTTGGTGGAGGCTTGGCCGAGTCAGCTCGACCCTGGGGCTACTCATTTACTGGAACTCACGCCGAGGATTGCGGGCCTTTACCTCGTGGTCCAGGATGTTTCAGGCCTACTATGCTCCCCCCTCCCCCACTATCCGCCTCCCCGTCCGTCCTCCCCTATCAGTGGGCACGGGCCCAGCATTTGCGGTAGCTCTAGCACAGCCAGGCCGTTGCTAAGCGACGCAGCGGTGATCACACTGCTGACTAGGCGTAAAGCACACCCCCAAGAGCTATTACCCGGTCATCATCGGCGCCGCTGACTGTGGCCTGGCACACGCGACTGAAGCCAGGCCATTGTTGGGTGTGACAAAAACGGGCCTGGTAACCTGGTGGACGGCTCTGCAACTCGCAGACTGACACGTGCCATGTGCCTGGCCATGTTGTTAATCTGTAAGTTCAGCGTTTCCTCCAAGAACTATCCCCCAATCGTCCGACTTTGCTCACCAGGGTCGCCCGCATTTCTGTGCGCATTTCCAGAAGTCCAGCACAGATGCCTGCCAATCTCAGGGCCAGCGCAGCGCCGCCCTCCAACTGCCCGCTGTCTACCGACTGTTTGTGCGGCACCCCACGAGGTGGAATTCCACACTGACTGTTACCAAGTTTCCAGCAGCTGCGCGCCATTGTAGACTGCTGGATGTCACTTCCACCAGAACGGGTAGTCCAGTCATCAAGCTTCACTCAAGTCTACATGAGGCGTGAACGTGGATGTCTGATATCTTGTCACGGTGCTGAGTAACTTTGAGTAGTCAAACACAGAGTGGTCAGTGGCGATGGCCGCCATCATCAGCCCGCACCATCCCCTGCTTGGGCTGTTTAAAAACTCTCATGATCAAGCATGAAGATCGGATATCTATATCGCGCGCGTCCAGAGACGGGGAAGACGCATTGGCTTCCCTGTTGAATGTCCAAGCACCTAGGTCTGTTCTACAGCGCATATCGAGGTAGGTTTGAGGATGGAGGAGGATTGATGCAGGAGCATAGGAGTAGACTGGTGAGCGAGACACAAGAGGGGACCATTGTTGAGTCTCCTTCACTTTCAGCGTGTATGGCAGAAGACAGAGGAGTTGAGGAGTTGGGGAGGAGGAAATGGACAGTCCCGGCCAGTGAGGGTAGTGAATTCTACGCGTTGGTAAAAAACTACTGTAGCGCATATTTGTCTGATATTCAGGCTAGGCTGCCTATCCCGTGCCCCTCCTGTTCAACAAGAATTTATTCCAGCACCGGTTACTGTGTCTTCACTCTCCTGACCCACTGGTACCAGCAAAATCTTTCCACTCTCATCCCCTGCAGAGGAAAGGATTGGAGAATGCATGATACCAGCAGGCCCTGGTGCACAAGCTGGAAACGTATTTCCCTTCTGACGCGCTACGGCAGAGTGCGTTTTCTTGCGGACAGGTAGGCGAGGGAGCGTAGGCGAGCAGTGCAAAGCTTGTCCAGCTCGGCAAGGTACGCTCTATAAGGATATTTGCCAGCTTGTATTTCACCTCACCACCCGCAGATATGCACTGTCCCCATCTCGGCAGAGTAGGGCTGATCTTTTACATTAAAGATGGTGAGGTATAGCTTAGCTGACCATCATCGTTCCTAAATGCTCACACAGCTCCTACACTACTGGGTTTCAAAAGCTGGACGTGTGGGCACGACTGGCGCTGTACCCTTGTGAGGTTCTTGCCTGCCCTGGCCGCTAGCGTCTTTCGGCGGGTTTCATGCTCTGGTGGCCATCAATCACCCGTAAGCGTACACGCCTGTCTGACTGACAGCGCTGACTGCTGCGCTTATTAAGATGAATAAGCTTGGATTCTCATACTTTCCATCTCCAACCAGGGAAGGAAGCTAACCTGAATAATTGATCCACTCCTTCCTCTCCTATTTTCCCCTCCTTTCTCCTCCCTTTGACATAGTGCGCAGAGGAAACGGGCTATTTTTTGAGATGGGGGAGGCGGCCCACTGGCTCTAGCTATATTACTTATTCCTTTAATTTTTCTGGAGGCCCCGACCCGTCCGCTGTTTTAAACAATTTTGGGAGTATCCACTCCAGGCACTCATCTATTCAATTTTTCTTTGGAGTGCCACCTCACCTGCTCCTCTGGTTTTTGAAAACTTTTGGGACTGCACTACAGGCACTCATCGATTCAATTTTTCTGGAGGGCCACCTCCGGCTCCTCTGGTTTGAAAAAACTTTGTGGTGACTGCCACATACAGGCAAGTCAATCTATTTCTATTTTTCTTGAGGGCCACCTACCTGCTCTCTGTTGAAAACTTTTTGGGACTCCTGGCGTATATATGCACTCAATCGATTTCCATTTTTCTGGAGGGCCACCTCCTTCTCCTCTGGTTTGAAACTTTTGGGACTCCACATACATGCACTCAATCTATTCCCTTTTCTGGAGGCCACCTACCTGCTCCTCTGGTTTGAAACTTTTTGGACTTTGCCACATACGGCACTCAATCGATTGCAGTTTGTCTGGAGGGCCACTACCTCTCCCTGGTTTGAAGAACTACATTTGGGACTGGCCACATCGCCTCATCTATTCTATTTTTCGGGAGGGCCAGCCTACCCTCCTCGGGGTTTGAAAACTTTTTTTGGGACTGCCCACATCGGGCACTCAATCTATTCTATTTTTCTCTTTTTTCTGGAGGGCCACCTACCTGCTCCTCTGGTTGAAAATTTTTGGGACTGCCACATACAGGCACTATCCAAGCACACATACTGGCTCATAGCAGCCTCCACACGTTGTCTCCATGGCTACCCTCCAAATCGCCATTAGCCTGCTCCATACAGCGTCCTTTTATCAAACGAGGTGTGTCAGGCAAAATTTGGGTTGTTTTTCAAAGGGATCCACTCCACATCCAAGTGGTCTAACTTTGTCCCGGCCACCGACAGCCTGTTTATCCATCAAAAGTATACTAATAAACTTTATCATTTTACCAATTCTTTATTTCAAAGCGCTTTCTGCCGCACTGGTTTACATCCCCTCACCCCCCCCCCCCCAAATCCCAAACTATAAAGAACGTCTCTACACTTGATCTTAGACAAAGGTTCTTAGAATGTGCTGTGTTTGGGATGCCTAGAACAGGGGCTTGGATTGGCGAAAGCCGCCGGCTGGAAGCGCCAGCCTCCCATCCCAAGATACTCAACTACAGAGTTTTAACTTGCACACTCTTAATCTACTCCTAGTTCAACTAGCCTCCTAATAATATAATAATCTTTATTATATAAGCGCCATCCATATTCCGTACGCTTTACAATCATAGAAAACAAATACAAAGTAATGTAACAAGCACAAACAACTTTGTAGGAACAATCGGATGAGTCCTGCTCGCCAAGATTACGCTTTATATGAAGATGATGGTGTAAACGAAGGTAAATGAATTTAATGGTCCAAAGCCATTCTTCTTACAGGGAATAGACCAAATATAAATAAATGGATTGCTGTCTCTTGAACACTCCGCCGTCATCCTTATAAACTCGTGGTCCATGCTGGGGTAGAATGGACTGTAGAGAAGTCTGGTGCCTTTTGGATTGTCTGTATAACAGATGGGAGGGACGACACGGACGGGTTAGTAGAAGAGTTAAAACTTCATGCAGTTTAATGAGTGTATATAGGCCTTGCCTAAGACTGGTTTAGAGCATACGTTTGAAACTTGGGAGGGTTAGGTATTATGTCTATAGTCCGGGCAAGCTTCCATAGAATTGTGCACTCTAGAGAAGTCTTGGAGACGCGAGTGGGGATGTCCCACTAGGTAGAGGATTATCTAAGATACTGGCGGATCTAAGAGCCCGGGTTGGGCGTTAGACTGGATAAGAGAGGAGAGGTAGGGGGGTGGGCAAGGCATTATACAAGCTTTATGGTGAGGGTTATTTTTTAAATATATCGAGAAGGGACGGCGCCAGTGGTGCAGCTACTGCATGAACTGTAAGCACATACATGGTCGCGCCTTATCAAAACAGCGTGTCCGGCAAATTTGAGGTTGTTTCACATGGCTTCCACAACAACTTGTTACTTTGTGTCGCCACCCGCCCCGCTGCTGTTAATCCACAAAAAACTGGCAAACTTTTACATCATTTAACCGAGAGTATTTCAGCGCTTCTGCGCATACTTTTTTTACTTCCCCTCACCCGCCATATCCGAGTAACGACTTATAAAGCGCTACTACAACTTGATCTTAATAACGAAAGGGTCTTAGAAGTGCTGTTTTGGGAGAGCCTAGAGACGGGGGCTTGGATTATGGCGAAAAAGCTTCGCCTGGCAATGCGGAGCGCCAGCATCCATGCCGTCATATCCAACTAACATAGTTTTACTGCAACACCTTTGAACTCTACTCTAGTTCCTGCCTCCATACATGGTCCCTTCTCAACGAGCGGGTGTCAGGCAGACATTTTGGGTTGTTTTTCCATGGCTTCATGTTAACTTTGTCGCCACCCCTGCTGTGTAATCACAAAATATACTAGGCAAACTTTTAGATTCCATGTACCGACCACAAATTAGTTGAGCGGCCTTCCTTGCTCACCTCCTTGGTATCCTCTCTTCCCCCCATTGGTTTGAACCTGAGTCCCTTTCGGGTAGTCGCCATCACTCTCTAGCCTGCCGCTGCGCTACTGCGCGTCCCCTATAGTGGCAGGGTCAATTATTGGATTTTTTAGATGCTATCTGCTCATTCTGTCACTCTATCCATGCCATGCTGTTGCCCATAATTTTGGCATAATGGCTGCGATATGCAGCCTCAGAGGCATCCATGCATGCTGCCCTGCTGTTTCTGTCCATTTCCGGGGTTTTTCCATCCTTTTTTCTGAGTTCCCAGGTGTGTGTTTGGCCAACGCCCTGTGCAAGCCTTGGTCCCCTTGAAAAATATCTCGGGTCCTCACTTGACTTCAATGGGTTTCGTTATTCGAGACAGCACAGCGAGCATCGGGACAAAGTCGTCTCGCCTACGAGTTTACACCTAGCATTTATAGTGCTCGCTCTCTCCTAATATCCCCTTTGTGATATCCCTCATTTAAATACAATCTTACATGTGCCGACAGCTGTTTCACACTATTTAAACGCATGCACGCAGCAAACATCTGTGTCTGTTAACCACTAGTATGGAATCAGAAATATTTTGCCTTGCATGCGTTCAACTAAAATTTCCTCGGTTCTGGGCCTTGGAACTGTCTTCTAATGCTGTTTTGCACAATATGTTCGTGTTACCTATTTTAGTCCTTTTTATAGAAATATGTGATTATAATTTTGACACGATGTTTATTGAGCACAGTTAATTCACTAGGAACGCTCTCTGTGAACTATAGTTAGGAATGAAAAAACTAATGTGTTATCATAAATGTATTTTAGTTCGCGCTTCATATTTTGGAATAGGTTGAGATGTGAACAAGTATAGGTTGTACTATAAACTTACAAACATAGTTTTTTGAAAACTTTTTCTTATCATAATCTGACGTGGTCATTAATCTTTTGTGTCCTTAGTGATTATTGGGTCCCAACCGATGTTTGCTCCAATTTGTCCTGGAAATTGGTATGTAGCTCCTCTATTCTTTTTACATTTTTCCTTGCCTTCTCCCCTCCCTAAACTCGGTTTTAAAACATGAAAAAAGTAGCTAGATGCCACATAAATTCATTTGAAGCAAGGGTCAGATGTAACTTCGATTTGTTTCAGTTTTGAAAATGGCAGATTTCATACCAACCGATGAATTGTTCATCTCTACTGGACGCCTTCTGTCACAGCCCAATCATATAGGAACAATGTTTCGTTACCCCTCCACAATCTGGCCTTTTTTTTTGATTTTTCATCTCTCATTGGATTCACTCCCCCTTACAAAATCTGTTTTATTTTAACATGTGCCTCTGGAGTGAAAAATGGACATGAAAAAACAGGAAAGGGCCCGATCCTTAACCGGTTAAAGTACAGGAAATTTGTAAACTCCAGTCACACTGCTTGTGTTGCAAATTTTGATTTTTATTATACAAACTTCCAAACGTGACGTTTCGGTCAGGCAATTGACGTTCCTCACACTCTGTAAATATAGTTAACATCCGAATTAGGTGATTTCTTTACATATACAGGCGGTCCCCTACTTAAGGACACCCGACTTACAGACAACCCATAGTTACAGACGGACCCCTCTGCCCACTGTGACCTCTGGAGAAGCTCTCTGGATGCTTTACTATAGTCCCAGACTGCAATGATCAGCTGTAAGGTGTCTGTAATGAAGCTTTATGGATAATTCTTGGTCCAATTATAGCAAAAATTTTGAAACTCCAATTATCACTGGGACAAAAGAAAAAAATTTGTCTAGAACTTCAATTATAAAATATACAGTTTCGACTTACATACAAATTCAACTTAAGAACAAACCTCCAGACCCTATCTTGTATGTAACCCGGGGACTGTATACACATATCAAAAGTCTATTTACATATGTACAAAGACAGTAGCTTAATGCAGTATGGTGAAGCTGCTATAAAAATCATCTCGAGTAGGGGGTTTGGAAAACACATTGACAGAGAAGGTAGTTCATTATAATGACAGTACGGCATAATAAAGGTATACGGATTATGTCCATTGTATATTATATGATTGATAAAACTTCCGGTTAATGAGGTTGATATAGTTTCAACCGTGCATCACATTGATGGTATCTCAGTCACACGTTCCACATTGTGGTATATAGGACGCAGAGTATCAGCTGTGTCCATATTTGAAGTGTGCTGACGTAAACGGCATATTCAGGGTATAGACCAATTCTTGCAAGGTTTGGTCACATGGCATAACCTGAAAGGAAAAAAGGTCAGGAGACAGCTTACCAGTTTGTGTAGGGAAAGTCAAGAAGCGTTTTGCTTATAGCAAAGAGTGGCGCAACGGTGGGGGAATATTAGTCTCTGCTGCTCAAGGAAAATAGCGCTGCTGTCCCTGCGTTTCTGGAGAGTTTAAAAAGCCCATCACCGTAATGGAGGGAGCCGACTTCCGGTATCGAACAGTGACTTCCGGTTGGAGACCGGAAGTTGTAATGTTTGCGTTCCACCAATGGAACGCACATTGGAGAGTGCGCAGAGGGAAAAGCTGGCTGTGTAGATTATAGGGGTGGCCCTTGCCTCATTTAGAAAAATGATACATGCGTACTGTGAATAGGAAGGCATGCATGATTCGTATCATAGTAACAATATAGCTTATACCGTTATCGTAATAAAAACTAGTGTTGATTGAAACTCAATTTAGATGGTTGCTTAGCCAGGGGGGAGGAATGTGGGAAAATGATGGTATCATAAAGTAAAAGGATATTGGATAAAACACAGATGAAGGAAGGGATCAATAAAATAAGCATAGCAACAATTGGGTAAAATGAGAGGTAAAAAATTGACAGTAAAAAGAAAATAAAGAAAATAAAAATTGGAAAATAATGAAAAATTGGAAAAATGGAAAATTGGAAACTTGAAAAAGAAAAAAAAAAGAAAAAATAATACTAAAAATGAAAATAATAAGTATGTATTCATGAAGGTTAGTATAGAGGACATAGAGGGAAAATAGGGTAGAGACACATGAGGAACAGGTTTTTTTTTACGCATCCTAAGCTGTGATGTCCCGGTATTCATGTCTTGATTAGCGTCTCTGTAAAAAACAAGCCTGTTAAATACTGGAAAAATCAGGGAAAAGGGTATGAGATGGATAGTAAGTCCTATTAAAAACTTTGGGGGAATTTATAATAGTCTGACACAATAAAGGCCATGATCCACCAGTCCATTCCGGCTGATACATCAATAGGCTTAGACCTCTTGATGCATCCGTCGGGTGGCCGTTCCGCAGGGCCTTCATTAGGTGCATCCATCCATTTTCCATCCATCTTGCTTATTCCAGTATATTTTTTAACTTGTATTGCTCTATTGTTGCTTTTTTGCGCTTATTATCGCAAGTTATCATTTCTTCTGCTATTAGACCTTAACTAACATATATTAACAAACGTCTCAATCTTAACAACATAAACTTCATAAATTTCACAGGGTTCACTTATATTTATCATTATGTTACATTTAGTGTTACATTTCTAAGAGCTTTAAGGCCCCTTCCACACTAGCGTTTTTCATGCGCGAGTTCTGCGCGTGCTTTTGACGCGCAGAACTTCCATTGCACTCTGTCCCATTGTTTCCAATAGGCCTTTCCTCATTTGCTTTTTTTTTTCCACGTGCGGAACGGTGCGAACAAAATAGCATGTGAAGAACACTATATATCGGCGACATCAGGTGACTTCCAATACTTACTACAGTTTATTCGAGCATGTGTTCATATTTTTATAATTAATATTTGATGCTTTAAGTAATTAGGTCTAAATGGAGTAACGCTTGTGCTGGACCTTTGCCTGATCAAGGCATATCATGTTTCCATCATATATATACTTTATCCCATATGGTTTAATAATGGGCAGTCCCACATTGTGTGGTAAAACGGTGCCCTTTTCATTCTGCATCCTCATCCAACGTTAGAAGTGACTAACGGGTTATGCTTTCGGTATCTTTCGGGGTAAAGTACCATCTATTACATCACTTTTGTGCTGCCATTCCAGTTCAAGGCCTTACGCGTTATACCATTCACTTGTCCCCATCTTTTGTGAATCATTAATGCATAGATTTCCGTTATCCCCATTGTTTTAAGAGCATAATTCTTGCAAATTTGCAGTACAATCTGTAGGTGCTTGTATGCCATCTTTATCCCTTTGTGAGGGGAAACACACCAATCTTCTATAGTTGGGTATCACAGAGAATTTTTTTTGCTCGTATAAGTGAAAGCTCGTTCTCGAGCAGGCAAAATACTCGTCCGAGCAACAAGCCGTTTCAAGTACGCTAATACTCGAACGAGCATCAAGCTTGGATGTGTATGCTCGCTCATCTCTAGTAATGTGCGATACAAGTATAAAAGCCCAGGTAGGAGCAGCATCTTAAAAGATGCCACTCTGCCTATCCAAGAGGCCTCAACTTTATTCATTCCTGAAATTTCTTTTTGTAGAGTTTCTATGATGGCCTCATAGTTAATTTTGTATAGCTGTTTGGTATGTAAGGCTAGTTGTATCCCTAGGTATTGTATGCTTGTAGTCCTCCAGTCAAATGGGTATTTGGCCTGTAGGAAAGATAGGGTGCTAGGTGTAAGGAACAATGGCATGGTTTGGGTCTTGGATGTATTTAATTTATAGTAAGAGACCTTTCCGAATTAGTGAATTAGATCCATGGAGATTTCTGTAGACTCCTCTGGGCTGGATAATATGAGAGTATTATGTCATCCGTATATAATGAAATAATATGATCCTCTGCCCCCACCTTGATACCATGTATTCCCTCCTTGCTCTGTATGGCTCTTGCCAAGGGCTCTATTGATAAGATAAAGACAAGGGGTGATAGTGGGCACCCCTGACTGGTGCCATTTGTTATCTGAAATGGGTCAGATAGAGCACCATTGCTATATACTCTTGCTCATGGGTTTGTGTACAATGCTGTTTTTGCATTCCCACCTCCCCCCCCCCCCCATCCCATTCTCGTCAATGTCGAGAAGGCGTACGACCAGAGGAAGTCAGGTACGCAGGAGACACAGGAACGCAGGAGACACTGGACCGCAGAAGACACTGGAACGCAGGCAAATCGCAACGGAGCTTTCTCTAAGGCTGTGAGGCACAAAGATCCGGCAGGGTTAGTTGGGAGAGGCAGATATAAATAGCCTCATGGGAAATGACCAGCGCCAATCAATGACGCACTGGCCCTTTAAATTTCCTAGAAGTGCCGCGCGCGCGGCCAAGGAGCGAGGCCGGGACTCGGGAGCGGGGAGAGGTGAGACGCGCTGGCGCCTTCGGGGAGCGAGAGGCACGGGTGAACCCGTCCACCCGTGACACTGGGTGTGTCTTTGAACTCGTTTTGTCTGCAGCTGCGGTTTGAGTGATGGACGGCTGAGCCAGTCAGTCCTCGAGATAGTGTCCACTACTCCTTTATATTCTGCCCAGACCCCTCATTGGGTGCTGGCAGGGGCGGACTGGCCATTGTACCCACCGGGAATTTTCCCGGTGGGCCGGTCGGTCCTGGGCCAGTCTGGGGCCGGTTACAGAACGTGGGGCATTATTTATATGTCTGGGGGGGGGCTGCATTATTCTATATTTGGGAATGGCAGTGGGCATAAATTAAATGTCTGGGGTGGGGGGGGGATTATTGTATATATGGGGCTGGCAGTGGGCATAAATTAAATGTCTGGGGTGGGGTGGGGATTATTGTATATATGGGGCTGGCAGGGGGCATAACTTATATGTCTGGGGTGGGGATTATTGTATATATGGGGCTGGCAGTGGTATCGCTATCCTGCACAAATTCTGCAGCTATTTAAGTATAGACTGATCAGACTATCTTACATGTCTTGCTCCACAGCTCTCATCTGTGTCTTTTGTCTTTAGACCCTGCTACATGCCAGTCTTTCTCCATCCTGGTAGGGGCTGGTTTTGTAGGTTCTTTCATGGGTATTCCGCAGTTTTGCAGGAGTCGCCTGCCTTCTTCCGGGCTTCTTATCAGCGAGACCACTCCGTTCCTAGTGATTACTAATTTAACTGCAAAACCCCATTTATATGGAATTTGGTGTCCTCTGAGGGTTGCTGTGATTTGAGATAGCTGCTTTCTAAGTCGTAGAGTAATCGCCGACATACATAAAGCGTGACCTCAGAGTATGGAGCAGGTAGTGTCTCCTTATTTCTCGCCTTCCCCCCCCCCATCCCATTCTCGTCAATGTCGAGAAGGCGTACGACCAGTGTATGCGGTCGAACGCCTTCTTGGCATCCAAAGCCAGCAACACTGTTGGGTCTCTATGTTGTGCCACACAATATAATAGGTCAATTACCTTCCTGGTATTGTCTGATGCTTGACTTCCCCTGACAAATCCTACTTGGTTGGTATTTACTATTGCTGGAAGGACCATTATAAGCCTAGTGGCCAGAATTTTTGCATATAGTTTTGTATCGGTGTTTAGGAGCGATATCGGGCGGAAATTTTGTGGTTTGCCTGGGGACTTGCCTGGCTTTGGTTATTAGAGCTTGTAAGTTCTCCTGTGGTAAAGCCCCTGTCTGTATTGCCTGGTTGAACATTGTGGTCAGATGTGGTGTTAGCATCTCCATATGCACTTTATAATACTCCCCTATCAGACCATCAGGGCCTGGTGCTTTATGTGATGGGATTGTTTTATCGCTTGTGCAACTTCTTGTTTAGTTCGGATAACTGAGCCGGTGTTATTCTGTTTAAGCTGACATCTTCTAGGAAGCTATTTATGTCCTGAGCCGTTGGGTGGAATGTAAATAGGTTGTCTTGTAGATTATATAGGGTTGCGTAATAATCTTTAAATCTATTTGAGATGTCTATAGGGGTAATTAGTTTCCTTTTTTTATCTGTTTTTTGCAATTGTCTTTCATATGTGTGTAGCAGTAACAGTCTTAAGTTTTCTCTGTGTGTGGACAGGGCTTTTGCTGTCTGTATTGTTGGTGTTTGTTTATTGACTAGTTCCAATCTGCGGATCTTATCCATGATTTTTGTTATTTCTGCCATTCTATGATTTTTGTCTCTGATGCCCAGCTTTATGAAAATCCCTCTAATGAACAGCTTATGAGCATTCCACATCAGTATTGGGTCTGCTACTGACATTGGGTTAAATCTAAAGTATTATTTTGCATCCCTCAACATAATTTCTTTGTATTTTGGTTGGTTAAGGATATATTTGGGGGGGTATTGATCATATATATTTTTAACTTCCAGGGATATGGGCGCATGGTCTAACCATGAAATTGTTTCTATAGACGTTGCTGCAATCCTATTCAGAAGGGATCTGTTTACTAGAAAGAAATCAATCCTTGAGTACGTATTGTGTACTATTGAGTGGAAAACGAATAGTCTCTTTCTGTATTATGTTGTGCCCCATACATCATACACATCATTTCGCCATAGTTCTTCCCTGATGCCTTTGTTATTCCTACTTGACCCTGATGAGCAGTCCATGGACTGGTCGCTATTAAAGTCTCCGCCCATAACAAGATGCCCTTGCAAATGTTTCTTTACGAGTCTAAATATTTTTTTTAGGAAATGGATTTGTCTCCTATTCGGCGCGTATATTGACACAAGTGTAAATAGCTCATCATTGATTGAGCACACCAGTAGCGCATATCTACCCAAGGGATCCTGTATTTTTTTTACTTCCTGATAAGCGCATGAACCCTTGATAGCGATCAGGACCCCTCTACTCTTATTCTTATAGTGTGCCTGATATATGTGCGGAAATGCTGTATTACGCATACGAAAAGCATCTTCTACTTTTAAGTGCGTCTCCTGCACATATATAACATCACACTTTGATTCCTGGACATCCTTCCATATTTGAGCCCTTTTGTAAGGGTTATTGAGGCCCTTGGCATCTATACTTCTAAACTTCATGGGAAGTATTTCTGTGTATGCTCACTGTGTGAAGTACCCAAGTCATACTTAGCTCTAAACTAGATAGCATGCACCTCCTATATACATAATGGGGGTCATTTACTAAGGGCCCGAATCACGTTTTTCTGACAGGTTGTCAGGGTTACGGGATGGGCATCCACTGGACCACTGCAGACGATGACTCAAGCCACTACCTGGGACCGGAGTCTAAGTGGTACCCGGTTTTCACCAGAGCCCGCCATGAGGCCTTCTTTAATAGAATAGAAATGGACTCTTGTGAGTAGGTCACGGGGAATAGTTTCCTCTAGATGGCTGGGTTTAGGGAGGCGGTATGCCCTATGAATACACAGTTCTTGTTCTGGACAGTCTGGAAGCAGCATTTTTATCAAGTCTTGTAGATATTTGGTCAGTTCAGATTGTGGAATGATCTTGGGTATACCCCGGAATTTGACGTTATTACGCCTTGAGCAGTCCTCCAAATCTGCCAGTTTTGCTTGAACCACTTTAAATTTTTCCTCCATGTCATAATGTGCATCTATTAATTCATTGTGGGACGCCACCATTTCCCCCATTTTGCCCTCCACATGGTTAATTCTCTCACCCAGCGAGTCTACTGTCGCCTTCACCAGTTTGAGCATATTCGTTATGTCTCCCTGAAACGATTACCTCCACACTGTTAACATGTTTTTCATGGTAGCTTCTGTCAGCCCTTTATCTGTCGCCAGCTCCATCTTGCTCATGTTGCAGTGACCTCGATGGCCGCATGTGGTCCGTTGCGGCCGCGGTCGGGTGGATAGAAATCCATCAGCTTACAGGGTCGCGGGCTGTTTCTCCATCGCTTCGACGTGTCCCCTTCTCTCTTACACCTCCCGGGACTGAATTTCTTTGGGTCTTGTGCTGTGGGTAGTCGCTTAATCAGAGCTGTTAGCGGAGCAGTCTTTCTATGTGACCATTCCGCTCAACATCCAAGCCACGCCCCCCCAATCGGGCCCATTTATGTCTTGTTATGCCACTGCACCTAACTATCATTTACAGGTAGATTGATTTTGACCATATACTTAGCTAATTTACATAATTTCACAAGCATGTGATTTAAGGGGTTGTCCAGGAATTCATTTTTTATACACTGCTGGGCGGGGAGTAAAAATAAGAAAGAGCTTATACTCAATTCCTTCAGCATTCCAAATCTCCTACGACACCTCCTGTCACTGCCCGGCCTATTTGTTTGTTTACAGAGGCCATCAATAATGTTGCAACCAATGCCACACATATATATAGCATTAGTTGCATTGTGTAGCAGACACATTTTCATTTTTTTTTATATCAGTTCTATCATCTATTAAAACTTGCAAATCTTTGTATCACCCGAGGCTGTCAAGGTAATAGATTGCCGCTCCCCGATAACTTCACAGGGACTGACAATCTAAGCCAATATGGAGGCACCCACATGCCACCTGCTCTAGGGTGTTGGCGGTCGTGTGTGTTTCCGGTGGGTCTTTGCTGCACCATACATCCACAGCCAACATATGTCGTAATAATTTGTCACACACCAGTAAGGGGTTCATTTCTTATGTAAAAAAAATCACAAATGATTAGATATATAGTATAAAACAAAGTAATATACTAGATACATTGGTTATAGGAGGCATCTAAAACAAGTTTCATGCTACTGGCTCACAGCACTACAGCATGAAGGCATAGGACCTTTTAGTTCAGAATTTTGATTGTCAGCTGTAAGCTGCATTTATTAAGTTGCAATGAAAGTCATTTTTAAAAGTGATATTTTAGAGAGAAGTAACACATTTTACAGTGATCATTATTTGGGGCAAAATTCGAAAAAAAATGCTTCATGTAAATAATTAGATTTTTATTTTTTGGAAGATTTTCACACTCTAAATCTGGTAAAATTCACATGTCAGATGTGTCAAGTATTATATGTATCTGTTAATTAAGTGGGTTACAGCAAGCTGGGATATCTACATTTCAATCTGCTTTAACAGAAATTGTGTGGAGTCTCCAGAAAAAATCATGATCACAGAAATATAAATTAGTTTAAAGAGTCAACGGATTATCATATAAAATGAAATATTATGAAAAAGACATAGCATCAATTGCATCACTTTTTTGAAAATTCGCTCTTGTGTTGCTATTCTTAAATATGCAGCTTGCATTATGACATACTGTCAGTTAGGGTAAATGTAGGAGCTAACAAGGTGCTCAAAGATACAGTCGACGCCTGCCATTACAACTTTTATTTTTTTAGGCCATCACAGTGCTTAGAAATAAAATATTGTGAGTTTAAACATATTCCAGACTTGGCCCTGACCAGACTACTTTTTGAGAGCTTCACGGTCTTAGCACAAATTCTGCCGGGATAAGGGTGAGGTAGGGAATGGCAAAAATGGCTCCAAAAGGTAAGAACTTTCTCAACTTCCTGGTCCCAGGATGAATCAAAATTTTCATGAATTTTTTTGCAAAGGGTTGAGCAGGAATAACCATTGATAGGCAATCAGTAAATGTGCCATCTATATTTTATCAATAATTCACTGACTTATAATTATTTCAAGGTCAGTTTTTATTGTAGCATGTTACATAAACCAATATTTTTAAAATTTACATATGTTTACGTCCGTATTAACGGAAAATAAGATTTATAAATCATACATGTGTATCCCTACTTAAAATGCATGTATTCCAACATTTGTTCTGTGGTGTTGGGCTGTGCATTGTTATGCTCTCCAAATGTTGATATCGTTTGAATTCTGTCCCTTCATTGATTTTTTGGTCTTGGTCCCTGCTTATGGCTATGGTGGCCTCCGTTGATGCAACTCAAACTGCTTGGGGACCCACTAGAACAAGGTCATCATGAAGAGGTTAGTGGGGCTAAGCCAATTTGATCAAAAGGCAACTAAGGACTATGGGTTCAATTTGTGGTCCAGATCTTTTTCTCTCCAAATGTTCCTACATATTCCTTTATGGTTAATATTATTTTTTATTTATTGAGCACCATTAATTTAATGGTGCTGGACAATCAGTAAATGATTGGTTCACATACATTAGATAAAGACAAGAACAAAAGCAAATACAAAATCAAAACTACAGTGATCAGAAAACAAGTAGAAGGAGGACCTTTCCCTTGAGGGCTCACAATCTATATGGGAGGGAAGATGGAGACACAAGGTGAGGGAGCAAAGAAGTGCAGCTATTATAATATTATTGTAGTTAATCTTGAGCAGGTGGGTTTTCAGATTATGTTTTTAGAATTAGAAGTTGGGGGACAATCTGGTAGAGAGTTCCAGTGTATGGAAGATGCACAGGAGAAGTCCTGGAGATGGTTGTCAGAAGAGTGGATAGTAGTAGAGTGAAGTTGAAGGTCGTGTGAGGAACGGTAATTATGTGTGGGATTGGCTGATTAGTTCAGCGATATATGTAGGGGACAGGTTATTAACACCTTTGTAAGTCATGGTTAGTATTTTAAATTGAATTCACTATGGGTAACCAATGGAGAGACTGGCAGTGAGGAGAGGCAGAGAAGAAGTGAGGAGAGAGATAGATTAGTCGGGCAGCAGAGTAAAGGATAGATTGAAGGGGCATTAGAGAGCTACCTGGGAGACCACAGAGAAGGTTGTTGCAGATGTTCCAAGTGGGAGATGATTAAGGCAAGGGCAATTTAGGGTTAAAGCTATGAATGGATTTATAAAGATTTTTGCATCATTTTTTAGCTTTTGTATCTCTATCAGTAGGCTGCTCATCCTCAGAAACCCTTTTGTATTACTTGTACATCACCAAACAAAGATTACAAATAACCATACCATACTATTTCACCACTTAGAAACTAAAACTATGTGAAATGTATTTTCTATAAAATCTCCTTTAAATAATCACCCTTTGTGATTCCTCATTTAATTAAATCTTACATTGTGAAGACTAGCTGTTTCACAATATTATAAGGCATGATCCAGCAAACATCATATCTAATAAACACTAGTATGGAATCATGAAATATTTTGCCTTTCATCACAACTAAAGAATTTCCTCTGTTCTGGGCCCTTGGGAACTGTCTTCTACTCTTTGAAATATGTTCGTGTTACCTATTTTAGTCTTATTTATAGAAATATGTGATTATATTTGACACCATGTTATTAGCAAAGTTAATTCACAAGGAACGGCTCTCTTAAACTATATTTAAGATGAAAAAACGAATGTGTTATTATAATATGTATTTTAGTTCACTTACATATTTTTGGAATAGTGTTGAAATTGACAGAAATATATGTTGTACTTATAAACTTACATAGTGTTTGAAAACTTTCTTATCAAAAATCTGAAGTGTCATTATCATTTGTGTCTTGTGATTATTTGGTCCCAACCGATGTTGCTCCAATTGTCCTGGAAATGATTTTTCATAAAAGTTCTTCTCTTTTTTATGCTTTTACAATTTTTACATTTTTCCTTGCCCTTCCCCCTCCCTAAACTCTGGTTTAAATGACAAAAGTAGCTAGATGCCACATGAAATTCATCTGAAGCAAGTCAGAGTAGACTTCGATTTGTTTCAGTGTCTGAAAATGGCAGATTCATACCAACCTATAAATTTGTTCATCTCTAGCTGGAGCCTTCTGTGATGGTTTGTTTTCACTGTAAAAAAATGTACTTCATAGTGATGGTATTTAATATACCATGCCGTGTAATGGCATTTTCAACTTTGGGCACTATTTTCCATTACGGGGTTAAACACAGTGAAAAACTGTTATTATATTTTGATAGATCAGGCATTTTTGGATGCAGCGATGCCTATTTTGTTTGTGATTTTCACTGTTTATTTATATTAGTTCTAGAAAAGGGGGGTGATTTTTTTTTAATTCTCATTTTTATTAACTTTTTTAAATTTTTACTATATTTCAGACCACCTAGGGTACTTTAACGTTAGGTTGTCTGATTGATCCTACCATATACTGCAAATCGCACATTGTAATAAATGGGTTAAATCGAGACAGCCTCGAGTCTTTGGAAGACCAGAGGCTGTCATGGCGACCGATCACCACTCCCTGATAACGGCCCATGCACCAGCATCTTTTTGAAGCCACCAGCAGCTTTGCCGGTAGTGATCGATGGGATAACACAGCAATATGCAGCAAAGACTTACCAGTTATGGAGTGGGGTCAGCCCTTGAAGTAAACATTACTTAAAAGTTGCCACCCCTTTTAAAGACCGTTTTGAATACAATTTTTGCTTCATGTCCTCAATTCATGTTTTGTTATAAGGTACATTTGTCTGAGGAAGTACATAGCAGTACAGGCAGTCCCCGGGTTACATACAAGATAGGGTCTGTAGGTTTGTTCTTAAGTTGAATTTGTATGTAAGTCGGAACTGTATATTTTATCATTGTAATCCCAGCCAGAACTTTTTTGGTCTCTGGGACAATTGGATTTTAAAAATGTTGGGTTGTCATAAGAATCAATATTAACACTAAAGCTTCATTGCAGATACATTTGATAACTGTTACAGCTGTTTATTGTAGCCTAGGACTAAAGTACAATAAATTACCAATATCCAGAGGTCCGTTTGTAACTAGGGGTCGTATGTAAGTTGAGTGTTCTTAAGTAGGGGACCGCCTGTACTTATTATCACAGCAGTAAGTCTGTGATTACAATGTGGTTTTTTAAAGAAACTTATATATACTTTACTATATCTTTATTAACAATATGCATCTGTTTACATACTGAATTGGACTCAGCATACCAAAGACTTACTAGGACTTGTGTACACAAAATTTTTTTTTATAAAAATTAGATGCTAGATTATAAAAATTGGACTTTTAATAGGATTTTTAGGAAATCCCTTTTATTTCTTGTTTATTCTATTGGTATAAAGACAGTTACCTAAATATAAATTAATATTATTATAGTCCAGTTAAAAGTATGCTGTATCAGAGGGGCACATAGAAATGACAAGGTCTGTTTAAGGGTTTGATATTGATATTGATACTTGGCACTTGGCATATATTGAAGTCTTGCTTATTTTGAGGGAGCTCTGAATGGTCAATAAGCCTTCCTACACCATCTAGGGTACTCTCCAAATAGAGGTACTCTTCAGCTTAGTTATAATAAACTGGATTCACAAACTCTCTAGACGTTGGTTTCAGTACAGGCGGTCCCCGACTTAAGAACACCCGACTTACATGCGACCCCTAGTTGCAAACGGATCTCTGGATGTTGGTAATTTACTGTACTTTAGCCTTAGGCTAAAATAAATAGCTATAAAAGTTCTCAAAGGTGTCTACAATTAAGCTTTATTGTTAATCCTGGTTTTTATGACAGCCCAACATTTTTACAATCCAATTGTCACAGAGACCAAAAAAATACGACTAACATACAAATTTAATGAAGACATTTGGACTAGGTCAAAGTATTTACTAAGCTAGTAGGAAAAAATTATCCCCCGCAAAATACTTTACATACCTATCAATACAACACAAGTGAAAGATTGTTTCCAAAAGCAACATGATTTCCGTGTTTTTAAATCACAATGAAATGTTTAATACCAAAACTAATTTGTACTTGTCTGTATTGCAAATATCATATTCAGGTGTATTACAGTAAAGTAGCTTTAACACTAAACCTTATTATTCACACCAGTTGCTCTGCATTTATAGCACTTTTCAGATGCCTGTCATACTGAGGACTAATTTGGGAAATGTTGTAAATTTTTTCTGACCTTTACCAAAGCTGTCACAGTTGGATGCACAACTATATGGTCATTCTGCCATAGATCATTTTAAAAGCTTTATTTTCCATTATGACATAAAAGGTATTAAGACTTGAGCCATATTATAAGCTCACAAAGAAGAAGAGCAGAGGAAAATGCATCAGCGACCACGAATAAAAGGAAGGTGTGAATAATAATCCTTCATGCCAGAGCTATACATGCCAAGTAAGAAAGCAAAAAATAAAAAAACATATTTTTTTATTAAATTTTTTTTTCATATATATACAAGTGCTTCTAGATAAATCAGCAAAAAGAACATTTTTCAGTCATTCAATTCAAAAAGTGAAACTCATTTATTAAATATGATCATTACAAACAGAGTGTTTGGAACCCAAAGGTTATTGTGGCAAATTTAGCAAACACTGGTGCTAATTGCCCCAGTGTATGATGCTGCCTCTGCCCCAGGCAAACACTGGATTTATCAGGTGGCTTTTATCCCGGTAGGTGGCAGTGCAGCAGGCCGGACCAGGCAGAGAATTGCGCCTTAGCCTGTAGCTCAACAGATGCAAGCTATAGGCAGTGTTCAGGTGTGGAACAGCAAACTCCCACATCAGCCTACTGAACAGCATGGCACTGCAGTTGCAACTTCTCCTCCCAATTTGCTAGTTGAGCAGAGAAGTTTCAACTTCGCTGCGCCAGAATTTGCGACCAAATCACAGCTTGTACATCTGTTTTCAGGCATACCATGATATATGTGGTCCATTAGCTAAGAAAAATTGAATATTATATAAGGCTAACTTAAATTTTTTTTAGAACACAGAAATGTATGTAGAGCAAATGCACTCAATACTTTGTCTGGGCTACTTTTGCATGAATGACTACAACAATGATGTGTAGCATCGAGATGATCATTGGATGGCACTGAATAGTTTTTGTCGAAGCCTAGGTTGCTTTGATAGCAGCCTTCAGCTTGTCTGCATTGTTAGGTCAGGATCTTCCTCTTGACAATACCCATAGACAAGATCAGACATATTTGTCAATTGAGCAAATAAGGTACAGGCAGTTCCTGGGTTACGTACAGGATAGGTTCTGCAGGTTTGTCCTTAAGTTGAATTTGTATGTAAGTCAAAACTGTATATTTTATAATTGTAACCACAGTCAAAATTTTTTTTGTCTCTGTGACTATTGGATTTTAAAAATGTTGGTTTGTCATAAGATCCAGGATTAACAATAAAGCTTAATTATAGTCACCATTGTTAACTGTTATAGGTGTTTATTGTAGCCGCGGGCTAAAGTACAATAAATTACCAAAATCCAGTAATCCATTTGTAAATAGGGATCGTCTGTAAGTCAGGTGTTCTTAAGTAGGGGACCGCCTGTATTGGCACTTCTGGCTGTGTGGACAGGTGCCAAGTCCTGAAGGAAAATGAAAATTCCATCTCCATAAAATTTGTTCACAGTGGGTCTACACCAGTAGGTGACATGGCTCTGCAACTGTGGGATCTTGACTTCCAAATGAAGATGTTTTTAGCATTGTGTAATGGTCAGGAGTGGCTTCACTCATCAGCAGCCTAATGAATCTCCCCAAAAAATTTTAATGGCCTCTTTCTTCCATTCTTTGTCTCCATACCTCTTTCTACCACACATTTTCAGTCTTCTCAACCTTCCATTAATATGCTTTGATACAGCCAGTTCTTCTATATTAATGACTGTTTGTGGCTTACCTTCCTTGCTGACTGTGTCAATGACTGCCTTCTGGACATCTGTCAAGTAAGAGATCTTCTCCATGATTGTGTTGCCTACTGAACCAGACTAAGGGACCTTTTAAAATGCTTAGGAAGCCTGTTTTCTAAATTCACCTAGTACCATAAAAAAATTGAAAAAGAAGGAAACTCCATCATGGGTCAAGAGCACCCATGAATGTATGAAGATTAGCCTATATATGTGAAGGCCTGCCTATCTGGTCTGGTCATGTAGAAGAAGTAGTATAGATAGCCAAACAAGTTAATTCTGGCAGTGGAAGCAATACGCAGAGTTCACAATGGGAAAAAGGCAAGCTGGAGGAGACAACATACATTGTTATTAGAGATGAGCGAGTATACTTGTCCGAGCTTGATGCTCATTCGAGTATTAGTGTACTCGAAACGGCTCGTTGCTCGGACGAATATCTGGTTGGCTCGAGATCGAGCATTTACTTAACGAAAAACACAGTGAAGAACAGTGAAGAATACAATGAAAACAGTCAACACAGGATCATTTAAGTGAAGAACACATTGCAGATGTTCCGTACATCTGCTAACTTATCAGAAGACACGTGCATGCGTGTATGGAAAGCCATGCACTTACATACACCGGGAAGAAGAAGGTGAACTCTGGTGGACCTGATCGGGGAAGCGACACATGCAGGATATCGGGCACATGATCTTCGTGAATCGCGGCAGAGTTCATCCTCGTTAAAAAGTCCGGCAGGGACCGGATAAGTAGAAGTGCCCCAATGAGTCCATTTTCCTGACCACTTTTAAAAACTAAAATGGGTGGTGAAAATGTTTAAAAATTCACACATTTTTTTGTACAAATTTTGTTGCAAACCCAGTATTTGATAGATATTTTTTTGAGTCTGTAAAAAAAACTTCAATTCTCTTCATCTACTTCAAAATATTTAATATGCGTACACAAAATGATTCATTGGCAGTATAACCCATGGCTATAAGGTTCAATGCAGACCTCAGTGATATTATGTAAAGCCATACATGAGTGGTCTAATATCAAAGGTTTAACTTAGAGTATGTATGTTATAATTAAGTTTGGTATATTCACTCACTGTTAATACCTGTAAGGTTGTAAAATGACCTTAGGGATTTTGGTAGACAATAATTTATGAAATTTAACAATAGACAGAAAAAATGAAAAGAGAAGACATAATTAGCAAAGCCATATATTACGGTTCACTGCTAACTTTTGTCCGACTTGTTCTTCTTGTGCTTTGATGATTTCACAAGAACATGAAACATCCAATTATCCAATCATTTTTACACTGCCTTGGTAACAGCAAGAATAGGTTAAAGGTGAACAGATTTGAGATAGCAGAACTAAAATGCCGTCATTCTCTCTACTATCTTTCTGCTTAATTACTGGAACAATTGTTTGAACATTTCAATATATTAATTTACCAAGGGAATATTTGCAGAACAGGAAATTTAATTTCGCACTGTTAAAATAAAAACTGAATTTCTGATAATGAAACTAAATGTAAAGCCAGTATGGTAAGTGATTAGTTTTTATGATGGACTTTTACAGAACACTAGTAAGGTAATAGAAGGCAAGTAAACATATTGTGATGAGCGGTTGTAGTGAAGCAGGGGTTCAATGGGTTTGTCTGAATACTGGGTAAAAAAGTGTTGAATTCAGGTACTGCAAAATGTGGAAATTTCAAGTTACACTTCAGGTGCTGCAGAATTTGACAATTTCTAGTTAATTTTTGAGGTAATGCTGAATTTGACAATTTGAAGTTAAAATTAGGGTACTGCTGAATTTGAAAGTTTCATGTTTAAATTCAGGTGGTGCAGAATTTGACAATTGTTTGACAATTTGTTTCTTCCTCCTGTGATCTTCTTCCTACTGTCATCACCAAAAGAGCTTTTTCAAGCAGGTGAAAGATGGGTATGGTAGTGCTGACAATGGTGTGATCAGCATACAACATGATGGTGGCATTTTGGAAGCAGGGTAGTATTGAACAAATATCCCTCATGATGGCCCAATAATATCTGGTGAAGTGCTGTTGGTCTACACTTAGACTTACACGGGAATCCGACTGCTTGAATTGTACAATTGCTTGCTGATTTTCACTTACCCTTTTCAGCAGTGGAATTGGTTCATCAAATATGAAGCGGTGGCTGGGCAGGCCAGTGTTCCTCTGCAGTGCATATAAGCAATCAGAAGCAGGGTGTGAACAGCAGAAATATGAAAACACACCATGCTCTTTAAGTAGCAACTCGGCAAGGTCTTTGTGGTTGCATCACTGTTGCATCACCAGTTTCAGAACATGCACAAGACAAGGGAGGTACATGAACCTGGCTTGGCCCAAAGCCACAACACAACACACCAATTGGTCAGGCTTGAAGTTCAGTGGCAGCAACCACTCTTCTGTCTGATCCTGGACCTTAGTTCACATTTCCCAGCAGGGTATGGTCTTTCATCAAGACAGATGAGTTTCAGCATGGCCTGTTGTATCTTTTCCCTGTGGCTCTGGTAAAACTGGTGGTGCAGACACTGCACTCATTAGAAGAATGAAGTCCACAGTTTTCAACCGGTGTATGGTCTTACCCCCAGATAGATGAGTTTCAAGATGGCCTGCTGCCGTTTCACCATGGCTTTGCTAAAACTGATGATGGATTTGACTGCCTGGATGAAAAAACAACAGAGGAGGAAGCGGAGTAGGAGAAGGAGGCAACTGTAGGCAAGGAGTAATGTCTGGAAATACTGGGCGAGGGGAAAAATGTAAACCAAAGTAATTCCTGCATGGAATATTAAATACCATCACTATGAATTACAATATATTATGCATAAAACAAGCCTTCATACATCTGTTTACATGGGAAAATAAAAAAGATATTGGTTTTTGAAAGTTGGGAGTGAAAAAGGGAAACCTAAAAGAGGGCTTCAGCATTAAGGGGTTAAACGGTTAACAAGCTTAACAAGTGCTGTTTTTAATAGTTTGAGGGGTGAAATATTTTACTATGTGGGGAGTTTCTAACAAATAGAACTTTTAAAACCTATATATAAACAGGCCTCTAAAATAATTGAATCTTAAATAATCTGGAAAATCTGGAAAATTGCCGTTTAGCAAGCCTCCTGACAAAATAAAATAACGAAAAAAAAAATTACGTTTACATAAAGCAGACAAATGGTTATTGTTAGTTAATAACCTATTTGAGAGGTTGGACTAACTGTGTGATGAGCGTAACATATAGGCTGTATTTTTTACATTTTCACCAAATTAAAAATTGCTTTATGAATAATTGCAAAACACTTCAACCAAAATATACAAGTGAGGTGAAATGTCATGTGAAAAAAATGTCAATATGTCATGAAAAAAGAATCTGAAAATCACCTTGGTAAGTTGATTACTACATGGATGATTAGAAAAATTCGTCTGGGTTCTTAAAGGGAACCTGTCATTAGATACTGGCCTAATAAATTATGACCAGTATGTTGTCAACCAGCTGAACAGCTTCTCGATCATGTTTCTTTCATGGTACAACTTGGTGGCATCATCAAGAAAATCAACTTTGAAGACAGGGAGGGGGAAAGTTTAATACTGAAGTCAAGTTCTCCCCACCTCTGAATAACTCCTCCCCTGCGATTGACATAATGGGGCTCATTTACTAAGGGCCCGAATCGCGCATTTTCGTCAGGTTTCCTGAAAATTACTGGTTTGTGTCGAATTTCCCTGGGTTTTTGGCGCACATGATCGGATTGTGTTGCATCAGCGCCTGGTTGCATGCGATGGAAATCGGGGGGGCGTGGCTGTTGGAAAGCCCGACGGATTCGGAAAAACTGCAGTATTTTAAAAAAAAATGTGTCATTTGACACGCACTTACATGCACAAGGAATAGGATGGTGAGATCCGGCAGACCACGGCGGCCCTTGGCTCAGCAGCGACACCTGGTGGACATCAGGTGCACAACATTAGTGAATCGCCGGAAGACCTGAATCCATGTCGGAGAACGTGCCACTAGATCGCTAGATCTAGGGTAAGTAAATGAGCCCCAATGTGAAAGATTTCAGGAGATCTGGCCCTGATTTCCCTGAATGCAGGACCATTATAATGAAGGAGGCATTCTGAGGCAGGGAAAGCTTGACTTCAGTGTTAAACTCTCCGCCTCTTTGACTTCATTAAAACATTTTACACCTCATTTCAATGTTGTTCTCAATGATGCCACCACACCAGCCCCAGGTCGTGAAAGAAACATGATCTAGAAAGCTGCTCAGCCACATGATAACACACTGGTAGTGGTTTTATAGGCAATTTCTGATGACCGGTTCACTTTAACGTGAAAATGAGCTGGGTCCTTGAGGGGTTAGATTGGGCTTGTGGGTTATACAATTTATACATGGGCAGGCCTGCCAAAGTGTAGTATAACGACAGACTGTATAGTACTGATGGAAAACAGCAGGTAAATGCAGCCTGGCCTAGGGGATGTGTTGCATTCAGCAAGTAATCCACATTTAAGCCTGAGATTCTGTGGGACCATGGACTACTGATCTAATTATCTTGGCCTGCATCTGCCTACAGTTGTGCTTGTAATTGCCATGTTTCTGAAAAATCTATTTTCCATGGGTGTCGTTGGATTCAATAATGAATGAATATATCCTCCAAATATATAGATATAAAAAGGCAACACTCCCAGAAATCCAAACATAGACGTTTCAGCTCAACATATGTATTTACAAGCCAAGTAATAAGTGTGAGAGACAAAAAAGTATAGATATATAGATATAAAAAAGTGGTTACATGATTGCGTAGTTCCGTCCCCCATTAACATATTACATAGTTAAAACAGTGCATAATTTATATCTTATTACATGAATATATCATCATCAATACGTCATTAATACATCCTCAATACTTGAAAAGGTTTATGTTGAGCCAAAACATTGCTGTGTATGACAATATGGAATAAAGAGGACCACAAACTATATAATATTCTATAAATCTTCTATGTGAGCTTAGGGGGTTAGGGAAAAATGTTTTCCAGTATATCCTAACTTTTCTTAAAGGATATCTACCATTTTAATCAAAAATTGTAAACCAAACATACTTACAGGCTGCTGTGTGCCCATTCTTTCTTTAGCTTCTCATGCCTTTTTTTTTGTTAAAGGCCATAAAAATATGCCAATGAGCCTGAAGCTCTCTATAGAGCCCAGCGCCCCTGAGATTCCATTGCTTAATTTATAAAGCCTTGTTTTTTGTAAAAACAAGGGCATAAGAAACTACAGGAAGAGCAGAGCCTGCCAGAGTGGGCATGCATCGGCATGTATTTGTGCCTGGTTTACAATCCTTGATCCTGATGGTCGATGCTCTTTAATTTGTAAAAAAAACATTTCCATCTGTTGTTCCATAGATGCAAAATTAGTTAAGATGGTAAAAATGCCTCCATTGACTTTCCTTAAAGGAAACCTACCACCACAGATCTACCTATAAATATAGATAGGGTGGTAGGTGCATCTATTGGATGTGAGGATATCCCTGTTAAGGGCTAATTTTCACATACCGCAATCTTTTTAAAAATGTAGATTTTCTAAAGAGGCTACTGGGGCGTGGAGTAGCTGGAGCTGAGGCTACACGGCGTGGCTACTCCATGCCCCAGCAGCCTCTTTGATCCTCCTACCAGAAATCAGATGGCAGGCTTCACGGACGAGGGCGTGTAGTGCCTCAAAGCTGCGCACCCTCGTCTGTGAAGCCTGCTGTCTGTGAATGCGCAGTAGCTTTGGCTTTAGAGCAGTGACCGCACAGCCACGGTCCCACTGTTCTGCGCATGCGCAGATGGCAGGCTTCGCGGACGAGGGCACACAGCTATAAGGGCTATACTCACATCCAATAGATGCACCGACCACCCAATCTACCTCTATAGGTAGACACATGGTGGTAGGCTTCCTTTAACCAATATTATTAGTTTGTGAGCCACAGAATAAATCTGCACATCTTTTGCCCTTCCTTTCTGATCACACATCATTATGTCACTGGAAAAGGGATCATTTTTTCTTGTTTTCAGAACTGCAAGTCCTGCCTGCCGTTGTATTCTTCTAGGAGATGTAAGACTTAATTCTAATTATAATAATCATCTAAAGAGGTCAGTCATGGATTAATTTGTGATTGCAGTACTTTAGTAGTGGGAGAAGGTTGATCCTGTGACCTTAAGATTAGCAAATTGTGTGGTGTATTGATGTACAATTTCACATTATCCAATTCAATGGCATATTGCAGTGATGGCAAACCTTTTAGAGACCGAGTGCCCAAACTACAAAAAAGACCCGCTTATTTATCGCAAAGTGCCAACACAGAAATGTAATTTGTGATTTATACTCTTCTCTGTCACAGTTTTCATTGATACCAGCACCTGAGGACCCCAATAAAGCAGAAAATAGTCACAGGTAGAGCTGTCACTTTAATATAGCTCTGTGCACAGCAAGTCCTGGTCTGACTGGGACTGCAGGAAGATACCTGGAGTCATCTCTGGTGATGGCCTGAGTGCCCACAGAAAGGGCTCCGAGTGCCACCTCTGGCACCAGTGCCATAGGTTAGCCACCACTGGCATATTGTAACATGTCTCTCTGCTGTCTCTAACATCATGTCCAATGTCTTCTTGAAACTTAATCTTTCTAAGACTGAACTTCTTGTCTTTCCACCATCTACTAACTGACCTAACCCTGACCTCTACATCTTGGTCTGTGGGATCACTATAGCACCGAGGCAGCAGGCCCGCTGTTTTGAGGTTGTGCTGGACTCTAACCTCTCCTTTTCACCATATATTCAATCTCTTGCTCGCTCATGCCAGATGCATCTCAGAAACATCTCCAAAATCCGACTGTTTCTGACAATTGAAACTTCTAAAATGCTAATTGTTACAGTTATTTACTCTCGACTATGTGATCTTTAGTGTCACCTCCCTCCCCAGTTATGCCGGCCAAGCTATTCCCTTTTTGACCACACCTAGTAAGAGCACTTTGTCTGTAATTTGGAGTAAATTAGATGTGATCCTTACTTCAGACAAACTGGAGCTGGCTAACAACCCTGAAAGGTTGCTTTCAAACCTACATAACGTCTTCTCAGATATAGCCTTTCTCCATAAACTGGAGGTTGAAATTCTTGTTAGACAACTAGTAACAAAAAGGTTCCCTTTAATATCACTTACTTGGCTAGAATCCACCATGTTACAAAAGCAACTGCCGAGGGGCCTTCTATCCATAATTTATAAGAATCACATATCGGCTTGTAATACTGATGCCAACCAGCATCCAGATAAGGATATCATTAAGATTCAGTTAAATTCTCACAGGTTATCCAGGTTTGTCCAATTCCAGGAAAAATTCATACAAGAGTATGATAAGATGGTATAGGACACCTGGAACTCTTTTTTGTATGGGCCTGCAAGCCTGTGACCTTTGCTGGAGGCGTGGCCTACCTGCATACACATATCTTTTAGTCATGTCCCAATTTAAGGTTATTCTGGCAAGACGTCACTAGAATCACTAACCTTATCACAGCGGTACATATTTCTTTGATACCAACCACTGTATTGCTATGGCTACCCAACAAATCCTGGACTCGCTCTGAAAAACCAGTCTGGAGACCGTTATGGCACAAGCCACAAAACTGATGATCCCCCTTCATTGGATTAGTAAAGCACTGCCAAGGAGTGGCTAAACAAATTAGATGAGATATGTAGACTAAAGGAAATAGATAGCTGGTCAGATAGAAAACATGACACTTTTATCAAGTTATGGGAGCCTTGACGTGAATTCAGGGATTTGAGATATTTGGTTAAGCTTTCAGGAGAAGTAGTGATCCCGTCAATTTCAAATTAAGCCATAGTGTACTGGTCTGCCAACCACATTTGCCGTTTTGATAACATTTCTATTTTGCCTATTTAGTTAAAAACAATGTGATCTATATAAGCTATATGTTCGCATGGAAGAATCGTAAACATGTATGCTTGTCTGTAAATTTCACATGATCGCATCAAAAATCACCTTCCCCCCTTTCTCACAACTAGTTAACACCTTGTATTACCTTGCTCCTTTCCCCACCCGTTCACCTTCCTGTCTAAAGACTATGGGGCAGATTTACTTACCCGGTCCATTCGCGATCCAGCGATCCTGCGGTGGATTCGCGTCCGGCTGGGATTCATTAAGGCAGTTCCTCCGACGTCCACCAGGTGACGCTGCTGCGCTGAAGAGCATCGGAACGCACTCAAGTTGACCGGCCTATTCCTAGTGAAGGTAAGTGCACGCTCTGCGACACATTTTTTTTAAAATGCGGCGGGTTTTCCGCATCCGTCGGGTTTTCGTTCGGCCATGCCCCCCGATTTCCGTTGCGCGCATGCCAGTGGCCATGCACCACAATCTGAATCGTGTGCGCCAAAATCCCGGGGCAATTCAGGGAAAATCGCGCAAATCGGAAATATTCGGGTAACACGTCGGGAAAACGCGAATCGGGCCCTTTGTAAATGACCCCCTATGTGTATGTCACTGACGGCATTGTACTTTTGTGCATTTGTTTTGTACTTTTGATGTCAATGGATTTTGTCTGTATGACATTAGATGTTATTTCTTTTGGCTTGATAAAGTTACTGTTACAACAAAAAAAAGTCTTAACCATTTTATGTCAGTCATATCTTGGTCTGTCCACCCGTGTCTAAAGGTAAGAGAGACACATTTGCAATATCTAAATGTTTTTCATTTTCATAAACAATGTTTATTGTTTTGTTTATAGAACCCAATTAGTGTGTATACAGTTGCCCTAAGATTGTAACACCTATATAGAAAAACAGAAACAGAATACACTGCTCCCATATTTTTCTCCTGTGTGTGGATAATGCCCTGCAACAATCCACAGCCCACGGGCAAAATACTTGCGAGAAGAGAATTGTCGTCGAGTGCAGTTGGCGGGCATTGTCCACACACAGGAGAAAAATATGTCGGAGCAATCTTCTATATTAAGAGTTAAAATGATTCATGCAGCAGGGCATACAGCAATACCAGAAGGTCTACACTTTTCAGTGGATTGCATCTTAATACTGACCTGATTCACAGGTGTGTACAAAAGTCTTTTAAAATTACCTGCCTCTTATTCGGTGGGTGGGAAACTCACTACATCACGTGAGCATCATTAAAAAAAATCAAATGTAAGAACAAGCATTGTAACAGGGCACAAACTTTTAGCATACAAGTGGTTATTTGAAAAAAAAAAGGGCTATGAGGATATAGCCAGATTAAAGTTGGTGTTCCGGCAAATATTTTGGTAACATATCTATTTAATAGGTTCACAAAATCAGATGGCTTATGACTTATATAGGGTAAGTCATCAATTTTGTTTGCCCAGAAAAGTTTTTCTTATATAATTCATATACAAAATGTTCTAATATACTTCATAATGAAAAAATAAACAAAACAGAGATCCAATGGTAAATAACAAACCCCCTAGACATTCCAAAGAAAATCGAAACAGCAAGCAATGTTAAACAAAGAAAGAGAAATCAAGAAAGAGAAAAACAAGGGATCCTCTCTCCCCATCCATCCAACCAGTATACCACAAATCAGCCAACCTCTCCATTTATAACAGGGGAGGTTGACCTATTATCCTATTTCCTATGGAGAATAACATATCTTCTTCCCTTCAAGTTGTATTATTTTTCTAGTATCATCACACTGTTTAACCATGCTATCCAGTTGATAACTTTAATTGCACTATAGACAGGATAGTGTGGAAATAGTACCAATAATAGGGCTAAGGAGAGAGAAAGCATGTCCAAAACTTGGCTGAGGAACCATAGTACCCCATAGTACCCCATTTAGCCCTGAAAATATCTTTAAGGCCATAAAATCTCCAGTGTTAAAATATAAATATAAACCATTGATTATGTAATACATGTATAGAACTATTGGGATTATTGGACTAAATAGTTCCAGTCAAAAGAAATTTCACCTGATGAAATAAATACTGTATACATAATTATTATCATTATGCATTCTAAGTCCTACATTTCTAAGCCTAATCAATTATACAACTGTATATGTATATATACCTGAGAAATTTAGTGCTAAGAAAATTAATATCTTTCTTATATGGCTGTAACTGTGATTTAAAGATCCCATTAAAATAATTTCCCTACAGTAAAAAAGCTGTGCCAAAAAGATGGAAAGCAATTTCTCCAAATAATTATGTGGCAGCAGATAGTGGATTTTGAAGGCACCAATTAAAAAAGATTTATTCTTTATTCTAGACTCCAATGTTAAAAAGTAGCCCGCCAACCGCATTATCACATGTAATATAATCATCTGCTCCCTGTGCAATAACAAATAAAGAAAATGACATTATCTAAAAGCCATAATAATCAATACTCATTTTACTTGAAGTTATAACTTGTGTTAGTTCACTGTATGATATTAGGGATTTATTTAAACAAAGGTGGATGTATTTCTATTTAACTGTAATAAGTACATGTAAATGATGCCAAATATAGGCCTAACCAGTCCATATACACAATTAAAATGGGGTAACAGCCAAGAAAATGCCACACAAAGTGTATAGTCGTAATATCCCACGATTAAAGAGTTTTCATGGGTTGCTGCCAAATATATATGTCCTCTAATGCCACTAGGGTACATAGTGACCAGAGGCAATGTTACGTGTATGAGAATAGAGCAGAGTTTGATAAATAAAATATGAAAATCTGGAGTTGCACAGGAAGAAACTCACTGCCTATAGAGTTATTAAGCTGTTATTAAGCACCGTCTCATTTACAATCACCACATTTTGCACAGCCGCTCTCTATGACTCTAGGAATGTCGGTTTTGAGCCAAAAGTATAACCCTGAACTTTCCAAAATACACTTATTGACCACCATTGGAGCCACAGGAGCCATTGTCTTTTGCATCTGTGGCAGTTAGCAGCTGATCCGTGATTGGTTACAGTTTTGCCACAGGTCATTAATATGAGCTCTGAGCTTTGATTGGTTACTATAGACAATGAGTATATGATGCTTATGTGTGAGGTAATATGGCTAGGGATACAGAGATGGGGGAGATTTTTCAGAAATGTCTGAGGTAAAACTGTTCCAGTTTCCCATGGAAACCAATCAGAGATCAACTGTAATTTTATAAACTGCTGTGGGAAAATAAAACTTGAGCTCTGAGAGAGTGTCAGACAGAGATAGTCAGAGACAATCAGAGAGAGAATGACCGGCAGTTATAGTCTGCTATTTATAGTTGCAGCTATTTACTGTGGTAAGAGCCAGCTAACCGGCTATCCTGCGGTGCGTTGTCCGACGAGGATTCGGGTCTGCCTGGATTCAATAAGGTTGTGCGCCCAATATCCACCAGGTGTCCCTACTGCGCCGGAGTTCACCTCCTCCTTCCTGGTGCATGTAAGTGCTTGATCTTGCGAGACAAAACATTTTTTAAATTCCGCGGTTTGTCCAAATCCATCCGATTGTCCAACAGCCACGTCCCCCGATTTCTGTAGCGTGAAAGCTGCCGCCATTGCACCAAAATCCAATCGCGTTCGCCAAAATTCCAGGGTAATTTGCCGCAAATTGGTGGGAAACCCGACGAAAGTGCGTCCAACAGACCCTAGGTAAATGAGCCCCAATATGAACAGGTAGTACAGATTTGTGGATGTCTATAGTACTACACTGTTCTCATACACATAATGGTGCCACCGGTCCGTATTTAGTGGCAACGAAGTTCATATATATATATATTTTTTCCTACTCTTAGCAACAAAAATACACTCGGTGAGACATTTACCGGGATATTACCCCACTTTAATTTTGTTGACGGAGTGGCTAGGCCTACCATTAGGATTTCTTACATTTTTAAATGTTTTGTCATTTCACCTAAGATGTCTATATTGACACATATTGGGGCTCATTTACTAAGGGTCCGCTGGACTGCAATTCCGTTGGGTTTTGCAAATATTTCTGATGTATGCCGAATTGCCCCGGGTTTTTTGGCGCACACAATCGGATTGTGGAACATCAGCGCTGGCATGCATGCGATCAAGGGCGTGGCCGTCGGACAACCCGACGGATTCAGACAAACCACAGAATTTAACAAGAGAATTGTGTCGCAAGACATGCACTCACATACACCGCGAAGAAGAAGGTGAACTCCGGCGGACCTCGGCACAAAAGTGATGGATGCAGGAACTCGGGCGCACGGACTTAGTAAATTACGGCAGACCTGACTGCTCGTCGGACAACAGGAGTCAGGAGAAGATCTCTTTTTGAAGAGGGATGCCATGTTTTTTTTAATCTCCAGAAATCCCTTTTGATTGGTGAAGGGGAGTTTCATTTCATTGGCCATGAATGTGGCAGAGGGCTCATATACAGTAAAAGGTATATAGTTTAATATTAGGCCTTATATATATACATCTACTTGGACTTGAATTTAACAGTACATATATCAAAAATGCATTAGCAATGAAGGATTGTGTAATTAGATTCAGGTCATCTTATTTGTGCTGGACTTTTAAAGTTGATCCAAAGGTCATAGATTGAAATTGATTAAAGATATGTTTAAATATAAATCAAGAGAATTGTTTTCTCTATGAGTTGCTGAAATGGTCTGCCAGTGAGGCTTTATCAATACTCAGGCTTATAAATAGGTTGAAATGCTCTTGAGCTGGTAGGACATCAATAGTTATAGCTATCGGAACATAGAAGTGTAATTAGAATATTCAAGAGCTACGAGTACACTCAACAAGATTGAACACTTTAATGTGTTTCTAGTGGTCACTGCAAGATACATAAAATATTCTTTTTTCCAATCACTATGAAAAAGCAGCAGAAACTGAGCTTTTATACTAGACCTCACAATGTAAATATCTCCAACAAAACACAGATATTTATCATACATATTATCTTATTTATAGAACAAACTATTCAACTTCTTTTAACATTGTTACTTTTTCCATGTTGTTTGTTTTTGTTGTGTGCTATATTTATCGAAATGAATCCCATTCTATATTATTATTATTTTCAAATCATTTAAATGTTTAATGTACATTTCTTTTTCATTCTTGGGGTTTATAGAGCTATGCAAACATGAGGTTCTTAATATAGGCTTTGTTTTTTCAACCTACAAAAAAAGATGTCATCTCACCTATAAGTTAACTGTCCATTTCCAATGAATTGCTGAGCATGGATAACACCTGAAGCACAATACTGAACACGGAAAGGCAACATTAAAGCTCCAAAGATGATACAAAATAATCTGATCCAATTTAGGTACAAATCACACGTTCACCAGTGAATAAAGGACACTATCTATGCTTTCTGAACATACTTTTTATGTTGCTCAGTGAAATGTAGAGAAAATTCTGTTTTAACTTTTATGCAAATTCAGTTTTAACTTTTATGCAAATTAGTTTCTTAGTGCAACAAGGTCAAGGCACTTCCTGTTGATTCAACAGTTTTTTTTACTTTTTATTCTGCCCAGCACTCAACAACAACACAGTTTACGCAATGATTGAAATGATGCCTTGCATGAAAAGGTGTAGAAAGAAAATCTGTGTACCTATGGAAACAGCCCATGGTACACCTTTGAGAAAAATCATTGAAATTGATGAATTTGACCTACACTTGTCTAATGTGTTCAGTATAACGAACATTTTTCATATTATTCTTATTCCTTTTTTATTTATCTGTTGCTCTCAGTATTTTCTTTTGTAAGTCAAAAACCAAGCTAACCTTATTATCATTATCTGTGAGTCTCCGGGTAATGGAGAACATGCATGTTAATGGGAGTCAGGAGTGATAGCTGTCTGCTCTGCCATCATTTCTGCTACGATCCATCATGAATTCAGCAGTCAGGTTGATCTTTCTGTCTAATAGTTACACTAACAACTTTGCTCTATGTCAATCAACACATTGGTTGCTTGTATCTTCTAGAATACAGGTATTCATAATGCTGACTGCATTCTGTCTCATATCCTGGCTCACCTATTTCTTCTATAATCAATAGTAAGGTGAATTTAGACATGTAGTTTTATTGTAGACTTTTGAGTAATAAACAGACACAGGACATGAATTTTAGTCCTTCTTTCCTTTTGTCTTTTTCCTGTGACTACCTAACTGAATTAAAAAACAAAGATAAGTAAATCTAGTAAATTCAGCAGGTTTCGTTAGCCATTTAATCTGTATGAGGCTTCCAAATACTGGCACCCAAATCATCCTTCAATTATGTGTTTCAGAGGGAGGGTCAACTAGATTTACTGTAGACGTGAACAAAGTAGACATAAGTGGGGTTTGTTTAAAAACCAATCCTGTAATTCCCTCTGCCCGGGCTTTGCTGCTTATATCTACTTGGAGGCTCTGGTCTCTTAGTAAATATGGTACAAATTTTGCTAGTTCTGACCTAATACCAGGTCTGAACTGGCAGAACTTTCTACTGAGCATTTGTGCTCCTGCTCAAACCATACCCAAAGTGATGTGCGGGTCGGGGAAACAGGGAAATTGGAAGATATGGGAATATTTATGTGCCTTCTCCAGCAAAAAACTGGAAATTGTGACCATTCTCCCCTTTAGCCATGTCCACGTAAAGGCAGGAAGCAAAAAGGGCCAGGATTGGTAATGTCCTGGTGCCACAAATTGGCTTTAGCCTTCCCCAGACTTATGAACCTGGTTTTGAATTCATTGTCCAATGGATATACTAAGACAATGGAGCTTCTTAGTATATCCTGAACATTGTGTGTTAGTCAAGTACAATATAATTTTCTCCACTGTCTTGGGACTTTCCTGCTCAGAGCTATCTCATGATCATTGTATGACAGATTAACTCGGGTATGATTCTACTAAGGAAGAGTTACGACTTCATGTAAGTGCAGTGTCCTTCTTGTTTCTAGCAATTGGTGTTGTCCACGATAGGGTGGGGGGAAGATTGTATGTGGGTCAAAATTATACTCACCTTTATACTCACCTTTAATTATTAAATTCAATTATTAAATTATATTCACAATTTATTAAATTAAATAAATGTATTAAATTATACTCACACTATACTCACCAGAGGCTATCTGTGATGCTGTATCGTCAAAGTGTGCCGAATACAGCTACAAGTATAGTACTTAGTTTCTTTATATTATAAAGTGTGCTTGTTGTCTTTATACCCCCTGCGCCCATTTACAAGAAAAAACTGTGATCCGGGACCACACTTTAATCCATATTTACTATTCTCCTATAGAATATATTTCACCATTGGTACCGTAGTGTTTATATGTCATCATTTACACTTGATAGATAATAAAATAAATTTCTAGTAAATAAGTTTCATTGATACATGACTGTTAAGTATTTTTTCTCATGACATGTTATATTAAGGGGTACCTTAGCATTATTAAAATTATGTTTATACTTTGAGGAATGAGGAATACTGCAAGGAAATTGTCTTATTTTAAGATATGCATGGTAAATCTCTCCTGGTTCTATCATCCTTCCTGAGACAGCTCAATAGAATTGGTTTCATTAATATTGACAATGGCTGATTATAATTTTATCTGAAGGTCTGAAAACCCCCAAATCTCATTTATATGTGACCTTGACAGTTATGTTTGCTGAATGAATTGCTCCCAGATCATTGCAGAAGGACTCATTATCTGGAAGGTATACCTTACCAATTTTCTTGCACCACTATACTAAAAATAAAGAGACAGAATCTAACAATAAGAAAATTATTCTCCAGAAAAATGCATCATGAATATCTTAGTTTTTGTACAGTATCAAATTATTATTCTGTGCTAATTTGTGATGCATAGAATAACACAGAGAAAAGCTCTCAAGATAAGCCCAAAAGATGCACCATTGTATGCAATCACTAGTAGATCATGTTTATAAAGATGGCAAATAAGTGCTCCGTGAGTCATAAAAAAATATTTCTACCGCATTACTACCGGAGTGTTAAATCTGTAGGTGCGCTTGGCGGCCAAAATGAAATCTCGACCAGGTCAGACCTGGCATAGATTTCATAGTAAATATGAAATGGGTAACTAAAACATCTCTGCTCTCAGATACTTCAGATAAATCTCTTGCTGTATTTGTATCCTGTAATGTAACATAACAGTCATAATTACAATGACAGGCAGCCTCTTAGACACATGGGGCACCAGTTTTCTGTCCCACTGTCCAAGTTCTTTTAGGTGCAAACTGCTTGCACTGGTATATAAGAAGTACCTGCGCCACATTTGTATTGCACACAGTCCTTTTGTGGCGCAGTTGCACTATGCATCATGCAACACAAATTAGATGATGCTTCGGTGCTCAATCAGACCCTCACCAGATTTAACATGCCAGAAGACCAACAGAATCGTGTCGCAAGCCCTATGTTAAAGGTTCACCAAAAAAAACAGTGGTTACAGGGGGCACCAGATTCATGAATATGTGCCAGAAATCCTGAATCTGGCGCACCCTGCACACTACACAGGCAAACTACATTTAGTGCATTTTGCACTGTGGTTAGTAAATGTGTCCTATTATGTGTAATTTCTCAGGGTTTGTACATTTTTGGTGATAATTTGCCCCTTTGCTCCACCAACAAGCCAAGTGGACACGGAGGAGTGTAATAGGGGGCTTGGCAGCTGAATGAGCCAGCTATGGCATTCCTGCCCCCACACCTGTGCACTAGATACTGATAGGGATTTTTATGCAGGACCCCAACAGCCCTCTTGACTTTTGTTAGGTGTGTCCTAATTAACCCTTAGAGGGAGGATGAGATAGCTGACGGCAGCGAGATGACAGAGTAAAAGAAAGCCACAGTCCGGTCTGCCGATGCACTCAAATCACACTGTTTATTTTTAAAAAACCCAGCTGTATTTTAATACAGAGAAATCAGAATTTTAATTATTGTATGAAAGGAGATAAGGCACTTCGATTCCATTGGACATCAGCACATTCTGGGAAAAAAGTTAATTAATTGTGCTCAGTTCTCAGAGACCTTGTACACAGATATTGTTTATACTAATGCTGAGAAGAAGAAGATAAATGGGCTCTAGAATCATAATATAATCAAGGACAGACTGGCTTCTCATTAAATGTCAAAGGGTATTAGATGACAGGCGAGCAAACAGGTTACATTAAATGAAGTTTGAATCATGATATTAACTTGACAATGGTCAGGGAACATGGCCGCTGTATCTAAGATGGCGGTCAGTAGCCAAGATGGCGTCCGAAACCAGTGCGATCTCCTTAACACTATGAACTGTGTCGGTTCGGCACTGACGGGTGTAGGTTAAAACGGATTTCTTTGAAAAGAAGCAAAGAAAGTCTGAAGCTCTCAAAGGAGGAAAAGGTAGAAATACATGCAGAGAGAGGTCTAATGTAACAGAGCTATTGAAAAATGGCCAACCCTTTTAATCATCCATTATGTTGATTGTTGCAGACTTGTAAAAACCCTTTTAATTGCTCAAAAATGCTGTTTTATCATCATTGACCCCTTCGCACAGCAGGACATACTATAATGTCCTGGTGCTGCTGGGAGTGTATGGAGAGAACTCACATGCTAAGATCTCTCCATATACAGCGGATGTATAATACAGCTGACAACCTCATGTTACTGCCGTGGTCGTTGCTGGCACCTTACCTACCATTTCATGGACATCGCCAAATTGGATGGCCAATTGCCACCCCATCACTGGAGGGTGGTGATCGATATATATATAGAAGATAGCAGACTATTAGAAATCAGCAATAAAATCGCTATATACTGCAATACAATAATATTGCAGTATAAAGTATGACCAATCAGACCCTGCAGGGTTAAAGTACCCTGGAGGGTCTGAGATAATGGTAAAAAAAAAATTAAATAAAAAAAATATAAAAAAAATGTAAAAAAATTTAAAGTTTAAATCACCCACTTTCCCTAGATCACATATAAAAATAAAGAAACTGTAAAAAACATAATCATGATAGGTATAGCCGCATCCCAAAATGTCTGTTCCATCAAAACATTAAAAAGATTATTCCCGACTGTGAACATCGTAACAAAAAATAGCGCCCAAATGTCCAAATCACCATTTTTCCCCAATTTTTCATCCATGAGTATTTGAATAAAAAACGATTGAATGGTCATATGGGTCCCAAATTGATATAAGATAATACGCAGGCACATACTGCAAAATATGACCTTACATGGGTCCTTACACCAAAGTGTGAAAAACTTATTGCCCTCAGAATTTGACAAATATGGAAAATATTTTTTATGTACCATAGATTTAAATTTTTTAAATCTATAAATCCTAATAAAACCTATATAAATTTGATATCCCTACAGACCAAAAGAATAAAGAAAAAGTGTCATTTGGAGCGCAGAATAAAACTTGTAAAAACAGGGCCCACAAGAAAATGCCACAAATGTGTTTTTTGTCAATTTCACTGCACTTGGATTTTTTTTCCAGCTTTTGAGAAAAGCAAAAACAAAAAAGCGCTGAGCCCTGTAAGGGTTAAGGGGCATTCAAGTCCTGTCCAGGTACCCCTTATACAAAGGACAAGGGGTAACTTTTGATTGGTTGGAGTCCAACAGTTGAGACCCCCATTCATCACAAGAACAGGGCAGCTATTTTCATATGTACATTACTACTACTACTACTACTACTACTACTACTGTGAATACTATACACTTGCCTATCTCCAGTAGAATACAATAAAGAAGGTATTGGGTGGCTGTGCTTATGGGTACAAGAGATCTTGTTCTCTTTAATCTGTGGGTATTTTAGTGGTGTAACATATACGAATCAGTGTTAAGTTAAGAACTTTCAAGTACAGAAATAATACCAAATTGCTCCACAATGCCCAATTGTCAAACTGTTTATTTTATATTTTATTTGAATAATAATAATAAATTATTATTTATATAGGGTCATTATATTCTGCTGCACTTTACAAATCATGAGGTACATACAATAATATAAGACATTACAGAGCAATAATATTGTCAGATGAAGCAATAGGAAAGAGGGCCCTGCTCGCACAAGCTTACAGTCTATGTTTATTTTTGATATTTTTATTTTAGAATTGGTTTCTTGTAATCTGATATAACAATCTTTGAGTTCCCATAGTTAATTTATTCATTAATGTTTATTTATTATTATTTTTTCAGCCCAAGTGGTAGGTTTCTAACACTATAAAACAAAAGCTTTCTTAGAAGTTCAAATAGTAAAAGAAATAAATAGATTTTTTTACACAATCGGCTTCCATGTAATAACCTTAAAGTATGTGTTCCTGAGGTGCCTGAAACATAACCTTGTATTTCATGAATGTTAAAAAAGAAAATATTTTATGTAGACGTCCTGGCCTTTTTTCTTTCCTATAACTGAACTGGTATTTGGTTCATTCATTTTTTTGCAAACCTTCAGCGGAGTTTGAAACAAAAAGGTCCCAAGTAAAATAAATAAGGTTCCATCTCAGTGATGACAAGTGACTTTTAAATTATAAATACATGCTGCGTGGTGTTTTAACTTTCGGAAACCCTTTTCATTACAAGGAAAATACACACAGTATTTTTGCAATCTCTTGAACATGTTCCAACTGATTGCTTGTCCTACACAGATGGTAGACTAAACTTATTATCATTTTGCCGGTTACAGAAAATTGAAAAAATAGAGATATTTAAGCCTTTTGGATGGTGGAAGCTTATGGGAGTGTGTCAATGTCAGTGCAGTTGCAGCTAAAAGAATAAGCTTACAAATGTGCGCACATATTTTTTATTAGGTGACTAGTCAAGTAATCTAAAGTCATTCAAGTAGAGGTATAAAACTGCCTGACATTTTCAAGTTTCTTGGGCTCACCCAGCACCATTAGATGGCCATTAAGAAAATAATAAATGTTGAATCACATTTCATGTGAAAAGTGCACTATTTTTCCATTTACACATTGTATATAAACAAAGGGTCTTCTAAAATGATTTAGAAATCTGAAAAAATGTTACATTTATAAAAAATGTTTGAATTTATGATTGTAAAGGAAATTTTCTTTAATATGTACTAGGAAAATGAGATGTATAAACAGGCTAAATAACACATACTAAACTAATATAGATATCTATTTTTCAACAATATTAATAACCCCCATAAGTTGTTATGTCAATGCTACTGTTTTAAAATACTTAATCTTCTTCAATCACTTGCCCCTAATCCTTAACCCCTTCCCGACATGTGATGTAATATTGCATCACACAATGATTCCCAATGCATGGAGAAGGCTCATAGGCCGAGCCTTTCTCTTAGCCAGTAATTCTTTGCTGCAAAGTGTTACTTTCCATTACAGTCCATCCCCGCCGGCAAAGCTGCCGGAGGCTTCAGAAAAATGGTGGCGCATGGGCCGAGGATTGTAATGAATGAAGAGCACAATCCTCATATATGGTTTATGGTGTGTGTATATATTATAAGTGTGTGTATATGATGTGTTGATCCTCTATGTTTTATGGTGTATGTATGATATATGTGTGTATATGGTGTTAGGTGTGTATATACTGTAAGTGTGTGTTTTCAAGTACTTAGCACTCCAAGGTAATTCAAGTGCTGCCTATTTTTGGATTTTGATATAACGTTCCACGTTACAGCTGTGCACTCATGGATTTTCCTTTATTATTTATATATACACTTACCGGCCACTTTATTAGGTACACCTGTCCAACTGCTCGTTAACACTTAATTTCTAATCAGCCAATCACATGGCGGCAACTCAATGCATTTAGGCATGTAGACATGGTCAAGACAATCTCCTGCAGTTCAAACCGAGCATCAGTATGGGGAAGAAAGGTGATTTGAGTGCCTTTGAACGTGGCATGGTTGTTGGTGCCAGAAGGACTGGTCTGAGTATTTCAGAAACTGCTGATCTACTGGGATTTTCACGCACAACCATCTTCTCAGGTTTACCAGAGAAGGTCAAAAAGAAAAAACATCCAGTGAGCGGCAGTGTTCTGTGGGTGGAAATGTCTTGTTGATGCCAGAGGTCAGAGGAGACATGGTGCATACGGGACAAGCTGATAGAAAGGCACAGTGACTCAAATCGCCACCCGTTACAACCAAGGTGGCAGAAGAGCATCTGTGAACGCACAGTACATCGAACTTTGAGCAGACGGGCTAGCACGCAGAAGACCACTCCGGTGTCGCCACTCTTTCAGCTAAGAACAGGAAACTGAGGCTCACTCGAAATTGACAGTAGAAGATTGGAAAACGTTGCCTGGTCTGATGTTCTCGATTTTCTGCTGCGACATTCGTAGGTATGGTCAGAATTTGGCGTCAACAACATGAAATTACGGATCCATCCTGCCTTGTATCAACGGTTCAGGCTGGTGGTGGTGGTGTCAGGTGTGGGAATATTTTCCTGGCACTCTTTGGGCCCCCTGGTAACCATTGAGCTTCGTTGTGCAATGCCATAGCCTACTTGAGTATTGTTGCTGACCATGTGCCATCCCTTATGACCACAATGTACCCAACTCGATGGCTACTTTCAGCAGGATAATGCGCATGTCATAAAGCTGGAATCATCTCAGACTGGTTTCTTGAACATGACAATGACTTCACTGTAGTCAAATGGCCTCCACGTCACCAGATCTCAATCCAATAGAGCATCTTTGGGATGTGGTGGAACGGGAGATTCGCATCATGGATGTGCAGCCACAAATCTGCGGCACACTGTGTGATGCCATCATGTCAATATGGCCAAATCTCTGAGGATGCTTCCAGCACCTGTTGAATCTTATGCCACAAGAAGTGTGCAGTTCTGAAGGCAAAAGGGGTACACCTGTTACTAGCATGGTGTACCTAATAAGTGGCTGGTGAGTGTATATATAATATTATATATATATATATAATATATATATATATATTTGATATCTGTGTAATATACTGTATGCATATGTCAATAGTTGTATATATCAGTACAGAAGTGTGTGCGTATGAGTGTATAAATATGTGTATGTTTGTAAGAATGTATAAATGCATGTGTATTACTGTAGAACTGTATGTGTGTATATATGTGTGTGTGGGTCTGTAATTGTGTTTAGAAACAGCAAGGTTCATTGCAGACTCTTTTGATAACTCCTGCAGTTGACCATTGCAGCTTGTAACTAAAGTTGAGTAAATCCTCAGCATCCAGAGAGCTTCACCAGAGTTCAAAGTGGAAATAGAAGTCTGTCGGTAAGTAGTCTATAAGTCGGGGGCTGCCTATATAGAGAACGTGGAAAAACCACTGAGAATATTCATATGAAATCTGGTCACACTAAGGTACTGTATAAACCCATAGCAGGCTGTTGGCACCATATTACAGACCTATACAGGCTCCAGAATACACTTGTTAGCACAGAGTCTAAACGTGAACCAAAATACATTTTCCTTGGTGTGGAGAATGACATCATGATTGACTCACTGAGTCATGGTATCACACTACAAATACAATTTCACTAATCCTCTTGAAACGTAGGCCATTAAATGGTGTTTGCAAATTAAACTGCTGGAGAGAAAAGGCAACACTTTGGTTAATAAACAGCTGCAATTATACCCTGGAAAATATGCTCAGGTAGAGAGAAATTAGTCATTTAAATGAACCATAAATTAAGATCAACCTAATTTCACTCTATTAAAATGGAAAGCACATTATCTCCATTCAAAAGCAGTTGATGTAAATGGAACAAATTCAGGAAATTTTGAAGTGTGCTGTGATTTTTCATTTGCATACTTAACCAATGTGGAAGGGAATGGAGCTAAAAAGGGGAGAACAGACGGAACAATAATTAGTTATGTAAATAATGTGGCATTCTTGTTTATAATTAGTTGAAGAATAAAATAAAATGCATGCATGTCAGAGGACTAATTTTCATATGCAAATTAACAATCAAAATTATAAACAGTAATATGCAGTTTGGGAACGTGTGGCATTTTTAATTTATTAGCAGAAGTGCTATTTCAGGCTGATTTTTTCTGACGTGAGAAAGTGCTAGATGCGAGTTGAGACTTTTATTTAAAAAAAAAAATTAGAAATGCAAAATCTAATCTTGTTAGCATTTTTGTGAATTGAAAAGAATGATGGAAAAAACGTTAGGAATTAACATTTTGGAGATGTTACCATTTAAGTTCAGAATAGTAAAGGTTTTGGGACAATCTTTAGTGACTATTGAATAATACTGCAATGGGACGAAAATGCCAGCACTTAAATGTTGTCAGTATGTTTCTAACACCACATGTTCAGCATTCTGAGGGATTGCAGATGAATTTCCACTAGCAGGGTGGTTTTCAAGATGTAGTTTGATTATTGCAATCTAATGTACTTTGACAGCAATTTATCTAAGAGAAATGAAAAGGATCTGTTGTCTGATCAATACTAATAAGATTGTTAGTGTGGGTGTGACCTATTTACAAAACTGAAAAAGGGCCTCTTTGACGTTGAGCCAACGGCCTCAAACTAGTTGCTAATAGAATTTTTTAAAAGTGTATTTCTGAAATGAAATACATTGAAAATAATAGATAAAATAATAATTTGCAGCTAAATAAAAATAAATTAATAAATAAAAAATAACTTGCAAAGGTCTTATATCTTCTGTTGAGCAGTCCATACACATAGTAGTATGTGGCTCAATCAAACACTATGGGGCACGTTGACTAAGGGTCCCTGAACCGTATTTTTGTTGGGTTTCCGGACTATTTCCGTTTTTGGCACAATTGCGTTGACTTTCATGCAAAACAGACGGAACAATACTTAGTTATGTAATAATGTGGCATTCTTGTTTAAATTAGTTGAAGAAAATAAATTGCATGCATGTCAGAGGACTAATTTTCATATGCAAATTAACATCAAAATTATAACGTATATGCAGTTTGGGAACGTGTGGCATTTTTAATTTATTAGCAGAAGTGTATTTCAGGCTGATTTTTTCTGACGTGAGAAAGTGCTAGATCGAGTTGAGACTTTTATTTAAAAAAAAATTAGAAAGTGTAAAATCTAATCTTGTTAGCATTTTGTGAATTGAAAAGAATGATGGAAAAAACTTAGGAATTAACATTTTGGAGATGTTACCATTTAAGCTCAAATAGTAAAGGTTTGGGACAATCTTTAGTGGCTATTGAATAATACTGCAATGGGAACAAAATGCCAGCACTTAAATGTTGTCAGTATGTTTCTAACACCACATGTTCAGCTTCTGAGGGATTGCAGATATTCCACTAGCAGGGTGGTTTTCAAGATGTAGTTTGATTATTGCAATCTAATGTACTTTGACAGCAATTTATCTAAGAAAGAAAAGGATCTGTTGTCTGTCATAATACTAATAAGATGTTTAGTGTGGGTGTGACCTATTTACAAAACTGAAAAGGGCCTCTTTGACGTTGAGCCAACGGTCCAAACTAGTTGCTAATAGAATTTTTTAAAAAGGTATTTCTGAAAAAGAAATACATTGAAAATATAGATAAATAATAATTGCAGCTAAATAAAATAATTAATAATAAAATAACTTGCAAAGGTCTTATATCTTCTGTTGAGCAGTCCATACACATAGTGTATTGTGGCTCAATCAAACACATGGGGCACCGTTGACTAAGGGTCCCTGAACCGTATTTTTGTTGTTGGTTTCCGACTATTCCGTTTTTGGCACAATTGCGTTGACTTTCATGCAACACAATCCAACAGACGGAACAATAATTAGTTATGTAATAATGTGGCATTCTTGTTTAAATTAGTTGAAGAAAATAAATTGCATGCATGTCAGAGGACTAATTTTCATATGCAAATTAACATCAAAATTATAACCGTATATGCAGTTTGGGAACGTGTGGCATTTTTAATTTATTAGCAGAAGTGTATTTCAGGCTGATTTTTTCTGACGTGAGAAAGTGCTAGATCGAGTTGAGACTTTTATTTAAAAAAAAATTAGAAAGTGTAAATCTAATCTTGTTAGCATTTTGTGAATGAAAAGAATGATGGAAAAAACGTTAGGAATTAACATTTTGGAGATGTTACCATTTAAGCTCAAATAGTAAAGGTTTGGACAACTTTAGTGGCTATTGAATAATACTGCAATGGGAACAAAATGCCAGCACTTAAATGTTGTCAGTATGTTTCTAACACCACATGTTCAGCTTCTGAGGGATTGCAGATATTCCACTAGCAGGTGGTTTTCAAGATGTAGTTTGATTATTGCAATCTAATGTACTTTGACAGCAATTTTATCTAAGAAAGAAAAGATCTGTTGTCTGTCATAATATAATAAGATGTTTAGTGTGGGTGTGACCTATTTACAAAACTGAAAAGGGCCTCTTTGACGTTGAGCCAACGGTCCAAACTAGTTGCTAATAGAATTTTTAAAAAGGTATTTCTGAAAAAGAAATACATTGAAAATATAGATAAAATAATAATTGCAGCTAAATAAAATAATTAATAATAAAATAACTTGCAAAGGTCTTATATCTTTCTGTTGAGCAGTCCATACACATAGTGTATTGTGGCTCATCAACACATGGGGCACGTTGACTAAGGGTCCCTGAACCGTAATTTTTGTTGTTGGTCCGACTATTTCCGTTTTTGGCACAATTGCGTTGACTTTCATGCAACACAAATCGGGGGGCTTGGCCGTCGGACGACCCAACTGATTCATACTAAGCATGGGATTTTAAATGAAAATTGTGTCGCAATACATGCACTCACATACACCAGGAAGAAGATGGTGAACTCCGGCGGACCTGAATGGGGAAGCCACACATGCAGGATATCGGGCGCACGATCTTGGTGAATCGCTCCGTACTTCATCCTCGTCGGACAGCTCGGATCGGGGATCGCGATAGGACCGGAAAAGTAAATGTGCCCCCATATGCCAAAGCCACATGGGGTTTTATTTAAAGCAAACCTGTAACCAGGAATGTAAATTTTAGTTGGTTAAAGGCTCCAATAACCTGTGCTATGCGATGCTGATTTTAAAAATGCCTTTGTCAGCATTCTGAATCATTTCAGTACTTTATATAAGTTTAATTCACATTACCTGGTTCCCTTCTAGCAGCTTGTGTTAAGTCCCAAGAGAGCTGCAACCTTGGTGTCTGTTTCTCCTCATGTATTCTTATTCACCTCCACACCATCCACCTCCCACCCCTGCCTACTCGATACACATGACAGGAAGTGGGAAGGAGGAGCTGTATGAGTGTGAAGAACAGTAGACTGACACACACGAACAGGCTGCTGCAGCCCCAGGGACTCGCTGCATGTTTATATATTTTTACAATGCTCTAAAACTACTGGTAAGTGGTAAGTCTGTGATACAGAAAGGTTTTAATTTAAGCCGCTACTACTCTCTCTCTCTCTCTCTGAGAAGAATTTAAAGGGAATGTAATTTTTGGGATAACATTTAATAAAACTAATATCTACCATGCTAAATAACACACAAAAATTCTAACCTTATTGCTATTGGACCCCAATATTGCCATATATCACTGTCATGTTTGTAAAATCTGTTTCAGTATCACTTTCAATTAGAATTACCTCCACATTGGCTACCCTTTTAGGATTTATGAATTCATACTAAATGTGTGCTGCTTCCAATGACACTAAGAACTTATTTACTATAAGGGAAGCAGTTAGGATGCCTTATATGCCACTTTTCTGGTGCATATCCATGTAATATTGTATGTGGAAGAAGATTTTTAGTCTATTAATTATGCCTTCTAGATAGTCTGTGTTGTGTGAAAAATGACTATATCATTATACACAATTCAAATAGTATAAACCTATATTTGATATAGTGGTAGCTATCATTTGCGAGCACTCGTATAATAGCCCTGCTGCCCCTGGCCTTTTGATATATATAATCGCAGCCAGAAACTTTTCACATGTGAGAAGTTACTTGCTGCAGCAAGTGCGCCAGTGTGAAGCCAGGAATGCCCCTCCGGGAGCGCCCACATGTCCGTCAGTCGCACACCCTTCATGCCCCCTCATGCTAGGGAGAAGAGTGGCTGAAAGGGGGAAATAATTGCAAGTGCTAGCGATATCCTAGCATTTGTGATTAGTTCAGCAGTTTTTAGGCCACTTTTATGGCATAGAAGTCCTAATAAATACCCGCCCTACAGTTAAGTACAATAAAATACACAAAAGGCATGCAAGATATGAGGTCAGCACAGTGGCTTGGTGGTTAACAATACAGCCCTGCAATGCTGGGGTCCAGGGTTCAAATCCCATCCAGGTCATCATCTGCAAAGAGTTTTTATTTTCTCTCTTTGTTTGTGTGGGTTTCCTCCCACACTCCAAAACATACTGGTAGGGTGATTAGATTGTGAGCCCCATGGGGACAGGGACTGATTTGGCAAGCTCTGTGCAGGGTTGTGCAATCTGTGTTTGCTATATAAATAAAAAATTATTATAACAATAAAATAATATTGGAATACTGGAATTCTATCTGGGCTCTGGATCTGGACCCCCTTTATATATCCTGCATGTGCGCCAGTGGAGGCACTATCAAGACTGGCAGAAAAGGGCCAGCTCTTAATACATTAACCCTGGTAAATTTTGTGCTTTCCCAAGGGAGAAGAGCGGACTTAGGCATTGTAGAAGTTATCCTATAAATAGTGTTACACAATACATTTGGCATAATTTGCCAGTCAAGTCACAATATTTCTATTATAGATGTCACCTAATGAATTGTGTACACATAAACCTATTACTTCTCAAGTAAGAAGCTTTTCAGATTTGACAGGTTTTACTGCTGATTATGACAAACATAGATGGATAGGTTTACCATGCTAAAAAGGTATTTGTACCCTTGTTCTTAAACATATGATTAATCTATGCTCATTCGTGATCACAGAAATTGTGCCAATATCAATAACTTTTTGGCAAACTCCAAGCCATATGGAAGATATGGGAATTAGTACATAGTCTCTGATATGTAATAAAAAGGGGTAGTAGGGTATTTTATTTTATAATTGTGGCTCCACAGGATGCCAGTGTAGATACACAAGTCAAATCAACTCTATTATGACATTTTAAAAGCCATTTTCCTACTGTAAAGCTCAATATAAGGATTCTCATAATGATCCTTAATGATCCTTGTTATTATTCCAGAGGTTTTATTTATCAAATCTCCAAAAGTAGAGAATAGATTGTAATTCTTTACTCTAGTGAAGAATCCCTAATCCCTTACACTAATATTTTTTTACCTTTTCACAATTATACCATCTCCCAAGGACAAGCATTATATTTGGAAGATTGTCTAATAAATATTTAAAGGACTCTTGTAAGAGTTAGCTTATAAATCTAGCTATTAAGAAAAGAACAGCTGTAGCTGTTTACTATTGTTACCAAGACCCATCGGTTTCCAAATCATTGAGTGAACCCTTTCTGTGTCAATCCAGCACTTTTAGGGTAATTTAACTTAATAATACCTTCTTTTGCACAGGCATTTGTAACTGAAGGGTTATTACCATGGAAGTTATTTTAGGTTGGTTAATGGTATGTAGTAAATTTTAAATTGACACAGACGATACGCTGGCAGCTTTTTAGAGTGTTTACCTTTCAAATATGTTCCTTACTTCTGAAAAGTTGTTCCTTTATCCTGAAAAGCTTTCATAAATTATTAGCAATTTTTCCCCCATGTTCACATGCACCATTACATTCTAGGTGAATGTATTCAAACTGGCCAGGTCTTAATTGTTATCACTCTGAGAGCAGTTTCAAATGGATGTAGAATCTATTATTTCTGTCAGCATTTCTGAATTATTATGCGTGATATTTTACCCATCAAATACTTCTTGAACAGAAAAAATGTCAGCTTCTTATGAAGTAAGACACTGGCTTAAAATAAAGGGATAATGCATAGTACAATTGTGAAGTTTGAAAATGTATGAAAATAAATTAAATGGAATATTTTGTAAATTTATTATCAATAAAAATAATAATTATTCATGTTGTGTAAATTAATTTTACAGTCCAACGTTAAAGTAATATTATATACTCTACAGACATCTTTAACTAGAATTGTTTTACATTTGTAAAATGAACACTTTAATGATTTCACTCTCCGCCTTTTGCACTTTTTTTTTAAATTTGAGATATATGACAGATGAGAACTTGTTTTTTGTGGGACACGTTGAACTTCCTGGTTTAAAATACTGTGCAATGCAATGGGAAGAAGTAAAAACATTAAAATACAGAGTAATAGAAATAAATGCAGATTCTTTCAGCCTGCCCTTGCCCTAATCTGAAATTTAATGATCCTGGAACCTAACCTAACTTGTTATTTCAGTCATATGTAAATTAATTTCAGAGGCTACTGAAGTGTGTACTAGCCTGACCGGGCACTGGGAGCTAAGGCTACTCCACGCCCCAGTAGCCTCTGCAGTTAATTTACATATTACAAAAATAACGTTTTTTAACAAGTTAGGTTAAATTCCAGGATTATTAAAGTACACATTAGGGCAGAGGGCAGTAGGAATCTACCATCAGATCTACTTCTGATAATGGATTCCTCATGGTAGGTTTTCTTTAAAGGTTTGCTTATAAGGTATTTAATGAAAAATCTAAAATGTGTATAGTTGCTTTTACTCCTTAAAATAACTTTAAAAATAATTAAAACATATTTCCCTGTGTAAGGCTTATGTTTTTGATATGGTGAGTTGTGGTTGTTGATGGATACCACTTTGGGATATAGATGATATTTTGATTACTTTTTCAGTTTTGTGCATTGGACAAACAGAAAAAAAGGTCAATCAAACATTGGATATTTATAATTAAATAGTATGGGAATGCTTGTACCCCTGATGTGCTCCATTCTATGGTGTGGCAGGTTGGGTGACTGGGCCCCCCTCGGCACTGCTGGCCCCCTAACACTGTGGGCTCCATAGCAGCTACTATGGCTGCTACCCCTGTTTTGTATATTTATATATAATATATATAAAAAAAATTACCGTACCTTCTAATAATATTTAAAGATATGAAAAAGTGCAATAAAATAGAATCATAAATTACAATAAAATAGTTAATAGTATACTTAAAGAGTACTAAGTGCAATAGTTCCATATGAACAGCCGTAATCTAATATCATATGAAAAAGTAGTGTAACTAATACAATGGAATTTAGTGATTGCTGAAACTATTTTCATAGGAACTTTATGTACAGTACATAAGTGAACAGTGTATAGGTTTAAAACTTGGTGAATTAACTGAGTGAATGAAATTAAGATTCATACTTTAGCCATGTAAATATTACAAAGTCCACTCTAAAAGGATCCTTATTTTTACAAGGGAAACAGACACACTTTGGACCTCAGATACAGGTTAAAACCCAAATATAAAAAAAATGTTAAAAAACATTAAAAAAAAAAATTAGAAAATGTCCCCAGGGTGTATTTTATGACATCATGGGGGACATATAAAGTTTAAACACACATATAACATATAAATAATATTTAAAAATAAACATTAAAATTCACCAATAAAATAAAAAAATCTTTGTTATACTATAAAATCATTGCTATAGTCGCCCCATTTGCCTTAGACTATAGATAGTATACATCCAAATGACCAGGGAATTAATTTATAATGATCATTTTGAGGTAATTTAAACACTGAAAAAATATATACTATACATTACAGAAAATATATATTTATCTCCAGTTTTTGTAACTTTAACCCCCCAAAAAACTAAAAATGAAAAAAGGTCAATTATCTTTTTTATATTTAACTATCCCTATGTGTCAGGAAAAAAATTATTCAAAATATTTTATGGTATTGCACGAAAAGAAAAGTTATGGCCCTTAAACCAATATGTATGAAATGATTTTGTACAATCACCATCTCACTATATTTTTATTAATTTAAAAACTTAAAACTATGGTGTTTAATGCCTTTATATAGCAAACAGTGGTAGATGAAACCTACTAAGTCCCATGCTCCAATGATTGAGAGTAACGATTTGTATGGGTTTTGATGAATGTTCCTCTCTGACAGATGTGAGAGCAGACACACTCCATTGACAAGCAAACCAAGTTAAGAGATAAAAGAAAGGTTGTCCACAAAGAATGAAATCAGTGAACCAGTCTAAACTGAATTAGGTCTTACTAAAGTGTACAAAAAGGGCATTGGTTAGAAGAGTTATAAATCTAAGGAAATAAATCGGAGAGCATTCTTAGTTCTCGCTTTGCTGCTTTTCGGTAAATATATCTTTTTTTGTGAGTCTTTATTTGTTCATTTATTTTTTTCCAAACAGTGGAGAGAATGCAATTAATGGTAAAAAACAAGATACACACCATTTAGTAAGAGGTCACAACTTAGTGGGCAAGTGAAGATGCCACTTGCTTTGCAAACATTGTACCCCTTGATGTGTTACCTTTTCTGGCAGGCATGGTCGCTGACAATGGGGCTCATTTACTAAGTCCGCGGACCGCACAAATATTGGATATTCTGACGATTACCGATTTGCGCCACATTTCTGCGACCAGACAATCGGACGGATTTGGACTGAGCGTGGGATTTAACATTTAAATTGTGTTGCAAGACAATGCACTTACATACACCAGGAAGTAGAAGGTGAACTCCGCCGGACCTGAGCGGGGAAGCGACACATGCAGGATATCGGGCGCACAATCTTAGTGATTCGCGTGGTAGTCCAAGATCGATGGAGAACGCACAGCGGGGAGCACGACAGGACCGGGTAAGTAAATGTGCTCCAATATATCTGTTCCATTTTGCATGTCTCTACATATACACTATAGTTCAAAATAAGAGAACAATGGATGATCAATTAATTTTTCTGAAATAATGCAATCTCCATTGATCAACATTTGATTTAGTTTTTTTGTGAGGGGTACACTATGCCACTAAAAAGGTGCTTTACAAAATAACCAAAGTATATCAACATAAAACCTTTATTTTTTGAAAAGGAACACAATGGTCATAATCAGAGAACAGCAATAACTGTAGCACAGAGAAAGATTATAATACTGAAGCTTACAATGGTCACCAATTAGTAGGAATTGTACAGGTCTTCACTTTAAATGACATATGATGGCCACAGGACATCACTAGTCTTTCAGATTCCTCTACTGTGATTTTGTTCCTCTCTTCTTCCAGTCTCTTCCACAGTTCTGTGACTTTTGTGGGTTTCCTGGCCATAACTTTGTCACTAAGGATTTTCCCGAGCTTTTCTATTGAGTTTATATCGGAACTCGGGGCTGGCATTTCATCACCTCAATGTTTTCTGTTTCAATGTACTGCTTTACTAATTTTGCTGTGTGACAGGGGGTATTGTCCTGCATAAAAATTGCTGACCGATTGAGGGAGGAATGCCAGGAAGTAACCACATGTTGCTGAAGAATGTTCAGAAACACACTTGCATTCACTCTGTTCACTACCATGCTGTATGAGAAAACTCCTGCTGCAAAAAACATTCCCCAAACCATGACACTTCCTCCACCACCTTCCACTGACTTCTTTACACACTTTGAGTTTAGTCTTTCCCCAGTTTGTTGATGAACATAATGTTTCCCATCAGATCCAAATAAATTAAACTTGCTTTCTTCACTATAATAAACTATGGACCACTTTTTTTCTGTCCACAAAACATACTCCACAACAAAGGTAAGTCTAGCCTTTTGATACTTTCTTCTAATGAGAGGTTCGGCCATTGCAGAGTGTGCTTTCAGTTCACATTCCATTAAACACTGACAAACTGTGTAACAAAACAGATCCCTACATTGTTCAGTGCTGAAGTGGAGAGTAATTTCAGCTGCAGTGTTTAATGATTACCCATTGCAATTCTTTGCATTATTCTGTCCTCTGTTGCATTTTTCTTTTAAGGGTGACCATACTTTTTGATGGACTTGAATAAGTTTGTGCAGTTGTAAAGATACAATATTCTAGAAATCACAGACTTAGAATAAACCAACTACTCTTGCTATGGCTGATAGGGTATTTCCTTTGGACTTCTTCTGGACAACCTGCTGCCGGAGGGTTTAAGTCACTTAGGAACGACACACCATTTCTTGTCATTTAAAAACTGGAAAATATTTGCCAGTGAAAATTGGAAATTTAGGATGCCAGTTTAGTGGGTTTTCAGATAATTAAGGAAATTAGCACCGAGTGCCAGATTAACACCAATAATTTGCAGATAATTGAAATGTTCCCTAATTTTGTTCAGTGTTCTTTTACAATCATCTTATTTACATTTAATTCTATGCTTAAGAATATATAAAATTTATGAAATAAGCCTAAAATACTGCTTCTTTACTCATGTTAAGATATAATTACATAGGACCACACTATGACCTTGACATAATAATAATTCCTTTATCTATATAGAGCACACAGATTACGCAGCACGGCACAGAGCTTGCCAAAATCGGCTCCTGTCCCCAATGTGGCTCACAATCTAATCAACCTACCAGTATGTTTTGGAGTGTGGGAGGAAACCAGAGGAAACCCACGCAAACACGGACAGAACATACAAACCCCTTGCAGATGTTGACCCTGGGACTTGAACACAGGTCCCCAGGACTGTAGTGCTAACCACTAAGCCACCATGCTGCCATTTAAAAAATTGTGTGTTGTTCTCTAATGTTGATTTCCAGTGTATATGTGCCTGTGTCTTCACCTTCTTTCAATGCTTTAAACTCTCCCTGTTCTTTCCATTCTGACATCTATCTGTATATATATATATATATATATATATATATATATATACACAGCTTCCTCTCTCCCTCCAGTTGTCTTCATTGCATCACCTTCTGTGTCTCTCTTTTCACTGTCCATGCTCACAGACAAAGACAGGAAGTGGGGGGAGGGAACAGAAGGACTCATAGCTCTCATACTACAGCTCCTTCTATTCAGCAGAGCAAAGAAGAATGGAGAGTCTGTACATAGTTAGTACTTCTTACAAAAGTAAGTACCAGGAGTGCTGAATCATTTGATAAACATTCAGGAATTGTTATTATGGCAATAAGGGCAAATAGGCAACTTATGTAAAGACTGACCAACCCATTTAACAGGTTTAGCTAAATAGTTTGCAATACAAACTTTTAAATGCATTTTAATCATATTGATTAGTTTAATTTGCAATGACCTATTAATAAGACTATGGCTATATGTAACGCAATCCAAAATGCTAGTTGTAAGTCATCCAAAACCCCTAATTATACATAAAGAAATCTGATCTGTATCAGATCAGCAGATAGGAGGAATAAGGTCATCTAGTTATATCCCAACAGCCAGCTCCTTTTAATTTAGGATGAACCTGGAAATAGTGTTCTCTTTTCTTCCTTTAGTACACAGTCACTTTTTTGAAGTTAAGCGAGATAACTGTACAGGGAAAGCTATCTTCTATTGTTTATATGACCATAACTTTTAAACTTCATATTAATTTTAAATAGGGTTTCATTTGTCTAAATCCTATTTTGTAACATATAGTATAAGTCACATGTAACATTTGTAAAGCTTATTTACTATGCATATTATTGTTCTCGTGTTTGCTTTCATAGCAACCCTGCTAACAACTCATTTGTTTATTTAAAGCCCTTCGTAGTTTTTATCTTGCTTAATTGGGTATGAAAATGTAAGAGAAAAAAACACAACAAATAAACATTAGCTATCCCTAGGACAGTACATTATGACCTTAAGCTTTCTGTTCTTGGCCCAATTCTACTATTGAATAAATGAAGTAAATCATTCTGGCACATAGATAATTAAATAATTATCAGCCATTTAATAACAGAGAGTGGGTGTTCAGAATTACCATATTAGACAGTGTCTTTAAGGTCTAATTGTTGCATTACATCAGAGTTACTCATTCATTATTCTTGTCATTTCGGGTGATAATTTGCACTTTAGGAGACAGCGACAATTTTAGCAGGTAATTAGAAACATGTCAGGTTTGGCCTAGTGAGTTACTGTCACAATTACAGCATTTATCCTGGTGTCCTCATTTATAGAAAAAAAAGAAAGAAAGAAAGTAATGGAGGAAAATAGAATTTGCATTACTTTATGAAATGTACTTCCTGTTATAATCCACAATTGATAAACATACAGTTGAGAAAATATCAAACATAAAAAGTATACTTTTTTAAAAGTAAGTTGACTTCCAAAGTTTTAACCGCTTTCACTCCAATTGTTTTTTTTAACTATGTTCTTACTAGTTAATGCCTTATTGAAATAATCATTTATTTAATAATAATTAATTATTGTTATAATTTCTAATTGATTTGTTGTCTGTGTTGAAGGGGATATGTCTCCAGAAAGTGGCCTATTATTCAAACCCAATCTCTATGTAAAACTAATTATTTAGGAATTTGTGATGATTTCTTTCAATGAACTCTATGACACCATCTATCTTAAATTAAAATAGAACTAATATATCCTGCCATTTTTACTCTAGCCGCTAAAACTTGATTTAACTGTGCTTTGCTACATAAAGGTGAAATAGATGTAGAAACCAAAACAAATATTTAATATCCCCTAAGATTTTATGTATATGTTGTCAAGAATATGTGGTTCAGCATGTGGTGTAGCTTCAAACGCTCTAGGTGGGAAAAATCCCACTCTTTGTAGCCCATCTGGAACCAAAATTTTTCTGAGAAAAACATAGCTCAAGGAACCACCTATTATCTAACGGGAGAGGTAATTCATAAGAAGTTACGGACTATGGGATTATAGTATACTCTAGCCATATATTGGTCACATCTTGAGAACAAGACAAACACCCACCTGGGTTTCAAGCAGTCCTAGTACTGTGGGATGGGGTGATATGCAAAGCCATGTTTGGTCTCCAATTGTGATCTGGACCAGCCTAGATCTGACGGCTCCAGTACTGCCTCCTTATGAACTTTTGTTAAGAAGTTCTTTCAAATTTTTGTTTTGGGTAGATTAAGCTACTAGACTCAAGGGGACAAAATCTAGGACACCTCCTAGAGGGGTGAGTCGCAAGTGTCCATTTAAGGGTGTCAGAGATATTTAGGTGAGGGTCTCCAAGCCCCACTGTAAGAATTGTAGAGTCAATTCCAAATTTTTGATAGATCAGTTAATCTAGTACAGGGATGAAGGCCATATCACAAGACACAGGCACATTTTTGAACTACAGGGTATTTTATCTTGAATGAGAAGGGGGAGCCCTTTTAGGTACTATGCTTGGTTGTGATTGGCTTATCCTAATTTGGGCATTTTCCAATCTATGCACAGAAAGGCACATAGGACAGACAACATAGCTTGTGATAAAAATATAAATGAATCTCCAGTCTTCAACACAGTGTATGGCGGAGGAACACGATGTACCTTCTTCAAGGCCGTGTTGGAGATGATGTTGTCTTGGAGGTCATAGCATGCAGGTACCATCCAGCATTTCTTTTGAATATGAAACTGAGTTATGTCCATAACAAATGTTAATTTTTTCTGGAATAACATAAATCAGAAAATACAGTCATATCCATTAGAAGGGGTCAATTGCTTGTATGAGGCATGTATACAGGTGTTCTCATGTTATAAAATTTTGTTAGAGAAAAATGTAAACTGTTGGCTCTCACCTCCAAGCAGCTGTAGAGCACAAAGACCTAAGATCCAACAGGTTACTGACTATTGTTTGAACTCCTGATATGGATTGTATCACCACTTATATTTTGCATTTTCTTTGTGTGTTTGGTGTTCTGTCTAGTGTTCCACTAAGGCTATTCAATACCCAATTTAACTTGGGTTGTAAAAAGATGTCTATAAAATAGAAGGCAAGTGCATTATATAGAAAAAGCGGTTGAGGTTATCCAGGAACCCTAGCACCTTATCAATTATTTGGAGTCATGAGTATTGATGTTGCGTCACATAGTGGATGTGTCCTTTAATTTAGCTGGGAGCCTGTGATTTCCTTTCCGTTTATGATCACAGAAAGGCACATGCATGGTAGTATCATGTATTGCGTCGTATCCACACTAATTTAATGTATCGTATCCAAGCTCAGATCTCACTAATATACTCGAGTATAAGCCTAGTTTTTCAGCACAAAAAAAACATGCTGAAAACCCAAACTTGGCTAGTCGAGTAAAAAAAAAATAGGTTTTACCAGGTTTTTGTGGTAAAATTAGGGGCCTCGGCTTATACTTGGGTCAGCTCATACTCGAGTATATACAGTAATTATAATAATAATAATAATTGATACTCACTGGAAACTTAATATGCATTTCTGATAAACTTTCATTTACTACACTAACAGTCCTTTGTGTACAACCATAAACGTTTGAATATTTTTCTTTCAGTTCAATATCTGTTAGTGTAGCTGGGTTTGTGGTTACAATGGAACTGACCAACTATCTTTCAAACTTTTCTCCTATTCCCTGTCGACAACATGGCTACATTTATGAGAAATTATCTTTACACAGGAACATTTTTTTAATAACATCCAATTGAAGAAATGTTTACATATGGAAAATGAATTAAATTTAACTGCCAGATGAGTATACCCCTTTAAATTCTCCATATTCAAAATCTCTGTTTTCAGTAGGTGTATAAGATAATTGTTTACATTTAGATCGGTGCAGCTCAGGAATAGAACTGAAAACAGTTTAGACAAAAGTTTGTAAGAAAACACATCAGCACAAACCAATTACATTGTAATTTGCTACAATGTAATAGTTTGGAGTGGATGGTGTTTAGCTCACAGAGCAATGCTTACACTGGATACAGTTATCTTTACTTTTAACTGAGAGCAGAGTTAGCTGCAGCTTGTACATAATCCAATGACAGCATCCCAACACCCTGAAACCTGAGGAGTCAAGAACTTTATTTATGCAGGAATTTAGATATATTCTCATAACACAATATAACCTCTCAGTATGTATATATATATATATATATATATATATATATATATATATATATATATATATATGCAAAACTGATTATTAATAATAAGTACTGTATTCATATCTGCATTGGTCAGATCTACTTTTCTGAAACTGATGGCAGCGCTGTATCATTTCCATGACTGACAACAACAATGGCTGAATGACCCATTGAATTATAATGGATTCATGAAGTTTCCATCATTATGTAAATTTTTAAGCATTGCAGAGCCCTCACAGTTTACAGACCCTTACATACAAATGGTTTAACTTTTTATGATGTAAGGAATCATCATGAAAGAATAACACAATTTTGCATGTGTAATGCTTTTTAATGAAGTAATTAAGTTCCCCTTTATACACTTTGCCTATGCACACAAGTCTTGAAGATAATTTGAGCTAAGACTGCTGGTGAACAATGCTAATCAATAACACATTTGGGGGGAAAAAATCTTTTCTTTTTTTGGTTTAAAAGTTTTGGGAATCTTCATTATGTCTCAGGAGAATTCTGAAGCAAAAGTAAAATGGAAATAAAAAGTATATAAGCTGAACAATCTTTGCAGCTGTCAGGAAGAGTAATACAATTTTAGATGACATTAAGACTCCCATGAGACGTAATTTAGACTTGTTGTCAATATCAATATAGGAAGACTGTAGAACAAATTGAAAGAGCAAACCAAACAGCTATTTCATTTTGGATGAATTTAGTAGATAATATAGTTGGAGAATCTGGAAACTTATTATGTCTTACAATAAAATATTCTAATATTTGAATGTACAGTATATCTCCAGCCCCTGCGGAGTACTTCTCATGTTATTTTCAGAACTATGCAAATGATCTACCATTGTGTCAGATTTGAGTGATGGACTAGAAAGACCACCCACCTTACATTATGCAGAGAACATGGGAATTTCCACTTTTTATAGCATCATAAACTGAACTACCATCACTGCATGCACAGGATATATCATCAATCCAAGCTAAAACGTAAAGAGATTATTTTGATATTGTTGATGCATTTTTGAAAAAAAATTAGATGTGCAAAGTTACAATCATTATTATTTATTTATAGTGTGTCTTTAATTTCATGATTTGGGGTCCAAAACCATTACACTGAGACCATAACAAATTGAAGTACAAACCAGTTCCCTTTAAGCAGTGGGGTTTGAGGTTATTGGGCATTAACAAACCCCCAAAGAGCTGTTGCTAAGGGGCCCAAAAAGGGGTTGGCAACTACGGACCATTAATTCCTATCCAATCATTAAATATTACCAGGATCAATATTAACAATAACCACACCAAATACAACATATGGTCATAGAATCAAAAGAGGGTTTTCAGTCAGGCAACAAAATTGATGAATTGGTTATTAGGATCATTCAATTGAAATGCAATAACAATGACAGCTGACATATATTACTATGGACATTCAATTTTACCATATTTCCTTTTGGCACAGCCAGGCAACTTCTTCCATTCATAACTTTTCTCTACAGAATTTACAAAACAGACATCTATAGCTTCTAATTTATAAATCATGTGCTCATAAAATGTGGCCTTGTTTCCCTCAACAGCCACTATAGTACCCCGTTTCATCCTTACTAAACCCTTTACAACTTAAATCCATTTTATAATGCCCCTTGATAATGCTGCCTTGCATTTATGCCCTTGTAACCCTTAAAATGACTTATTGCAGGTTTTATAATTAAAAAAACAAAAACAATTTAAAACAATATCAAATTGATCTTATTGCGGTTTTGTCTTGTTTACATCGACCCATAAAATAAAGGTAACCTGACATTTTTACCACACTATGGTGTTCATTTTTCTTTGTGTTTCCTTGTTTTCTGTTACATCTGTGATTTCTTTAAGAACATAAATTGATTTGTGCACAAATTTGTCTTTTTCATCGGCCCAATAAAGCCATTATTGCATCTGATTTAACTTTGGAAAAGCTGCAAAAATTTAAATATTTGGTGCTAAAAAAAAATAATCCACTCTTCTGTTGCCATAGGAAAGTAATTGTATGAGTTGCTTGAAAATGTTTGACATTTGTGTAACTTTAAAATAGTCACAAATTGAGGTTTCACTAATCACCCCATCGCTAGAAGGGGTGCCAATCTGATAATAAGTCTAGGTTACACCCAAACCCCTGACCCATTCACTTTCAATGGACAATACGTCCAACCATTTATATTGCCGTTTTTGACACCCTAGCGTTTTATACTGGCTGTATAAAAATATAGAGCATGTCCTATTTTCTTCCATATTACAGTTCTGTATGCCCTAGAAGTCTATGGGGACATATAAAATACGGGTCACATTAGTGCTGCATACGGATGAAAAACGTCACGCATATATGGGCACATATGGTCCGTAGATACGGGACTGGAGAAATCATACGGTCATGTGGATGTAGCCTTAAAAAGTTATAATGCTCATCTCTAGTCTCAAAAAAGATGTAAAAGGTGCAAAATTCATGACTATAAATAAATCAACCATATAAATGCCATAACTATGAAATACATAAAAATGCACAATTTCCAAATTAAAGCATATGCTGATTTTTTTCCAGACTTCCAGTACTTTGCAAAGCATAACGCAGCATATTATTCCAAAATGAATACTATTTGCCCTACAAAAAACTCTAACATGGCTCAGAAAACGAAAGTTAAAAACGGAAATGCAAAAACTAAAAAAGGCTGCAACAGGAAGGAGTAATGTTAAGTGAACATATACAAAAAGCACAGAAAATGGTTCATTTCCCTACATAATGCTTGGTTGAGTGGTTCATTTCAGGGCCATGAGTCTTAGAATCAGTCAACTTCAAATGGTTTACAGTGATTCTTATAAGATTGTATTCAAAGGAGAGTATTAAAGTTGTATAGATATTCCGAACTTCCCCGTTAGCTTCATAAGGGTTTTTCTTTAAACATAAATAGGTGTGAAAAAGTCTGGTGAGCATGCTCATTGTTCTAAAAAGCAAATGCCTGAATAGTTGTTAATGAGGCAGACAAACAGCCTCACTCATCCTCTGAGGATTTGAAGGGCAGAGAGAGGCAGAAAGAGAGGAGATTCTCACTACATTATTCATAACATCTTGTTTGATTTTTAAGCCATTTGAAGTAGCAAGGTGGGTGTTTATTATTCTGCTGACCTGCACTGCTCTAAGTAGATGAGTATAAAAGTCCTGTCACCTAATTGACAATTGCTCATTCGAAATTCAGTTGCATCACTGCCCTGGTGAAATGTAAAGGCCATGTGTTCTTTATACATAAACAAATCAAGCTATATCACACAAATATATATATAAAAGTAATTGAACAGCTTAGTAGTTATTATTTTCTGCTACACATAAAAACAACACATTTAAATTAAATGCATCAGACAATACTAGTTCTGTGAATTATTTAAAATCTACTTATAATTCATATCTAATATATAAAGCTGAGTGTATGTGTGTGTGTATGTATCTATGTCTGTTAAAGAAATATGTATCATCGCGTTTACAGTCACCAAATATTGCACAGTCACTCTCTGTGACTCAGGGAACGTCATAGATGTTTTTTTGAGCTGAAATTTTTACCCTGCACTTTTCAAATGCACATACTATCCACCATATACAGAAGCCATTGTTTGCTGCTTCTGCTGTGGCAGATGGAATCTGAGCAGTGATTTGTTGCTGTTATGCTACAGGTCATTAATATGAGCTCTGGGCTGTGATTGGTTACTAGAGACAATGAGTATAAGACACTTATGTGTGAGGTAAGATGGATAAGGATACAGAGATAGGGGGAGATTTATTAGAAGTGTCTGAGGTAAAACTGTTCCAGTTGCCCATGGAAACCAATCAGAGATCATCTGTAATTTTATAAACAAAAATTAAACTTGAGCTCATATTGATTGCCTTGGGCAACTAGAGCAGTTTTGCCCTTAGGCACTTCTGATAAATCTCTTTATAGATAAAGTGACAGTTGGAGACAGAGAGTGTCACTGGAATGAGAGTGCCTGAGACCAACAGTCAATGGAATGAGAGTGCCCGAGACAGACAGTCACGGGAATGAGAGTGCCAGAGACAGACAGTCACTGGAATGAGAGTGCCCCAGACAGATAGTCACTGGAATGAAAGTGCCTGAGACAGACAGTCACTGGAATGAGAGTGTCAGAGATAGACAGTCACTGGAATGAGAGTGCCCAAGACCGACAGTCACTGGAATGAGAGTGCCTGAGACCGACAGTCACTGGAATGAGAGTGCCCCAGACAGATAGTCACTGGAAGGAAAGTGCCAGAGACAGACAGTCACTGGACTGAGAGTGTCAGAGATAGACAGTCACTGGAATGAGAGCGCCCGAGACCGACAGTCACTGGAATGAGAATGCCCGAGACCGACAGTCACTGGAATGAGAGTGCCTGAGACCGACAGTCACTGGAATAAGAGTGCCAGAGACACAGTTACTGAAATGAAACTGCCAGAGACAGTGACTGAAAGAGTCTGCCATATATAAATAGTTGCTGAAAGAGACTACCAGAGACAGACAGTGTCAGTGACAGAGACGGTCAGTGACAGAGACAGTTGGAGACAGTATGAGACAGTCTATAGATACATTTAAAATATTTTTTGTTAACCCATTCTATTTTGTTTTATTGCTTTTTAGCTCCTATAACTCAGTGATGGTCAGTGTAAAATCCCAAATTAATCAAAAACAGTAACGTGCAATTGCAGTAATAAATAATAGTATATAAATGAGGTCGGAATAAAGCAGTGCGCCTAGAAGGAATGGTGCTCAGCACCTCGCCAACAGGTGCTTCAATCCCAACAGTACTTTAACAAGGGGATGATGATTCATTTTTAATATCACTGGTATTACTCAAAATTTTTTGATCAGTAGTGTTACCCCAGCCAGAGCCCTGACCTAAACACAATAGAGCATCTTTGGAGAGATTTAAAATGGCTGTCAACCTATCCTTCACTATCTAACCTGAGGGAACTGGAGAGGAATCCGCAAATCCAGGTGTGAAAAACTTGTTGCATCATTCCCAACAAGGTTAATGGCTGTACAAGCTCAAAAGGTGCTTCTACTCAATACTGAGCAAAGGGTCTGAATACCTATGACCATATGCTGTTTCAGTTATTCTTATTTAATAAATTAATAAAAAATTACATTTCTGTATTTTCTGCAAAGATGGGGTGCAGAGTGTACATTAATGAACAAAAGAAAAATTTACTTTTTTGATCTTACTAATTGGCTGCAATGAAACAAAGAGCAAATAATTTTAAAGGGGTCTAAATACTTTCTGTACCCACTGTAAATTGAGAAGAAAAGTCCAGTAGGTGCAGAACAATTCCACTATATACCTTGTGGCTGATGAGATAATAAAAAAACACTGGGATATATGACCGTTAAAGCACATTATTGTTCAGAAAACAACAAAGAAAGTGTTAATTCAAATACCTGTAATGAAATGTTTTATTCATGCAATAATCTCTATTCAAATCAGAAGCTATGTGCATTTGTTTTAGTAATGTATCATAAATCCAGACTTAAACTGACCTAAAACATTGTATGCCTATCATAGGATTGCACGGACATAATTGTCTTCCAGCTCCAATTATTTTTCAACCTTTTAAGCAAGATCGTTGACTTCCTCATTATTCTCTATCAATTAATGCATAAAACAATTAGTCTCAAATGGATACTAATCTAAAATGTTAATAACCTTTTTCTTGACAAAATTGTCTTAGCTGCAAACATTGTCTCAAGACTGGTTATAAAATAGTTTTTTATATTGTGTGTCTATAACACTAGGGTATTATATCTATAAATGAGCCGAGCTAATAATTTCATTTCTTCCATGGAATATTTTTCTTTGCTCATCTTCAAAAATATATCTAACTGTGCTCTCACAGCAACACTCTAATTCTGCTTTATAAAGATAGTCTAATTACTTTAGTTAATTAGCTTTTTTTTTCTTAAGCAACATGGTTAAAAAGAATTAAAAGTACAAAAAAAAACGGAATCCACAAGGGTATCTATCCGGCCCACGTTCAACAACACTAATGATGCCCTGTTAGATGACCCTTTTGTTTCTCACCATGGGGTCTCATTTTGCTACCCTGCTTGTTTAATTCACACACCCTTACTTCTAAGTCCCTGCTGAGGACAGCAGGCAATTTAAACCTGAGTGCAGCAACTAATTAAATCAATATGAGATAATGAACAGCAATTAGAGGTCCGGCTAGGCACATCTTCTCTTGTAAATACTGTTGCTCTCCCAACGGGAAGTTCTTTTTTTAATAATCTGTGTATAGTTCATTTCCAGAAGCACTAATTCCCTAAAGAAGCAATTTGGAAAAGTGATTTGTTTATCTGTAAAACTGCCAAATAATTTACTTTAAATTGTCTGTTTTTCCTGTGTTTTCTTCCTTTATTTTTTACCACTAAAGCAAACAATTTATCCTTTTTCATTAGCACTTTTTACTTTGTTTTGTTACTATTAAAAATAAGTAAAGTGACTTCCCATTCTAGTGGGTATAGAAATAAGCTAAAACTTATACATAATACTGTACATTAGTTCAATAATTTTAGCATGGCACTGCTCCAGCTTGAGCTTGGGTCCCATGTGGCTCAACAACAATGAAGGGAGGATTAGAGGTGAAGTCAAAACATGTGCCCCCTCTGCAGTTAAGCTAGTTAATCCAGTATTTTTCCTTTGCCATTATCAGGAAAAGGCCAATCAATAGCATCCTATGTATTATCTCCAAAGTAGTTTCGCTTGACCGGATCCAATATACATTTAATTGTAAGCTTTAGCTGTTTATTTGCCAGTTCCACCTTCATCTGCACTATAAGGACTCCAGAAGTTAAAGTTTGTTGTATTTCATTAGATTTTGTTGCTCTCATTTCTATTTATGGGATTCTACCAGCATTTTGGACCATACAGAGCTGCAGGCAGTGTTAAGAGAAACCTACCATCAGGGTACCATCTACTTAATAAGGTAGATCAAATGCTAGATTTCAACTATCTTCCTAATTCCTAAACAGCCCCTATCTAATCTAAGCATTTAGCAGAAGAAGAGAAAAAAACATGTCTTTTATATATGCAAATTATCAGCAGAGGCTACTGGGGCATAGAGTAGCCTCTCCCTGCAGCTGGAGCAAAGGCTACTCCAAGCCCCAATAACCTTAGCTTATTCCACCTAAAAGCACATCCTCTTTGCGCTCCTCCCTTCATTTATATGTTCTCGGACCAAAGCCAGAGTTCCACACTTGTGCAGTAGAAGAATATCTATAAATACATGCCACTAATGAATAAACAAGGAATACAGATATATACCACTAATCAATATAGTGCACACATATACACCAGCAATATTAATAACACACATAATTTAACAGCACTAGCAGACCTTGTCTGTAATAATATTCATAAAATCTTTATTTAAATAGCAACATCAAATTCTCCAGGGCTTTACACTAATATGGTGTACCATAGATACTCGAGTATAAGCCGACGGTGGGAAATGGATTGGTCACAGATCCAGAATATAGCCAGCCAACCCCCGGTAGTATATAGCCTGCCAGCCCTCTGTTGTATTTAGTCTTCCAGCCCCCTGTAGTACATAGCCTACCTGCCAGCCCCCTGTAGTATATAGCCTGCCTGCCAGCCCCTGTAGTATATAGTCAACAGCCCCCTGTAGTATATAGTCAGCCCATAAAAAAAAGAAACTCCACACACACCATTCTGATGGCCCGGGCAGTTTCTCTTCCAGCTTCATGTTTGCAGCAGCTTCGCTACTATCTCCTTGTTCGCGGCAGGTCCTGAAAAACTTGGCTTATACTCGAGTATATACAAACATAATAAGATCTCACAGGATAGAAGCAATAGGTCTAACAGCTCTGCTTGAAAGAACTTACAATCTATGAGAAGGTAGGGGGTATAAGAACTTTTCCAGATATTCTTTATAAGGTATTAGAACAAATAAAATGATTAAAAAAGTAAATAATGCTGCTGCATGAACCAGTCATCAGCCACCATCTTATATAAAAAGCCCAAGTTGTATAGGATTGCAGGATCTACATTAGAGCTTGCAGGATAACAAAGAATGGAGTACACAGAGTTGGGAAGTGACAAGAGAGTGGAAATTACATGCAGTTAGGTAATGTGATCGGCCTTTCTGTAGAGATTGTTTTTAGTAGTGCTTTGATATTTGGGTAATAGTAATAATAATTATTTATTTATTTATACAGCGCACACACACACATTATGCAGCCTAATCAACCTGGAACAAAAGTGGATCGCAATACGCACCAAACGTGGATAAAAACATGTTGTCTTTATTTGGAAATCCATTAAAAAACCTACGCGTACAAAGAGCCCTTACTCATGGCTAGCCATGAGTAAGGACGTTTTATATGCCTGAAACGCGTAGGTGTTTTGCTACACCTAACCCCATTGTTGTTCAGGATGCACTGCCATGGAATATAATCTTGTCATGGCTAGCCATGAGTAAGGGCGTTTTGTATGCCCGAAACGCATAGGTTTTTTGCTACACCTAACCCCAGTGTTGTTCAGGATGCACTGCCATTCTTCTTCTGTTCCGGTTTTGGTCTCTAAGTCCTAGAGAAAGCGACTCGCACAGCCAGTGGACAACTATTGGTGAGCTGAAAACAACATTTCTTGTTTTAACCTAATCAACCTACCTGTATGTTTTGGAGTTTGAGAGGAAACCCACGCAAACACGGAGAGAACAAACAACCTCTTTGCAGATGTTGACCCTGGGACTTGAACCCAGGTCCCCAGCACTGTGGTAATACTAACCACTAACCCTCTGTGGTATTAGTCTGATAGTCCAGGGTAGGGCATTCCAAAGAATTGGTGCAGCTCCAGAGAAGTCCAGGAGATGTGAGTAGGAGGTTTGAATAAAAAAATAGAATAATCATGGCATTAGGGAGTTACAGTAATTGAAATAAATGTAAATTAGAGCCTTTAGCTAACAATACTAGCTTGTTTCATCCATCCACTATCTGTATGGTTCCCATATTGTTGTCCATTGGTGTTCACTCTCTATATCCTTGTTTGCATTCTCCATTGTTATCACCACTTAACCTCTATGATCTTCCTCCTTTATCAGAATGTGATTATTTGTGGTTACACCGACCAGTTTAAAACATCCAGGTGCTATATATTTGGTATAGTGGCCTGTGTGCTAAAGACTGTAAAGGTGCCACCCCAGCACATCCAAAGACTTTTTATACCTTTCCCAGAGAGAAATACCACCTATTGACTATGTTCAGTTGCCAAGTGTGTAGCATGTATTTTGTAGTATATTGAATGTTTTTTGTAGCACATTGACTTATTTTCAGGTTGGCCAAAAGCCAGAAAAAAAACCCTGTCACAAGTGGTCTACAGGTATGAGTGACCAGAAGTTAAGATTTAGGGATAGATTAGGCAGGTTACATCCCACACCACCCATAAAGTGGCAGAAGGGTGAGAGGTTGATTGGGACTCTTAAACTAAAGATGCAAAAAACAATGGTGGAGCCTTTAGCCCGTCCAGTAAGATATTTGGCCAGAAAAAAAGACAAGAATGAGTCCCTGTGAGATTTTATTTGGTTTGGCTCATAGATTACAATGTTATTATTCACAGTTGCTCCAAATGCAGTATGGGAGACTTACAGACTACATTATAACTTAAAACATGCACAGCACTGAAGTATATTTCTGAGTTTTCTCCTCCATTCTATATTATCTTTTAGGATTTCACTATCTTCAACCTGGAGATTGGTTGGTGATAAAGAGACATGTGAGGAAGAAATATGACCCATGTGCTTTCCAGGTTCTACTGACAAGTACTTCAGTAAAGATAGAAGAAAGATCTAATTTGATTCACTCAAGTCAAGTTTTGTTGTTTTATGCATGATTAAAAATTTGATAGGGACTAATATACTTTTTAGGGAAAAAAAAAAAACTCTAACTTTCTTAGGTTTGGGTGACTAAGTTATTGACAGTCAGCCCTTCAACAATTTGGCTTGTTTCACTTGTGTGTAATTATTCTTTATATTATTTTGTTTTTTTATTGCATTTTGGTCATACTTTATGTTAAGAGGTTAATGTCTAAGGCCAGTGAGGATATATGTTACATCCCAAGAGGTTGAAGAAAGAAAGTATGGAGTCAAAAGCCCAAGGTGAGGTCTACAACACAATCAAATCAACTGTTATGAACCCCTGGAGGTATGGATACAATCTGACTTCCCTCTGTGCATGTCAAGTAAGAAGGCGGCCATCCACTAGGGATATGTTGTTTCCCACCTGGCAAAGAGAAGATCCGCACTTTGGGAGGCGTCCCGCTGTGATTTCACGCACACAAGCTAAGTATCTCTTTAAGCTCTTTTGCACACATGAATTTTGACCATATATGAAGCTTTGTAGCACATATGAAATTGTCTATAAGATGTAGATACAAGTGGGGATTTACATATAATATGGTGCAGGTTACCTGATATACTTTCTACCCTATAGAGATGTGTAGCAATATTTTGCTCTAAGTATATGGGCAAGTGCAAAACTGGTCTTTGTTTACAAGATGTCTGATAAGGCTAAGGGATTATCTGTTCTTATGAACCAATGGGACGTAAGCAGATTTACTCAATATTTATCTGTGTATAGACATAAAATAATGTATCATATGTACCTGCACTTTTTCTAGTCTGACTATTTAAATTATCATCTGATAACTATCTATATGTAGACATAGTGTGTAGCATCATAAATATTGTCACTGTTTCTAGTGTTACTATATGGGCAGGTGCAATATATGATCAATTTGATAGCTTCATCAATTGGACGGGATGATTATCATTGAATTTTCAATACACTATTACTATCTATTGTGATAACTTATTGAGAGGACTTTGGGTAGTCTTTACCTTCCCACATTAAAAGCCCCGAGGAGCCATCATACCCAGATGGTGAAACGCGTAGGGTTAGTGGGTCTGGTGTCATCAATATATATTTGGTGACTAATGGCGCAATATCTATATTAATAGTGTTTTTTGTATTTTTGTGTATTTATAGAGTGCGCAGTGTCCTGTTCTGAGAGGCTTCTAAGTTCATATCAGGACATTACCAGTACACTCTTTTTATCATCAGACAGAATGTCTGTTTTATAAAGCGAATTAATAAAAGTTATTTTTTAGATGTTTCTACTCTTAAGGGAATTTTCAGGAATAGAGGTTGGTATGCTTTTTAGAAATCTCTACCTAATCCTGCCCCTATGTGTTACAGCCTGTGAGGCTGCAGCGAAGAGGGCTCTGATAACAACCTTAGAGCCATTTTGACTCATTAGCATTATTTTAAAAGTTGAGTTTAGAATGAAGGTGGTCATGGATAACAAATATAAGTCTTGATATATGAGTAAGTGTCCCTGGTTTGTAATGCTTGATTTTGATGGTAGATTTTCTCTAAGATCAATGACAAATAACTCTTCAGAAGGGAAAAAGTTATAAATCACATTCTGCCAAACATATTATAGCATGCAGATAGAATCAAAAATAAGGCTGTCAATCATGTTTTTATATTTTTTAGGGCATTAGTTTAATTAACTATATTGTAGAATTTCACACTTAATACTATCGACTAAATCTAATTTTGACAGGATAACAGAAATTAAGAAATTAAACTTACTCTACACAATAATAAAAGTTTCAAATAGCAAAAGGCTCTTAAATGATAAAAATGTAACTCTAATTAAAACCTTCTCCTCTCTTATGTCAACATGTAATATAATTAAGCCATCAACAAGTTGATTACTTTGACAACTTTAGTAAAGTTCTTATTTATATTTTGCTTCCTCAAACAAAACTACTCATTTTAAAAAATTAGGACTCAAAGCATCAGTTATTTTCCTTCCTACCTTCAAATGGACTTTTTTAATATTATTGAGATACATGGTCCCAAATAACTTGATGGTATATTTGTCGTATTTAGCACAGTATAGCATAGAGGACACTACTTTTTAGATTTGAATAAGAATCACAGACTAGCAGCCTCATAAAACACTATGGGAGAGACTGTGCCATCATCTACTAAGTGGCTGGAGCCTATCAGTAGATCTGGGTCTCTTGGGTGAATTTTAAAACACCATTCGTAATAAATGTCCCCCTATGGGTTGTATGTTAGGGATACATACAACAAACATTAGAGAGCCACAAAGGCAGGTAGATTTCAGTATACGTCTCTCTTTCTCTCTCTCTCTCTCTCTCTCTCACTCTCAGCTCAGACATAGGCCCTTCCTACCGGGAAGCAGCAGTGAGCAGAGACTTAATGTACCAGTTACAGGCAAGATAAGGTCTTTATTGCAGAGTTGACTGTGTGTTATAGGTAAGTCCAGAGAGCTGAGAGATTCATTGTGTTTTATATCCTTCTCATGATCTGTCCCTCCTCTCGTTTTCTGTGTGTCAGATACTAGTAGAATGTTTAGAAGATAAATAAAAGTGTAGATAAAACATGTACCTTGATAATCTAAGCAGATTGCCAGGACACAGCATCTCACTGTTCAGCGGAATCATGAAGTGTATGCTTAGAGAGTACCAGCCCACACTCTGGAATCTTATACTGACCATCACTGAGTTATAGAAGCTAAATGTCACGATACTGGTGATATATTGCTGGAATCCAATAGCAGGGACTAGACAGGACACTGGAAGCACCAAGGGTGGACACAGGAGGTGCAGCGAGCAGGCTCGGAACAGTAGTACTACAACAAGCAGGTAATCAGAACTTGCAAAAGCCAGGAGAACAATCTGGGAGGAGTAGTTCAGCAAGCAGAAGGGAGGAACAATCCGGAGAAGGAGTTCCAAGCAAGAGGACTGTCCAAGCAGGAGCTAAACACAATTCTCGAGCAATGTCTACTGAGCAGGACAGGAATTATATACCAAACAGGAAGTAAGATGGCACCCGGTTGAGACAACATCCACCATCTTAACTGAGGGCAAATTTAAGTGCAAGGCAAACTAGATGGGGAATAGCAGACCGTGCCTGACACTACAACAGCAATAAAACTGAGTAAAATTGTAAAGTAAGGGGGTAAAAAATTATCTCTATTGTTTAAACATCACTAGGGGTTTAAAATATGAGAACTTTCTTTTGTGGGCAAACTCCTTTAAAAATGAACTTAAAACCCACTTCAATTGAGGCTAAAAGATATGTTGCTGATTTTTGATTTGTGTCTTATATTGTTAAATATATAGAAATTTTATAGTAGTCCATAATACTATGGAACAAAGCAGTAAGAAATGGACCCAAGGAAACAAACCCATTAGATTTTCTAATGAAGTGTTTAATGTAAAACATTACTGCTTAAGGGTATTAATGGAATAAGAATCTAACACCATTGGGTTCCATTGCATTAATGCAGACAGTAATATTGAAGCTGTTGTAGTTCATTGTCCTGGAGTGGTTTGTTTATTGTGATATTTATGGAGAAGTGGAAGATTAATGGCTATTCAGATTAATGGGACATTGAAAAACAGTGTGAGTGAAGTCCTACTGAGACTTTAACATGTCACAAAATGAGCAAGAAAAAATATAATTAGCAGAGATACATAGAACAGAATGTAAATCATAAAAATCAAGAGAAGCCCCAAGAGTGTATGTATAATCAAATTATAAACTGTTATAAGCCACAACATAACCTATAATCTTTAAAAAATTTTTAATTTACTTGTCAAGTGCTGAAAGTGTATGACTGCTCATGGGAAAGAATATAAATATCCATTGTATTAAATGTATCAGTCTTAATTAAGTCAACAATCAAATAATGATTGTGGAAATTTACAAAAAAAAAAAAAAGGCGGCATTCTAAACAGTATTGAGGCTGTTCCCAGATGGGATGATAGTCAGGCTTAAATTGTCCCTCAGATAGGAAATATACTCTTATATATTCCATACTCTTATAATAATGTTATGCTCATATATACTCGAGTATAAGCCTAGTTTTTCAGCACAAAATTTGTGCTCATAAACCCTAACTCAGCTTATACTCGAGTCAACTAAAAAAATAAAGTCAAAACTCATCTTTCTGACGTCACACGTAGGTCCTCTTCTGTCGCCAATGCTCCGGTGCCACCTCGGGTCCTTCGGATCCTCTTCAGGTTCTTCCGCTCCTCTTCGGCTCTTATTCGTGAAGTTCTGCTCCTCTTCGGGTTCCCCTTGCGATGCCGGTGACTCACAAACAATGACGTCCGCAAGCGGATGATGTCATTCTGTGTGTGGTCCGAGCACGGAGACCCGAAGAGGAGCCGAAGATGAGCAGAAGAATCCGAGGAGGACAGAAGGACTCGAGGCGGGACTGGAGCATCGGAGACAGAAGAGGACCTACGGGGGATGTCAAAAAGGTGAGTACTGGGCATGCTGTATACTACAGGGGCTGGTCAGGCTGTATACTACAGGGGCTGGTCAGGCTGTATACTACAGGGGCTGGGCAGGCTATATACTGGGAGGCTGCGACAAATGCATTTCCTACCCTCAAGTTATACTTGAGTCAATAGGTTTACCAAGTTTTTGGTGTTGAAATTATGGGCCTCCGCTTATATTCGGGTCGGCTTATACTCAAGTATGTATGGTAATAATGTTAATATTTGTGTTTGCTTAAAGCAGCACTCCAGCAATTGATTTTATTTGTTTGTTTGTTGATAGTCACCATTCAGATCATGACATTGAGACTCTCATAAGGCTGTAAAAAGTCTGACAGATTCGGAAAAACCGTGGAATTTAAAAAAGAATTTGTGTTGCAAGGCCCGCACTTACATGCACCGGGACGAAGAAGGTGAACTCTGGCAGACGTGGCGCGGCAGCGACACCTGCTGGATATCGGGCGCACAGAGCTTAGTGAATCCCGGAAGACCCGAATCAGCGTCGGACAACGTGCCGCGGGATTGTGACTAGACCAGGTAAGTAAATGGAACCGCCCAGGAAACATAGCCCCAGATAAATGAATGTGAGCCCAACCAGTTTACAAAGCTGCTAAGCAGAGCATAAACATTGACAACTATAAAATGAAACTGGCAACAATGGCAAGTCATACATTGAGAACAATGCAAAATTACAAACTTCGCTCTAATAATGGAGGCCCACTATTGTTAGTGACATAACCCCTTCAAGTCTTGGGTGTAACTACCTAGGCGCAAACTTATTTACTTAGAATAGTTGTAAGGGTGGCCGCCTAGTTTTTTGCTTAACTTTCCCCTTCTTATTGGACAAACACATATGCAGTTGTATTACAGCCACAGGAGATTTCTCTACTTGCTGATCAATTCGATAACTGTTTCAATGCAAAAATATAACATTCTCACACATGTTTCTTGTACCAGCTTATTAGTTTATGATAGCCTTATTTAAAAGACTTAGGATCGCTTGGTTCAGCATATACACTGGGATTTACATGCTTAGTACATTTGATATATGTCAAACAATGACATCCATCACAAGAAAAGCGCAAATCTATTTGTCAATTTCTATACTTAGTAAGAATCTTTAATTTTTTTCTGGACTGAATTAGGCAGGCAAGAGAAAAATAGGAAAGTGCTACAATTTCCAAAAACAATTCCAGTTTATCAGTTTATTGCATAGTTGCTGCTATACTTAGCTGGATAATTCTTGGAATAAAGAAGGGTCCAACATCAAAAAGCAATAATCCAGATTTACTACTCCAAAGGTACTAAGAACATGACCAGTAGAAGTGGCAAAGATCAAGTAGGCAGAAGTAGTAGTAGTAGTAGGCCAGAGTTTACAGGCCTTCTAAATTGCAATAGAAAAGTAGACTCTAGATGAAAGATGAAAGTGTGGTCTAGATAACTAACTCCTCATCTGAGTCACATTAGAATTAAGAGCCTTCTGACTCTGACACCTGACATTGTAGCCAAAAGTCAGAAGAGCTGGCTGCCTGCACACAGTCCTTTTAAGCAAGTGAACCCAATATTTTGGTCCTTTATGTCATCAAAGACCCCTCCTAATGGTTCACCTTATTTTTTGCTCCTTGGTAACTGATGGCCAATAAACATGTTAAACATGTTGAACAAGGCCTCCTTGTTGAATTATTAGACAGCAGTCAGATTGCATAAATTGGAGATTTGTTGGGACCCATGGTGAGCAATGCCATGTGAAATTGCTCAAAAATGCAAAACATTTCCAGCATCCAGGCAGGAAAGAATTTTTATATAATACTAGCTGTTGCTCCTGGCGCTGTCCAGGATAGTAAAAAGCTGCTCTTATCTCTAACAAAATAGAATGGGTTTGAAAAAAATATTTAAAATGTATCTATAGACTGTCTCTGACTGTCTCTGTCACTGACAAGCTCTGTCACTGACACTGTCTGTCTCTTTCATTAACTGTCTCTTTCTGGCAGACTCCGGCAGTGACAGTCTGTCTCTAGAACTCTCATTCCAGTGACTGACTGTCTCCGGCACTCTCATCCCAGTCAAGAAACCGACATTGTCAGTGACAGAGCTTGTCAGTGACAGAGACAGTCAGAACAGTCTAATGATAGATACATTTTAAATATTTTTTTCAAACCCTTCTATTTTGTTAGAGATAAAGCAAGCTTTTACTATCCTGGACAGCGCCAGGAGCAACAGCTAGTATATATAAAATTCTTTCCTGCCTGGATGCTGGAAATGTTTTGCATTTTTGAGCAATTTCACATGGCATTGCTCACCATGGTCCCAACAAATCTCCAATTTTATGCAATCTGACTGCTGTCTAATAATTCAACAAGGGGCCTTGTTCACACATTTAACATGTTTATTGGCCATCAGTTACAAGAGGCAAAAATAAGGTGAACCATTAGGAGGGGTCTTTGATGACATAAAGGACCAAAAATTGGGTTCACTTGCTTAAGGACTGTGTCAGGCAGCCAGCTCTTCTGACTTTTGGCTACAATGTCAGGTGTCAGAGTCAGAAGGCTCTTAATTCTAATGTGACTCAGATGAGAGTTAGTTATCTAGACCACACTTTCATCTTTCATCTAGAGTCTACTTTTCTATTGCAATTTAGAAGGCCTGTAAACTCTGGCCACTACTACACTACTACTTCTGCCTACTGATCTTTCTGACTTGCCACTTCTACTGGTCATGTTCTTATTACCTTTGGAGTAGTAAATCTGATATTTTGCTTTTTGTGTTGACCCTTCTTTATTCCAAGAATTATCCGCAAGTATAGCACAACTATCCATAAATCGATAAACGGAATTGTTTTTGGAAATTGTAGCACTTTCCTATTTTTCTCTTGCCTGCCTAATTCATCAGAAAAAAAATTAAAGATTCTTACTAAGTATGAAATGACAAATAGATTTGCGCTTTTCTTGTGATGGATGTCATTGTTTGACATATATCAAATGTACTAACATGTAATACCCAGTGATATGCTGAACCAACGAGTTCCTAAGTCTTTTAAATAAGGCTATCATAAACTAATAAGCTGGTACAAGAAACATGTGTGAGAATGTTATATTTTTGCATTGAACAGTTATCGATTGATCGACAAGTAGAGAAATCTCCTGTGGCTGTAATACAAACTGCATATGTGTTTGTCCAATAAGAAGGAAAGTTAGCAAAAATAGTGTAGCCGCACCCTTACAACTATTCTAAGTAAATAAGTTTGCGCCTAGAGTTAAACCAGCTACACACCAAGCTTGAAGGGGTTATGTCACTAACACAGTGGGCTCCATTATTAGAGCGATTTTGTAATTTTGCATTGTTCCAATGTATGACTTGCCATTGTTGCCAGTTTCATTTTATAGTTGTCAATGTTTTGCTCTGCTTGCAGCTTTGTAAACTGGTTGGGCTCCATTCATTTATATCTGGGAATGTTTCCTGGGCGGTTCCATTTACTTACCTGGTCAGTCACAATCCCGCGGGCACGTTGTCCGACGCTGATTCGGGTGTTCTCGGGATTCACTAAGCTCTGTGCGCCCCGATATCCAGCAGGATGTCCGCTGCCCGCGCCACGTCTGCCAGGTTCCCCTTCTTCTGCCCCGGTGCATGTAAGTGCGGGCTGCCTTGCAACACAAATTCTTTTTAAATTCCACCACTCGTTTTTCCGATCTGTCAGACTTTTTTACAGCCCTTATGAGAGTCTCAATGTCATGATCTGTGGAATGGTGACTATCAACAAACAAACAATAATCAATTGCACTGGATTGCTGGAGTGCTGCTTTAAGCAAACACAAATATTAACATGTATTACCATACATACTGAGTATAAGCCGACCCGAATAAAGCGGAGGCCCATAATTTCAACACCAAAAACTTGGTAAACCTATTGACTCAAGTATACTTGAGGGTAGGAATGCATTTGTCGCAGCCTGCCCAGTATATAGCCTGCCCAGCCCCTGTATACAGCCTGACCAGCCCCTGTAGTATACAGCCTGACCAGCCCCTGTAGTATACAGCATGCTCCCAGTACTCACCCTTTTTGAACATACCCCGTGAGGCCTTCTCGTCTCCGTCTCCAGTCCCGCCTCGATCCTTCTGTCTCCTCGGATGCTTCTGCTCATCTTCGGCTCCTCTTCGGTCTCCGTGCTCGACCACACACAGAATGACATCATCTCGCTTGCGGACGTCTTGTTTGTGAGTCACCGGCATCGCAAGGGGAAACCCGAGAGGCAGAACTTCCGAATAGAGCCGAAGAGGAGCGGAAGACCTAAAGAGATCCGAAGGACCCGAGGTGGCACCGGAGCATGTGCCGACAGAAAGGACCTACTTGTGACGTCAGAAGATGAGTTTTGACTTTATTTTTTTAGTTGACTCGATATAACTGAGTTGAGTTAGGGTTTATGAGCACAAATTTGTGCTGCGAAAAACTAGGCTTATACCGAGTATATATGAGCATAAACATTATTATAAAGAGTATGAGATATGAGTATATTTCCTATCTGAGGGACAATTTAAGCCTGACTATCATCCCATCTGGGAACAGCCTCAATACTGTTTAGAATGCGCCTTTTTTTTTTTTTTTGTAAATTTCCACAATCATTATTTGATTGTTGACTTTATTAGACTGATACTTATAAATCATGGATTTTTATATTCTTTCCCATGAGAGCTCATCCACTTTCACACTTGACAAGTATTAAATTTTTTAAGATTATAGTATGTTGTGGCTTATAAACAGTTTAATATTTGTTATACATACACCTCTTGGGGCTGTTCTCTTGATTTTTATTGATTTACATTCTGTTTCTATGTATCTCTGCTAATTAATTTTTTCTTGCTCATTTTGTGCCAGGTTAAAGTCTCAGTAGGACTTCACTCACACTGTTTTTCAATGTCCCATAATCTGAATAGCCATTAATCTTCCACTTCTCCATAAATATCACATAACAAACCACTCCAGGACATGAACTACAACAGCTTTCAATATTACTGTCTGCATTAATGCAATGGAACCCAATGGTGTTAGATTCTTATCCCATTAAATACCCTTAAGCAGTAATGTTTTACATTAATTTAAACACTTCATTAAAATTCTAATGGGTTTGTTTCCTTGTCCTTTCTTACTGCTTTGTTCCATAGTATTATGACTACTATAAAATTTCTATATATTTACACATATAAGTCACAAAATCAGCACAATTCTTTTAGCTCAATTGAAGTGGGTTTAGATTCTTTTAAAGAGGATTGCCCAAAAGAAAGTTCTCATATCATTTTAAAAACCCCTAGTGATGTTTTAACAATAGAGATAATTTTTTACCCCACTTACTTACAATTTTACTCAGTTTAATTGCTGTTGTATGGTCAGCACGGTCTGCTATTCCCCATCTAGTTTGCCTTCACTTAAATTTTCCCTCGTTAGATGGTGGATGTTGTCTTCAACCGGGTGCCATCGTACTTCTCCTGTTTGGTATATAATTCGGTCCTGCCAGTAGACATGCTTAGCTGAGATGCTTTGCTCCTGCTTGGACAGTCCTCTTTGCCTGGAAACTACTCTTCTCCGGATTGTTCCTCCCTTCTGCTTGCTTGTGAAACTACTCCTCCAGATTGTTTCTCCTGGCTTTGCAAGTTCTGATTACCTGCTTGTTGTAGTATACTGTTTCGAGCCTGCGCGCTGCCACCTCCTGTGTCCACCCTGGTGCTTTCAGTGTCAGTCTATCCCTGCTATTGGATTCCAGCAATATATCATCACCAGTATCGTGACATTTAGCTTCTTACTCAGTGATGTCAGTAAGATAATTCCAGATGTGGGCTGGTACTCTCTAAGCATACACTCATGATTCCGCTGAACAGTGAGATGCGTGTTCTGGCAATTTGCTTAGATATCAAGGTACAGGGTTATTACCTCTCCCCACTTTTTAATTTCATATCTAACTTCTACTTCTAAAACCGACATACATCAAACATTCTATACTTCTCTGACTGTCTCTGTCACTGACCAGCTCTGTCACTGACACTGTCTGTCTCTGGCAGTCTCTTTCATTAACTGTCTGTTTCTGGCAGACTCCGGCAGTGACAGTCTGTCTCTGGAACTCTCATTCCAGTGACTGACTGTCTCCGGCACTCTCATCCCAGTGACTGATGGTCTCGGGCACTCTCATTCCAGCAACTGTCTATCTTGGGCACTCTCATTCCTTTGACTGTCTGTCTCTGGCACTTTCATTCCAGTGACTGTCTGTCTCTGGCACTCCCATTATAGTGACTGTCTGTCTTGGGCACTCTCATTCCAGTGACTGTCTGTGTCTCTGACACTCTCATTCCAGTGACTGTCTGTCTTGCATACTCTCATTCCAGTGACTGCCGGTCTCGGCACTCTCATTCTAGCGAATGTCTGTGTCTCTGACACTCTCATTCCAGTGACTGTCTCTGTCTCTGACTGTCACTTTTTCTATGGAGAGATTTATCAGAGGTGTCTGAGAGCAGAACTGCTCTAGTTGTCCATGGCAACCAATCAGAGCACAAGTTTCATTTTTACACAGCTGTTTATAAATTTACAGCTGATCTCCCCTATATCTGTATCCCTATCTTACCTCACACATAAGTGTCTTATACTCATTGCCTATAGTAACCAGTCTCAGCTTAGAGCTCATATAAATGACCTGTGGCAGAGCAGCAACCAATAACAGCTCAGCTTCCAACTGCCACAGTAGCAGCTGCAGACAATGGGGCAGATTTATCAAGCTGTCTGAAAGTTAGAATATTTCTAGTTGCCCATGACAACCAATCACTGCTCAGCTTTCATTTTACCAGTGCTCATGAATATTTTAATGGGGAGCAGTGATTGGTTGCCATGGGCAACTAGAAATATTCTGACTTTCAGGCAGCTTGATAAATCGGCCCCAGTAGCTTCTGTATATAGTGTTTAATAAGTGGATTTTGGAAAGCGTGGGGTAAAACTTTCAGCTCAAAACCTATTCTATGAGGTTCCCTGAGTCACAGAGAGCAGCTGTTCAAAATGTGGTGACTGTAAATGCGACGGTACAGATTTCTTTAGACATATATACACACACACTTACATTCAGCTTTATATACTTGATATACTTCATTTGATATACATTAAAACATGAGAGCACTATTAAAACATAGGATATGCCAAATTTTATATGTGTTTAGCTTGTTTGTTTTTCTAATGTAAAGCTGTTCTGGTGGTAGTGGCTTTAGTAAATCTGGATCAGTGTGCATTGTGTATCATAAAAACATTTTAACCCCTTCTCCGATCACAGCCCCGGGACTGCGCGATCTGTTTCCTGGACACACTGACCATGAGCAGCATGCTTAGTGTGTTACATTGCACAGTGTAATACATCTGTATTACATCTGTATTACACTGTGTAAGGTGAAGAATAGCTTGAACAGGCGATCAGTGGATCGCTTGTTCAAGCTAACCTGTAAAAGTGAATAAAAACAGTTAAAAACATTAAATAAAATTTAATAAATAAAAAGAATTAATTAAATAAAGTTAAAACACAAACATTCCCTATACACATGTAATAAAGTAAAAAAAACATTATACTAGGCGAACAAGCAGTAAGAAATGGACCCAAGGAAACAACCCATTAGATTTTCTAGATGAAGTGTTTAATGTAAAACCATTACTGCTTAAGGGTATTAATGGAATAGAATCTAACACCATTGGGTTCCATTGCCTTAATGCAGACAGTAATATTGAAGCTGTTGTAGTTCATGTCCTGGAGTGTGGTTTATTGTGATATTTATGGGAGAAGTGGAAGATTAATGCTATTCAGATGATTAATGGGACATTGAAAACAGTGTGAGTGAAGTCCTACTGAGACTTTAACATGTCACAAAATGAGCAAGAAAAATATAATTAGCAGAGATACATAGAACAGAATGTAAATCATAAAAATCAAGAGAAGCCCCAGAGTGTATTATAATCAAATTAAACTGTTATAAGCCACAACATAACCTATAATCTTAAAAATTTTAATTTACTTGTCAAGTGCTTTGAAAGTGTATGACTGCTCATGGGAAAGAATAAATATCCATTGTATTAAATGTATCAGTCTAATTAAGTCAACAATCAAATATGATTGTGGAATTACAAAAAAAAAAAAAAGCGGCATTCTAAACAGTATTGAGGCTGTTCCCAGATGGGAGGATGTAGTCAGGCTTAAATTGTCCCTCAGATAGGAAATATACTCTTATATATTCCATACTCTTATATAATAATGTTTATGCTCATATATACTCGAGTATAAGCCTAGTTTTTCAGCAAAAATTTGGCTCATAACCAATCAGCTTATACTCGAGTCAACTAAAAAAATAAAGTCAAACTCATCTTCTGACGTCACACGTAGGTCCTATTCTCTGTCGCCAATGCTCCGGTGCCACCTCGGTCTTCGGATCCTCTTCAGGTTCTTCCGCTCCTCTCGGCTCTTATCGGTGAGTCTGCTCCCGTCGGGTTTCCCTTGCGATGCCGGGACTCAAAACAAGACGTCGCAATGCGGATGATGTCATTTGTGTGTGGTCGAGCACGGGACCGAAGAGGAGCCGAAGATGAGCAGAGAATCGAGGAGGACGACAGAAGGACTCGAGGCGGGACTGGAGCTCGGAGACAGAAGGGACCTACGGGGATGTCAAAAAGGTGAGTACTGGGATGCGGTATACTACAGGGGCTGGTCAGGCTGTATTACTACAGGGGCGGTCAGGCTAGTAATAAGGGGTGGGCAGGCTATATACTGGGAGGCTGCGACAAATGCATTCCTACCCTCAAGTTATACTTGAGTCAATAGGTTAAAGTTTTGGTGTTGAAATTATGGGCCTCCGTTATATTCGGGAGGCTTATACTCAAGTATGTATGGTTAATATGTTAATATTTGTGTTTGCTTAAAGCAGCACCTCCAGCAATTGATTTATTTGTTTGTTTGTTGATAGTCACCATAAGATCATGACATTGAGACTCTCATAAGGCTGTAAAAAAGTCGACAGATCCGGAAAAACATGTGTGGAATTTAAAAAAGAATTTGTGTTGCAAGGCCCGCACTTACATGCACCGGGACGAAGAAGGTGAACTCTGGCAGACGTGGCGCGGCAGCGACACAGCCTGCTGTATCGGGCGCACAGACGCTTAGTGAATCCCGGAAGACCCCGAATCAGCGGGACAACGTGCCGCGGGATTGTGACTAGACCAGGTAAGTAAATGGAACCGCCCAGGAAACATACCCAGATAAATGAATGTGAGCCCAACCAGTTTACAAAGCTGCTAAGCAGAGCATAAACATTGACAACTATAAAAATGAAACTGGCAACAATGGAAGTCATACATTGAGAACAATGCAAAATTACAAACTTCGCTCTCTAATAATGGAGGCCCACTATTGTTAGTGACATAACCCCTTCAAGTCTTGGGTGTGTATACTACACTAGGCGCAAACTTTATTTACTTAGAATAGTTGTAAGGGTGGCCGACCTAGTTTTTTGTTAACTTTCCCCTTCTTATTGGACAAAAACACATATGCAGTTGTATTACCGCCACAGGAGATTTCTCTACTTGCTGATCAATCGATAACTGTTCAATGCAAAAAAACATTCTCACACATGTTCTTGTACCAGCTTATTAGTTTATGATAGCCTTATTTAAAAGACTTAGGATCGCTTGGTTCAGCATATACACTGGGATTTACATGCTTAGTACATTTGATATATGTCAAACAATGACATCCATCCCAAGAAAAGCGCAAATCTATTTGTCATTTCTATACTTAGTAAGAATCTTTAATTTTTTTTCTGGATGAATTAGGCAGGCAAGAGAAAAATAGGAAAGTGCTACAATTTCCAAAAACAATTCCAGTTTATCAGTTTATTGCAAGTTGCTGCTATACTTAGCTGGATAATTCTTGGAATAAGAAGTCCAACATCAAAAAGCAATAATCCAGATTTACTACTCCAAAGGTACTAAGAACATGACCAGTTAGAAGTGGCAAAAGATCAAGTAGGCAGAAGTAGTAGTAGTAGTAGTGGCCAGAGTTTACAGGCTTCTAAATTGCAATAGAAAAGTAGACTCTAGATGAAAGAATGAAAGTTGTCTAGATAACAACTCCTCATCTGAGTCACATTGAATTAAGAGCCTTCTGACTCTGACACCTGACATTGTAGCCAAAAGTCAGAAGAGCTGGCTGCCTGACCAGTCCCTTTTAAGAAGTGAACCCAATTTTTGGTCTCTTTATGTCATCAAAGACCCCTCCTAATGGTTCACCTTATTTTTTGCTCCTTGGTACTGATGGCCAATAAACATGTTAAACTGTTGAACAAAAGGCCTCCTGTTGAATTATTAGACAGCAGTCAGATTGCATAAATTGGAGATTTGTTGGGACCCATGGTGAGCATGCCATGTGAAATTGCTCAAAAATGCAAAACATTTCCAGCATCCAGGCAGGAAAGTAATTTTATAATACTGCTGGTTGCTCCTGGCGCTGTCCAGGATAGTAAAAGCTGCTCTTATCTCTAACAAATAGAATGGGTTTGAAAAAAATATTTAAAATGTATCTATAGACTGTCTCTGACGTCTCTGTCACTGACAAGCTCGTCACTGACACTGTCTGTCTCTTTCATTAACTGTCTCTTTCTGGCAGACTCCGGCAGTGACAGTCTGTCTCTAGAACTCTCATTTCCAGTGACTGACTGTCTCCGGCACTCTCATCCCAGTGACTGATGGTCTCGGGCACTCTTATCCAGCAACTGTCTACTTGGGCACTCTCATTCCTTTGACTGTTGTCTCTGGCACTTCATTCCAGTGACTGTCTGTCTCTGGCAATCCCATTATAGTGACTGTCTGTCTGGGCACTCTCATTCCAGTGACTGTCTGTGTCTCTGACACTCTCATTCCAGTGACTGTCTGTCTGCTACTCTCATTCCAGTGACTGCCGTCTCGGCACTCTCATTCTAGCGAATGTCTGTGTCTCTGACACTCTCATTCCAGTGACTGTCCTTGTCTCTGACTGTCCTTTTCTATGGAGAGATTTATCAGAGGTGTCTGAGAGCGCAGAACTGCTCTAGTTGTCCATGGCACCAATCAGAGAGCCAAGTTTCATTTTTACACACTGTTTATAATTTACAGCTGATCCCCCTATATCTGTATCCCTATCTACCTCACACATAAGTGTCTATAACTTGCCTATAGTAACCAGTCTCAGCTTAGAGCTCATATAAATGACCTGTGGCAGAGCAGCAACCAAAACAGCTCAGCTTCCAACTGCACAGTAGCAGCTGCAGACAATGGGGCAGATTTATCAAGCTGTCTGAAAGTTAGAATATTTCTAGTTGCCCATGACAACCAATCACTGTCAGCTTTCATTTACCAGGCTCATGAATATTTTAATGGGGAGCAGGTAGATGATGGTTGCCATGGGTCAACTAGAAATATTCTGACTTTCAGCATGATAAATCGGCCCCAGTGATTCGTGATATTAGGGTTAATACGTGGATTTGGAAGCGTGGGGAAAATCTTTCAGCTCAAAACCTATTTCATGAGGTTCCTGAGTCACAGAGAGCAGCTGTTTCAAAATGTGCGTGGGATGTAAATTGCGACGTACAGATTCTTTAGACATATATACAACACACTTACATTCCAGCTTAATACTTGATATACTTCATTTGATATACATTAAACATGAGACACTATTAAAACATGATATGCACATTTAATTGTTTAGCTTGTTGTTTTCTAATGTAACTGTTCTGGTGGTAGTGGTTAGAATATGGATCAGTCATTGGTTCATAAAACATTTTAACCCTCTCGATCACAGCCCGGACGCGCGATCGTTCGGAACAGACCATGAGCAGCTGTTAGTGTGTCATTGACAGTGTATACATCTGTAAATCTGTATTACACTGTTAAGTGGATAGCTTGAAAGCGACAGGATCGCTGTTCAAGCTAACGTAAAAGTGAAAAAACAGTTAAAAACATTAAAAAAAATTTAATAAATAAAAAGAATTAATTAAATAAAGTTAAAACACAAACATTCCCTATACACATGTAATAAAGTAAAAAAACCCAACACAAATCGCCAAACCCCAATATTTGGTATCGCCAACGTCCGTATCAATCCGTACAATAGCTCTAGAAACATTATTGGGCCTGCTCAGGAACGCCGTAAACAAAACATGAAAAACTCGCCAAAAATGTGCATTTTTCATAAAATCTCTTCACAAAAATGTTCTAAAAAGTGATCTAAAAAAGTTATGTGCGCTAAAATGGTACCAATTGAAAGTACAACTCAACATGTAAATAATAATCCCTATACTAGCTCTGTCAACCAAAAAATATTAAAGTAACGTCTCCGAAAAGATGGCAATGCAAAAACAAATGAGATTTCCTCTATATTAGTTTTTTTCCAGTAAAATTGTAAAAATTAATGAAAAACTATATAAATGAGGTATCACCATAATTGTAGTGATCTGTAGAATAAAGATAATATAGTAATTTTAGTGTATGGGGTAAGACCCCCAAAAAATACAAAAAGAAAGGAAACCAAAATTGACAATTTTCTTTTCACCCATACATTCAAGAGTTAATAAATCTCATCAAACGCTAATTACTCACTACAATAAATATTGTAAATGCATCTCATGTTGCAAAAAATAAGCCCTATATGTCCAAATTGCCAAAAATAAAGATTGTTAAGTTCAATAAAAATGTGACAATGCATAATCTGCTCTGAATGGCGCAGCTTCCCTTCGATGCCTGGGTGTGCCAATACAGCAGGTTACACACTAGCGGGTATTGTTAGACACGGGAGAGATGGTGTACTATCAAATTTTGTGGAGCATTTTGGTATTTTATCCACTGAGAATTTGTAAATTTTTTGAAAAACACATTGATTTAGCCAAAAGAAATTTACTTTCAAAATTGTATCCAATTTAGTTTTAACCCCTATAAAACAATTAAAGGGTTAACAAACTTCATAAAAGTTGCTTTACATACATTGAGGGGTGTAGTTTCTATAATGGGGTCATTTATGGGGTTTTACTTTTATTTAGGCCTCTCAAAGTGACTTGAAACCTGAGCAGGTCCCTCAATAGCAGGATTTTGCGTTTTTTATGAAAATGTGAAAAATCGCACCTAATGTTCAAAGGCTCATAACATCCTACAAAAATAAGAGTATGTATAAAAAACCATGTCCACATAAAGTAGACATTTGGTGAATGTTAGTTATTAAGTTTTTTTGCTGTTATGGCTATGTGTGGAAAAAGTAGAACATTTTGAAGTTCGAAAATCGAGAATTTTTCAAAATTTTCACCAAATATCTGATTTTCTCATAAATAAATGCAAAACATACCACCAAGATTTTCAACTAACATGAAGTACAATGTGACACGAGAAAACAATTTTAAAATCACTTGGATATGTTAAATCATTTATAGTGACACAGGGCAGATTTGAAAAAATGGGCCATGTCAGGAAGGTAAAAAGTGGCTTCGGCGTACCATGCTACCTAGAGTGGGGCACATTTACTTACCCGGCTGACGGAGTTCACCCGAAGTGCATTGTCCGACATCAATGCACTGTGACGCAAATCATAAAGATTGTGCGTCCGCTTTCCTGCATCTGTCGCTTCCCCGCTCAGGTCCGCCGGAGTACACAATTCCCGGTGTATGTAAGTGCATTGGTTGCAACACAATTTGAATATTAGATACAATGCTCAGTCCGGATCAGTCGGATCGTCCGATGGCCCGCCCCCCAATTTCTGTTGCATGAAAGCCAGAGCCAATGTGCCAAAATCTGATCGCGTGCGACACAATCCCCTTCTAAATAGCTGTCACAATGGCGCAAATCCCGAAAATTTCAAAAATCAAACAAAAGTGCATTCAGAGGACCTTAAGTAAATAAGCCCCACAATATATGATTATCTGAAACTGGTCCTATTAAATGATGTCATGGACAAAGAAAATACCGGGTTTCCCCGAAAGTAAAACAGTGGGGCAGACTTATCAAGTGTCTGAAAGTCAGAATATTTCTAGTTGCCTATGGCAACCAATCACAGCTCCCCTTTAAAATATTCATGAGCACTTGTAAAATGAAAGCTGAGCCGTGATTGGTTGCCATGGGCAACTGGAAATATTCTGACTTTCAGAAACTTGATAAATCTGCCGCAGTGTCTTACATTTTTTTTACCCTCAAAAGTCCCACTATGTCTTACTTTCGGAGTATGTTTCTTATATTCCAAAAAAATGTTGATTTTTGTTTTAACCATAAAATTAACATTTATTAACAACCTGAACAGTATGGTATTCACCACAAAAGTATATAAAAGTAAGTGCCGAGGATAATAAAGTGTGGGGGGTGGTTATACAGTGTGAGTAGGGGCATTATACAGTATATGTGGGTTATACAGAGTAGGGGCATTATACAGTGCAGGGGGTGGTTATACAGTGTGGGTGGGTTATACAGAGTAGGGGCATTATACAGTGTGGGTGGGTTATACAGAGTAGGGGCATTATACAGTGAAGGGGGTGGTTATACAGTGCGAGGGGGCATTATACAGTGTGGGTGGTTTATACAGAGTAGGGGCATTATACAGTGCAGTGGGGGATGGGTATTTTAACACAAACCATAGAACTGTGCAAGCAAACACACTGACACACACTACATTCATACATTATGCATGTGAATAAACATGCACACAATGTTCACATATAGATCAGACATCACACCTACATACACATTACACATAAACATAAATACTTTTCAGTGTTCCAGATGGGCACTGACTGCAGAGCTGAATAGAAGCTGGTCCAGGCTGACATGTGCTTTCCTGCTCCCCCGCTCCAGATCCGACTGATGTAGAAGAGTTTAGCAGCTACACAGGAGGGGGAGGAGCTGCTCCAGTAACACAGACAGCAGCACAGAGCAGGAAGCTGCGGCAGAGTGCACAGTGTGCAGCCCTGTCTTCTCTGCCTCGGATCATGTAATCGGAGCCTGTACGGAGTAGCTAAGCTTCGGTCACAAAGAAATATATAAAACTTAACATTTAATCAATCAAAGTAAAATTGGTCTCAACATTAGAAAACACAAACAAATAGATGCAGTTGTAATGTGTGTCAAACCTAGTCAGGGACAGTCAACACAAACCAGGACCAATCGTCCTGGACAGGTACACAAGCAAATACAAAATGAGAGCAAAGATGTCTTTTATGCATATACTGTGGCAGGTATGGGGAATAAATACAGTAATCAGAAAGGTTTGGTCTCACCAGTCTTCATCCAGGGGAGAGAAATACAACACTCAGTTAGGTTGAATCTCACCTGTCTTCATCCAGGGGTAAGGAGTAGGGAAGTCCAATTGTGACCGTTGCCTAATTAACCCTACTATATCTTAATCCTAGCCCCATGGAATAGCTCCCAGCCCTTACAAGGGCGGTCCCCAGTCTTCCCCTAAGTGTGGCTATTATGCCCTCAAACTAGAAAATGCATGAGTATCACTTCCCTACGCGCTCGGTGTATCGGTAAGGATACACTCCTCAGGGAATAGTGTAATAGTTATGGTTGAAGATATTTGCTTCAGTCTAGAATGGACATCGGTCCATAATAGTTCCGGGAGCGGGCAGTGGCTCGTCTTTCCCATGCAAGCATGGACCTAAACGCTAGGTTATTAACTTTAGGACGGAGGGAGTAGTTTATAGAGCAGTGTGTACATGTAAAATTGAATACGTTGGGAAGACAAAATGTGAGTTAAGGAGAAGAATAGGTGCCCATCTAGGGGATATAATCCATAAGAGGGACACAGCACTGGCCCGCCATGTGAATTTAGTCCACAATGGGGACTTGACAACAATTCATTTTCATGGCATTGAGGCAGTCCCTAGACCGCCGAGGGGGGTCATTGTTTGTGTTGATTGTCCCTGACTAGGTTTGACACACAATACAACTGCATCTATTTGTTTGTGTTTTCTAATGTTGAGACCAATTTTACTTTGATTGATTAAATGTTAAGTTTTATATATTTCTTTGGGGCATTTGCTACTTTAAGTTGAATATTTTTGATTCCTGGTCTATGACTGGTTCCCTATTAATGGCAAATTAAATAGTGAGGACTGGTTACCGCTTTGTGAGTTCGGTCACATAGTCTTCTATCGGGCCGGGAGCTACAGCAGTGATATGAAGAGGCTGCAGCTCCCGGCTCCATTAGCTCTAACTATGTCTTACTTTCTGGGTACGTCTTAGCCGACCCCCCTAAAAAACAACTACGTCTTAATATCGGGGGTTTCTTACTATCGGGGAAACACGGTAGGACTAATGTGTCTACACTTAAACTGATTGTCCACTTTCAGCAAATAAATGATATTGTTTGTGTAAGGAAAAAAAAAGTTATACAATTTTTCAATATACTTTCTGTATTAATTACTCACGGTTTTCTAGATCTCTGCTTGCTTTGCTTCTATAGAAAGCTTCTAAGTTTACTTTCAGTCTTTGCTCTCATTTTGTATTTGCTTGTGTACCTGTCCAGGACGATTGGTCCTGGTTTGTGTTGACTGTCCCTGACTAGGTTTGACACACATTACAACTGCATCTATTTGTTTGTGTTTTCTATTGTTGAGACCAACTTTACTTTGATTGATTAAATGTTAAGTTTTATATATTTCTTTGGGGCATTTGCTACTTTAAGTTGAATATTTTTGATGCCTGGTCTATGACTGGTTTCCTATTATTGGCAAATTAAATAGTGAGGACTGGTTACCGCTTTGTGAGCTTCGGTCACATAGTCTTCTATCGGGCCGGGAGCTACAGTAGTGATATGAAGAGGCTGCAGCTCCCGGCTCCATTAGCTCTAACTATGTCTTACTTTCGGGGTACGTCTTAGCCGACCCCCCTAAAACACCCACTACATCTTAATATCGGGGATGTCTTACTATCGGGGAAACACGGTAGAACTAATGTGTCTACACTTAAACTCATTGTCCACTTTCAGCAAATAAATGATATTGTTTGTGTAAGGAAAAAAAAAGTTATACAATTTTTCAATATACTTTCTGTATTAATTACTCACGGTTTTCTAGATCTCTGCTTGCTTTGCTTCTATAGAAAGCTTCTAAGTTTACTTTCAGTAGATATAATCTGTACATGGTGATGTTGATGGACATGCAGGTGCACAAGCCGTTATCACACAACTCCTATATAAACCAAACTAAAGGCTTCTCCGCAGTCACTTTCACCTTGGACTTTGTATATAAGTTGGCGGCTGATATCTGGTTCAAGCCACCTTGGACTTTGTATATAAGTTGGCGGCTGATATCTGGTTCAAGCTGCAGAATTTTTATTTATTAAATTATTTTATACTGTTCCCTTATAAGGATCGTCTGGACTATTGGAAAATTGCATAACTGTTCATTACACAAATAATATTAATAATCTACTTAAAGTGGCCAACTCCTTTAGCCCCTTAACGACGTTGGCTGTGGTTGCATGGAGAGGGCTCACGGGCTGAGCCCTCTCCATAGCCAGTAAGTCATTGCTGCATTTTGGTGTTAGCCCACTGATCGCCGCCGGCAAAGCAGCAGAGGTGCCGGCGCCATCAAAAAGCAGCATACTGTAGTATGGCAGTATATGATAGGATCGATCAGACAACCTACCTATGGTTAAAGTACCCTAGGGGGTCTGAAAATAGTAAAATAAAAATAAAAAAAAGTTTAAAAAAAATTAAATAAAAAACATAAAAATTCAATCAACCCCCTTTCCCTGAAGTCATATTAATAATAAACTGTAAAAATGATGAACACTCAGGTATCACCACTCCAAAAATGCCAGATCATCAAATATAAACTTTTTAAAAATGTGTTTAACACCCCGTAACGGAAATAGCGCCCAAAGTCGAAAATTGGCACTTTTTGCAAATTGATAGCATTGAAATCATCATCAAAAGTCGCAAAAAATGACACCACCCAACAGCTCTGTACAATGAAGTATGAAAGTTTAGCGCCAGAAGATGGCAAAATAGAAAAAAAAGGTTTAATTTTTGACAAAAAAACTGTCGCAAAAAAACAATGCAACTTTTTTGAGACTTTTTGTTAAGCCAAATAGTCCACAAAATCAATTATAAATAATCCCCAATGTTAGATAATAAATCCCTGCAGAGGTGAGAAATCTCTAGCCTCTAGTAGAATGTTTAGAAGATAAATAAAAGTGTAGATAAAACATGTACCTTGTAATCTAGCAATGCCAGGACACAGCATCTACTGTTCGCGGAATCATGAATTGTTCTAGAGAGTACCAGCCCACACTCTGGATATTATCTGACATCTGAGTAGTTATAGAAGCTAAATGTCATGATACTGGTGTATATTGCTGGAATTCAATAGCAGGGTTAGACAGGACACTGAAGCACCAAGGGTGGACACAGGGAGTGCAGCGAGCAGGCTCGAACAGTATTACACAACAAGCAGGTAATCAGAACTTGCAAACAGCCAGGTGAACAATCTGGGAGGAGTTATTTCAGCAAGCAGAAGAGGAGGAACAATCCGGAGAAGGAGTGCCAGCAAGAGGGACTGTCCAAGCAGGAGCTAAACACAATACTCAGCAATGTCTACTGAGCAGGACAGGAATTATATACCAAACAGGAAGTAAGATGGCACCCGGTTGAGACAACATCCACCATCTTAAATGAGGGCAAATTTAAGTGGCAAGGCAAACTAGATGGGGAATAGCAGACCTGCCTGACACAAACAGCAATAACACTGAGTAAAATTGTAAAGTAAGGGGGTAAAAAATTATCTCTATGTTTAAAACATCACTAGGGGGTTTAAATATGAGAACTTTCTTTTGTGGCCAACACCCTTTAAAAATGAACTTAAAACCCAATTCAATGAGGCTAAAAGATATGTTGCTGATTTGTGTGTCTATATTGTTAAATATATAGAAATTTGATAGTAGTCCATAATACTATGGAACAAGCAGTAAGAAATGGACCCAAGAAACAAACCCATTAGATTTTCTAATGAAGTGTTTAATGTAAAACCATTACTGCTTAGGGTATTAATGGAATAGAATCTAACACCATTGGGTCCATTGCATTAAGTGCAGACAGTAATATTGAAGCTGTTGTAGTTCATTGTCTGGAGTGGTTTGTTATGTGATATTATGGAGAAGTGGAAGATTATGGCTATTCAGATTAATGGGACATTGAAAACAGTGTGTGAAGTCCTACTGAGACTTTAACATGTCACAAAATGAGCAGAAAAAATATAATTAGCAGAGATACATAGAACAGAATGTAAATCATAAAAATCAGAGAAGCCTCAAGAGTGTATGTATAATCAAAATAAACTGTTATAAGCCACAACATAACCTATAATCTTTAATTTTTTTTAATTTACTTGTCAAGTGTTTGAAAGTGTATGACTGCTCATGGGAAAGAATAAATATCCATTGTATTAATGATCAGTCTTAATTAAGTCAACAATCAAATAATGATTGTGGAATTTACAAAAAAAAAAAAAGGCGGCATTCTAACAGTATTGAGGCTGTTCCAGATGGGATGATAGTCAGGTTAATTGTCCCTCGATAGGAAATATACTCTTATATATTCCATACTCTTTAATAATTATGCTCATATATACTCATATATACTCGAGTATAAGCCTAGTTTTTCAGCACAAAATTTGTGCTCATAACAACACTTATACTCGAGTCAACTAAAAAAAATAAAGTCAAAACTCATCTTTCGACGTCACACGTAGGTCCTTCTCTGTCGCCAATGCTCCGGTGCCACCTCGGGTTCTTCGGATCCTCTTCAGGTTCTTCCGCTCCTCTTCGGCGGCTCCGAAGAGGAGCCGAGATGGAGCAGAAGAATCCGAGGGAGCGACAGAAGGACTCGAGGCGGGACTGGAGCATCGGAGACAGAAGAGGACCTACGGGGATGTCAAAGGTGAGTACTGGGCAGGCTGTATACTACAGGGGCTGGTCAGGCTCTGTATACTACAGGGGCTGGTCAGGCTGTAATACTACAGGGGCTGGGCAGCTATATACTGGGAAGGCTGCGACAAATGCATTCCTACCCTCGAGTTATACTTGAGTCAATAGGTTACCAAGTTTTGGTGTTGAAATTATGGGCTCCGTTATATTCGGGTCGGCTTATACTAAGTATGTATGGTAATAATGTTAATATTTGTGTTTGCTTAAAGCAGCACTCCAGCAATTGATTTATTTGTTTGTTTGTTGAAGTCACCATTCAGATCATGACATTGAGACTCTCATAAGGCTGTAAAAAGTGACAGATCGGAAAAAATGTGGAATTTAAAAAGAATTTGTGTGCAAGGTCGCATTACATGCACGGGACGAAGAAGGTGAACTTGGCAGACGTTGGCGCAGCGAGGACACCTGCTGGATATCGGGCGCACAGACCTTAGTGAATCCCGGAAGACCCGAATCAGCGTCGGACAACGCGCCGCGGGATTGTGACTAGACCAGGTAAGTAAATGGAACCGCCCAGGAAACATAGCCCAGATAAATGAATGTGAGCCCAACCAGGTTACAAAGCTGCTAAGCAGAGCAAACATTGACAAATAAAATTGAAACTGGCAACAAGGCAAGTCATACATTGAGAACAATGCAAAATTACAAACTTCGCTCTAATAAAGGAGCCCACTATTGTAGTGACATAACCCCTTCAAGTCTTGGGTGTAACTAACCTAGGCGAAACTTTATTACTTAGAATAGTTGTAAGGGTGGCCACCTAGTTTTTTGCTTAACTTTCCCCTTCTTATTGTACAAACACATATGCAGTTGTATTACAGCCACAGGGATTCTCTACTTGCTGATCAATTCGATAACTGTTTCAATGCAAAAATATAAAATTCTCACACATGTTTTGTACCAGCTTATTAGTTTATGTAGCCTTATTAAAAGACTTAGGATCGCTTGGTTCCAGCATATACACTGGGATTTACATGCTTAGTACATTTGATATAGTCAAACAATGCATCCATCACAAGAAAAGCGCAAATCTATTTGTCATTTCTATACTTAGTAAGAATCTTTATTTTTTTTCTGGACTGAATTAGACAGGCAAGAGAAAAATAGGAAAGTGTTACAATTTCAAAAACAATTCAGTTTATCAGTTTATTGCATAGTTGATTGCGATAAGAAGTTGGTCCAACATCGAAAAGCAATAATCCAGATTTACTACTCCAAAGGTACTAAGAACATGACCAGTAGAAGTGACAAAGATCAAGTAGGCAGAAGTAGTTAGTAGTAGTAGGCGGCAGAGTTTACAGGCTTCTAAATTGCAATAGAAAAGTAGATACTAGAGAAAGATGAAAGTGTGGCAGATAACAACTCCTCATCTGAGTCACATTAGAATTAAGGCCTTCTGAGTCTGACACCTGACATTGTAGCCAAAAGTCAGAAGAGCTGGCTGCCTGCCACACTCCTTTTAAGCAAGGGAACCCAATCTTTGGTCCTTTATGTCATCAAAGACCCCTCCTAATGGTTCACCTTATTTTTTGCTCCTTGGTACTGATGGCCAATAAACATGTTAAACATGTTGAACAAGACTCCTTGTTGAATTATTAGACAGCAGTCAGAGCATAAATTGGAGATTTGTTGGGACCCTGGTGAGCATGCCATGTGAAATTGCTCAAAAATGCAAAACATTTCCAGCATCCAGGCAGGAAAAATTTTATATAATACTAGCTGTTGCTCCTGGCGCTGTCCAGGATAGTAAAAGCTGCTCTTATCTCTAACAAATAGAATGGGTTTGAAAAAAATATTTAAAATGTATCATAGACTGTCTCTGATGTCTCGTCATGACACAGCTCTGTCACTGACACTGTCTGTCGTCAGTCTTTCATTAACTGTCTGTTTCTGGCAGACTCCGGCAGTGACAGTCTGTCTCTGGAACTCTCATTCCAGTGACTGACTGTCTCCGGCACTCTCATCCCAGTGACTGATGGTTCCGGGCACTCTTATTCCAGCAACTGTCTATCTTGGGCACTCTCATTCCAGTTACTGTTGATCCTGGTACTCTCATTCCAGTGACTGTCTGTTCTGGCACTCCCATTATAGTGACTGTCTGTCTTGGGCACTCTCATTCCAGTGACTGTCTGTGTCTCTGACACTCTCATTCCAGTGACTGTTGTCTCGCGTAATCTCATTCCAGTGACTGCCGGTCTCGGCACTCTCATTCTAGCGAATGTCTGTGTCTCTGACACTCTCATTCCAGTGACTGTCTCTGTCTCTGACTGTCACTTTTCTATGGAGAGATTTTCAGAGGTGTTTGAGAGCAGAACTGCTCTAGTTGTCCATGGCACCAATCAGAGCACAAGTTTCATTTTTACACAGCTGTTTTAAATTTACAGCTGATCTCCCCTAATCTGTATCCCTATCTTACCTCACACATAAGTGTCTTATACTCATTGCCTATAGAACCAGTCTCAGCTTAGAGCTCATATAAATGACCTGTGCAGAGCAGCAACCAATCAAGCTCAGCTTCCAACTGCCACAGTAGCAGCTGCAGACAATGGGGCAGATTTATCAAGCTGTCTGAAAGTTAGAATATTTCTAGTTGCCCATGACAACCAATCACGGTACAGATTTCTTTAGCCATATATACACACACACTACATTCAGCTTTATAACTTGATATACTTCATTTGATTACAAAAACATGAGAGCACTATTAAACATAGGATATGCCAAATTTTATATGTGTTTAGCTTGTTTGTTTTCTAATGTAAAACTGTTCTGGTGGAGTGGCTTTAGTAAATCTGGATCAGTGTGCATTGTGTATCATAAAAACATTTTAACCCCTTCCCGACATTTGACGTAATAGTACTGCATCGCGGGAGGTGCGTTCCCGCAAAATTTCTCCGACACGGCGCAGTCGCGCTGACTGTGGCATGTTAGGGGCATTTCACAAGAATCGGACCCCCCGCGGCGCTTACTGGGGGGGGCGCTGCTCCGATCACAGCCCCGGGACAGCGCGATCTGTTTCCTGTCGTCCTGCTTCTGGCGACCGACGTAACACACTGACCATGAGCAGATGCTTAGTGTGTTACATTGCACAGTGTAATACATCTGTATTACATGTATTACGTGTAAGGTGAAGAATAGCTTGAACAGCGATCAGTGGATCGCTTGTTCAGCTAACCTGTAAAAGTGAATAAAAACGTTAAAAACATTAAATAAAATTTAATAAATAAAAAGAATTAATTAAATAAAGTTAAAACACAAACATTCCCTATAACATGTAATAAAGTAAAAAAAAAACACAAAATCGCCCCCCAAACCCACATATTTGGTATCGCCGACGTCCGTATCAATCCGTACAATAGCTAAGAAACATTATTGGGCCTGCTCAGTGAACGCCGTAAAAACAAAACATGAAAAACTCGCCAAAAATGTGCATTTTCATAAAATCTCTTCACAAAATTTCTAAAAAGTGATCTAAAAAAGTTATGGCGCTAAAAGGTACCAATTGAAAGTACAACTCAACATGTAAAAAATATGCCCTATACTAGCTGTCAACCAAAAAATATTAAAGTAACGTCTCCGAAAAGATGGCAATGAAAAACAAATGAGATTTCCTCTATATTCGTTTTTTCCAGTAAAATTGTAAAAAAAATGAAAAACTTATATAATGAGGTATCACCATAATTTAGTGATCTGTAGAATAAAGATATATAGTATTTTTAGTGTATGGGTAAGACCCCCAAAAAATACAAAAGAAAGGAAACCAAAATTGACAATTTTCTTTTCACCCATACATTCAAGAGTTAATAAAATCTCATCAATACGCTAATTACTCACTACAATGAAATATTTGTAAAGTGCATCCTGTGCAAATAAAAAATAAGCCCTTATATGTCCATGTGGCCAAAAAAATAAAGATTGTAAAGTCAATAAAAAGTGACAATGCATAATCTGCTCGAATGGCGCAGCTTCCCTTCGATGCCTGGCGTGTGCCAATACAGCAGGTTAGCACCACGTATGGGGTATTGTTATACATGGAGGGATGCGCATAAATTTGTGGAGCATTTTGGTATTTATCCACTGAGAATTTGTAATTTTTTGAAAAAACATTGATTTAGCCAAAAATTAAATTTTTCAAAATTGTACCAATAAAGTTGCTTTACATACTTGAGGGGTGTAGTTTCTATAATGGGTCATTATGGGGTTTTACTTTTATTTAGGCCTCTCAAAGTGACTGAAACCTGAGCGAATCCCTCAATAGCAGTATTTTTGCATTTTTTATGAAAATGTGAAAAATCTCACCTAACGTTAAAGGCCATAACATCCTACAAAAATAAGAGTATGCATAAAAAACCATGTCCACATAAAGTAGACATTCGTTGAATGTTAGTTATAAGTTTTTTTGCTGTTAGGCTGTGTGGAAAAAGTAACATTTTGAAGTTCGAAATCGAGAATTTTTCCAAATTTTCACCAAATATCTGATTTTCTCATAAATAAATGCAAAACATACCACCAAAATTTTCAACTAACATGAAGTACAATGTGTCACAAGAAAACAATTTAAAATCACTGGATATGTTAAATCATTTATAGTGACACAGGGCAGATTGAAAAAATGGGCCATGTCAGGAAGGTAAAAAGTGGCTTCGGCGTACCATGCTACCTAGAGTGGGGCACATTTACTTACCGCTGATGGAGTTCACCCGAAGTGCATGTCCGACATCAATGCACTGTGACACAAATCATAAGATTGTGCGTCGCTTTCCTGCATCTGTCGCTTCCCCGCTCAGTCGCCGGAGTACACAATTCCGGTGTATGTAAGTGCATTGGTTGCAACACAATTTGAATATTAGATACAGCTCAGTCCGGATCAGTCATATTGTCCGATGGCCCGCCCCTCACTTTCTGTTGCATGAAAGCCAGAGCCAATGTGCCAAAATCTGATCGCGGCGACACAATCCCCTTCTAAATAGCTGTCACATGGCATAAATCCCGAAAATTTCCAAAATCAACAAAAGTGCATTCAGAGGACCTTAAGTAAATAAGCCCCACAATATATGATTATCTGAAACTGGTCCTATTAATTATGTCATGGACAAAGAAATACCGGGTTCCCGAAAGTAAAACAGTGGGGCAGACTATCAAGTGTCTGAAAGTCAGAATATTCCAGTTGCACATGGCAACCAATCACAGCTCCCCTTTAAAATATTCATGAGCACTTGTAAATGAAAGCTGAGCCTGATTGGTTGCCATGGCAACTGGAAATATTCTGACTTTCAGACACTTGATAAATCTGCCGCAGTGTCTTACATTTTTTTACCCTCAAAAGTCCCACTATGTCTACTTTCGGAGTATGTTTCTTATATTCCAAAAAATGTCGATTTTCTTTAACCATAAAATAACATTATTAACAACCTGAACAGTATGGTATTCACCACAAAATAGTTTTAAAAAGTAAGTGCCGAGAATAATACAGGTGGGGGGTGGTTATACAGTGTGAGTAGGGGCATATACAGTATAGTGGCTTATAACAGAGTAGGGCATTATAAGTGAGGGTTTGTGTGTTTGTGTGGTTATAAAGTAGGTGCATTATACAGTGTGGGTGGTTATACATAGTAGGGGCATTATACAGTGAAGGGGGGTGTTATACAGTGTGAGGGGGCATTATACATGAGGGGGTTATACAGTGTGAGGGGCATATACAGTGTGGGGGGTTTATACAGAGTAGGGCCATTATACAGTGCAGTGGGGGATGGGTATTTTAACACAAACCATAGAACTGTGCAGCAAACACATGACACACACACATTCATAAATTATACATGTGAAAAACTGCACACAGGGGGATATTTATCAGGACCTCTGCGCACCGCCAGTGTGCGCAGAGGCCCTGAAATAATTGCAAATGCTAGCTTATTGCTAGCTTTTGCGATTATTTCCCAATCCGCCACTTCACGCCAGTGGGGCGTGAGGGGGCGTGAGGGGGGGCGCGGGCCGGCGAGCGGGGGGCGCAGCCGGACGGGAGTGGGCCGGTGCGGGGCGTTACTGTCCCCGCACCTGCGCACTCACTGCTGCCGGCGACTTTTCATTCGTGAAAAGTCACCGGCTGCGTTTTTTTTCTATGCCAGGCCCTGCAACTGTGCAACTGGCAGCCTGATACATATCCCCCAATGTTCACATATAGATCAGACATCACACCTACATACACATTACACATAAACATAAATACTTTTCAGTGTTCCTGATGGGCACTGACTGCAGGGCTGAATAGAAGCTGGTCCAGGCTGACATGTGCTTCCCTGCTCCCCCCTCAAGGTCCGACTGATGGAGCAGAGTTTAGCAGCTACACAGGAGGGGAGGAGCTGCTCAGTAACACAGACAGCAGCACAGAGCAGGAAGCTGCGGCAGAGTGCACAGTGTGCAGCCCTGTCTTCTCTGCCTCGGGTCATGTAATCGGAGCCTGTACGGAGTAGCTGAGCTTCGGTCACAAAGAAATATATAAAACTTAACATTTAATCAATCAAAGTAAAATTGGTCTCAACATTAGAAAACACAAACAAATAAATGCAGTTGTATGTGTGTCAACCTCGTCAGGGACAGTCAAACACAAACCAGGACCAATGTCCTGGACAGGTACAAAGCAAATACAAAATGAGAGCAAAGAGTCTTTTATGTATTACTGTGGCAGGTATGGGGAATAAATACAGTAATCAGAAAGGTTTGGTCTCACCAGTCTTCATCCAGGGGAGAGAAATACAACACTCAGTTAGGTTGAATCTCACCTGTCTTCATCCAGGGATAAGGAGTAGGGAAGTCCAATGTGACCGTTGCCTAATTAACCCTACTATATCTTAATCCTAGCCCCATGGAATAGCTCAGCCCTTACAAAGGGCAGTCCCGTCTTCCCTAAGTGCGGCTATTAGCCCTCAAACTAGAAAATGCATGAGTATCACTTCCCTACGCGCTTCGTGTATCGGTAAGGATACACTCCTCAGGGAATAGTGTAATAGTTATGGTTGAAGATATTTGCTTCAGTCTAGAATGGACATCGGTCATAATAGTTCCGGTAGCGGGCAGTGGGCTCGTCTTCCCATGCAAGCATGGACTAAACGCTAGGTTATTAACTTTAAGGAGGAGAGTAGTAGTAGTTAAGAGCAGTGTGTACATGTAAATTGAATACGTTGGGAAGACAAAATGTGAGTTAAGTAGAAGATAGGTGCCCACCTAGGGGAATAATCCATAAGAGGGACACTCCACTGCCCGCCATGTGAATTTAGTCCACAATGGGGACTTGACAACAATTTTTCATGGCATTGAGGCAGTCCCTAGACCCCGAGGGGGTCCTTGTTTGGTTGATTTCCCTGACTAGGTTTGCACACATTACAACTGCATCTATTTGTTGTGTTTTCTATTGTTGAGACCAACTTTACTTTGATTGATTAAATGTTAAGTTTTATATATTTCTTTGGGGCATTTGCTACTTTAAGTTGAATATTTTGATGCCTGGTCTATGACTGGTTTCCTATTATTGGCAAATTAAATAGTGAGGACTGGTTACCGCTTTGTGAGCTTCGGTCACATAGTCTTCTATCGGGCCGGGAGCTCAGTAGTGATATGAAGAGGCTGCAGCTCCCGGCTCCATTAGCTCTAACTATGTCTTACTTTCGGGTACGTTTAGCCGACCCCCCTAAAACACCCACTACATCTTATATCCGGGATGTCTTACTATCGGGGAAACACGGTAGAACTAATGTGTCTACACTAAACTATTGTCCACTTTCAGCAAATAATGATATTGTTTGTGTAAGGAAAAAAAAAGTTATACAATTTTTCAAATACTTTCTGTATTAATTACTCACGGTTTTCTAGATCTCTGCTTGCTTTGCTTCTATAGAAAGCTTCTAAGTTTACTTTCAGTAGATATAATCTGTACATGTGATGTTGATGGACATGCAGGTGCACAAGCCGTTATCACACAACTCCTATATAAACCAAAACTCCAGGCTTCTCCGCAGTCACTTTCACCTTGGACTTTGTATATAAGTTGGCGGCTGATATCTGGTTCAAGCAACAGAATTTTTATTTATTAAATTATTTTATACTGTTCCCTTATAAGGAACGTCTGGACTATTGGAAAATTGCATAACTTTCATTACACAAATAATATTAATAATCTACTTAAAGTGGCCAATCCTTTAGCCCTTAACGACGTTGGCTGTGGTTGCATGGAGAGGGCTCACGGGCTGAGCCCTCTCCATAGCCAGTAAGTCTTGCTGCATTTTGGTGTTAGCCCACTGATCGCCGCCGGCAAAGCAGCAGAGGTGCTGGCGCCATCAAAAAGCAGCACACTGTAGTATGGCAGTATATGATAGGAAAAATAGTAAAAATAAAAATAAAAAAAAGTTTAAAAAAAATTATAATAAAAAAACATAAAAATTCAAATCAACCCCCTTTCCCTAGAAGTCATATTAATATAAATAAACTGTAAAAATGATGAACACATCAGGTATTACCACGTCCAAAAATGCCAGATCTATCAAAATATAATAACTTTTTAAAAATGTGTTTAACCCCGTAACGGAAAATAGCGCCCAAAGTCGAAAATGGCACTTTTTTGCCATTTTGAAAAATATTAAAAATTCAATAAAAAGTGATGAAATGGTCATACAGTTCTAAAATTGATAGCATTGAAAACATCATCAAAAGTCGCAAAAAATGACACCACCCAACAGCTCTGTACAATGAAGTATGAAAAAGTTTTAGCGCCAGAAGATGGCAAAATAGAAAAAAAAGGTTTTAATTTTTGACAAAAAAACTGTCGCAAAAAAAACAATGCAACTTTTTTGAGACTTTTTGTTAAGCCAAAATAGTCCAGCAAAATCAATTATAAATAATCCCCAATGTTTAAGATAATAAATCCCTGCAGAGGTGAAGAAATCTCTAGCCTTCCATGTGGGTTCATAGTTGTGTTTAGACCCCAGAACTATACCTTGAGTATAGATGTTTGCCCTTTTACCTTCTGCCAGCTGTAGCGTTTCCTTGAGTGCCATCAACTCCACCTACTGCGCTGACCTGTGTGGAGGGAGTGGTTCCGCTTTTCCTACCTCATTTGCGCCACTGACCACTGCATATCCAGTGTAGAACCATTTGTCTTCTGCTGCAAACCTGGAGCCATCTACAAGAAAAAACTCAACATCTGGGTTAAGAACCCTTCCCTTCCCCCCTCTGAATCCTGTAAAACTGGCAACAGAATGGCAGGATTCAGAGCTGTGCACCTTGTCAGTGTGACGTTCTGGGGCATCAGCAGTGAACACTGGATTCTGAGGTGTCTGGCCATTGCTCAGGTGCTTGGGCTGTACTTGGGTGAAGACATTGTGCAAGTCGTGGGGTTTGCACAGTAACTGAGTGATCTAGGATCAACTCACTGAGCTTGCTGAGCAGATTGCTGGCTGCAGCTACTGACACATGAGGGAGGCTCCCCTCATGACTGAGTCTAACTGTACTTAATAGTGGGCCACTGGGGAGGACACCACGTTCCTGGGCAAGGACACCTGTGACGTGGCTTAGATACTCAGTACAAAACAAAACAAAAGATTTGGTCCAGTGGGCTGTGCCTAGGGCCGGGGCAGACTGGATTGCCAGCTTAAGGCTGTGGAATGTATCAATTGCAGTCAAAAAGGGGCAGCATCAGGCTGGCGGCAGCAGACCTTATCCCAGGCCTGCAGTAGCTGGCCAGTCCTAGGAACATGTGAAGAGGCTTAAAGCCTCGGGAAAAAGGCATATTCTGGACTACCAGCTTTCTTTCCTCTGTCAGGTATATGCCTGCTTTGCAACCCTTCTGGAACAGAAAACACTTAAAGTCTAGAGATGGGCGAATTTGTTAAAATTCGGTTCGTCCCGATTCGACAAATTTTTTGAAAAGATTTGATGCGACCTGAATCGAATCATGGCGAATCATGTTAAAAAAACAGGTGTTTCCTGGCTGCAGAGAGCCTGTAGGGTGTTGTAGAACGTTGTGCCATGCTTAAATATGCATGGTTTGGTCTTCAAACAATGCTGTGTTTTAGTATGAAATGCACATGACAGCCGCCGCTCTTAGAATCGCTACACTCTTCAATTCCATGGGCACTTACATAGGCCAACTTCACCAAATAAGCGAAGCGGGAACGCAGCCTGACAAGGTAACGTCTGTGCCAGCTCAAAAGGACTGAGCTGAGGGTCAAGATCTCTCTATAACATCAAAGAGTTCACTCTGTTTACATTGACATCAGATAATTCCATAGAACGATGAACGTCGTTAAAAAAAAAACTTTAAAAACCCTTTAAAAATTATGATTTTTACCTGTTGAATCCTACAAAAAATGCAATAAAAAGTGATCAACAAAACATATGCATTCCAGACGATGATGATTCAGTTGCAAAGTACAACATGTCACACAAAAAACAAGCCATCAACCAGCTCTGTAGCCAAAAAAGTAAAAATGTTGTGCCGCTTGGAGACGACGATGCAAAAATGATAGATTTTCCCTCACATTAGGGTTTTATTTGGCAAATTTAGTAAAACATAACAAAATATATTCAAGTCTGGTATCCCCATAATCGTACTGACCCATAGAATAAAGATAACATGATTATTAGGCTAACACGAGAAAAAAAAAAGTAAAAACTCCAGTACAGAATTGATGCTTTTCAACTCATGACCTTAAAAAAAAGTTCCTAAATTTTTAACCCCAAAATGGTAACACTGGAAAAAGTTCCATCACATGGCCCCCAATAACGAAAAAGCGAAAATTTATAGCCTGCAAAAAGGGGCAATGAGGAAGCTAAAATCCTGGCAGCTGCAGGTCCCGCCTTCCCTTCCGCTCCTTGCTGTGCGTCCATAAAACAAGTCACAGCCACATGTGGGGGGTCTCTGTAATCGGGAGGAATTGCATAACAAATTGTATGGTGGGTTTTCTCTTTTTATGTTTTGGAAATGTGTACATTTTAGGGCTAAATGAACATATAACTGACAAAATTTGACCATTCCAAATTTCACCTCCATTTTGATTCAATTAATATGAAGATCTCCAAGGGTTAACGATCTTCCTAAAAGCTGTTTCTGATAGTTTGAGGGGGGCAGCTTTGAAAATGGGTTGGTTATATAGGGTGGTTTGTAAACTTTCATTCAAAACAGTATTTATCCCCAAAATAGTAAATTTTGAACATATGGAAAATCGATAATCTATTTGTAAGCCGTGTAACATCAAAATAAATAATCCAGACATTTCAAAAATTATGAAAATGTAACGTAGACATATGGGAAATGTTATTCAGCAAGTTATTTAGGTGGTAAATCTATCTGCCTGAAAACATGATGATTTTGAATTTCAAAAATGGCAAATTTTTCAAAAAAATCTTAATTTTTTCATTTTTATTGTAAATAAACGCAAAACCTTCAGCCAAAATGTACCACTAAAATGAAATACAACGTGTGGGGAAAAAACAATCTCAGAATCACTTTGATAAGTAACAGAGTTCAAAAACTATATAGAGACGCAAGTCAGAGTACAAAAAATCGGACAGAGACCTAAGCTACAAAATGGCTGCGTCCTTAAGGGGTTAAATGGATTCAACTTAGGGCAAAAGAGGACAATGACACAATTGTTTGGATTTAGGGAACTAAATGCACTTCATGAAGGAGGTCTAACATCCAGGTCCATGTTTCCACTAGACGTAGGTCTTTGATTCCAATAATAATGTTTGAGTTTTAATTGGATTAATAAAGAATGATGATAAGCAGCAGAAACATGCATTTTAGGTTGATGCTGCTTTGCAGTGAGAAAGGTGGGCACGGGTAGTGGATGTCTAGACTGTGACTTGTCCTTTGGGTAATATGCACCAAAAACATATTTATGTGTAGTAAGAAAGGGGATACGGTAAGACACCACTTACCTCAACCTTATGGTCATCTTGTACCTTGCATTAAACTTGATGTGACTGTTGTGCTTTTAGTATTATGTTATGCCATAAGCTTTAAATTTGCCTCTAACTACCTTTCTTGACATGACCCATTAAGCCTCCTGTGGTTTCCATGACCCCACAGATGACAGGGGTAGCAAAATCTATCTTCTAATGCTTCCTTGAAGAGCTTCAAGTCTTGAATGAGCAGTGATACTGTCACAGCAGAACCTGGCCCTTTATGATGTCATAGTCAAAGTTTCCATGGAGCTTAACTATGACGAGTGCAGTGTTCCATTTTATGCAAGTTAGCCTCACAGTTTCTTCTGGTGGATGACAACTTTTATCTATTCCCCTGAGGAAGTCAATTTCTATCCCCATTGCCAATCTTCTCTGATACATAAATGGCACTTGCAAGCACCTAAAATGAAGACAAATCCCTACAAGGTAAAAAGTTAAGCACAAACAAGAGGTACAGCCATCTCTATTAATTATTTTAATATTCATTTTTACATTTGCATAACTCATAACTAAATTTATATTGATGCTTCAGATATTGTTAAAAATTTGGGAATTTTCCTAAAAGATTTTGCAAATGAAGCATAGATAACCCTACTGGAAAGGATTCAACTAAGGGCAAAAGAGAACAGTGACATAATTGGTTGGATGTAAGGAACTAAATGCACTTCATGAAGGAGATCTTACATCCAGGTCCATGTTTCCACTAGACGTAGGTCTTTGATTCCAATGAAAATGCGTGAGTTTTAATTGGATCAATATAGAAAGGTGTTTAGCAGTGTAAACAAGCATCTTGGGCTGATGCTACTTTGCATTGAGAAAGTTGGGCATGGGTAGTGGATGTCTAGACTGTGACCTGTCCTTTGAGTAATATTCACCAAAAACATATTTATGTGTAGTAAGAAAGGGGATAGGGTAAGCGGCCACTTAACTCATTCTTATGGTCATCTTCTACCTTGCATTAAATTTGATGTGACTTTTGTGCTTTTAGTATTATGTTCTGCCATAAGCTTTAAATCTGACTCTGACTACCTTTCGTGACATGACCCATTAACCCTCCTGGGGTTTCCATGAACCCTCAGATGACAGGGGTAGGAGAAACAATCTTCTGATACTGCCTTGAAGAGCTCCAAAACTTGAATGAGCAGTGATACTGTCAGAGCAGACCTTGGCCCTTTATGATGTCATAGTCTCCTAAGGAGCTTAACTATGACCCGTGCAGTGTTCTATTTTATGCAAGTTAGCCTCAGAGTTTCTTCTGGTGGATGCAAACTTGAATCTTTTCTCCTGGGGAAGCCAATTTCAATCTCCATTGCCAATCTTCTCTGATACATAAATGGCACTTGCAAGCACCTAAAATGAAGACAACTCCCTACAAGGTAAAAGCTTAAGCACAAACCAGGGGCACAACCATCTCTATTAATGTGTTTTAATATTCATTTTTTCCGTTTGCATAACTAATAACTATATTGACATTGATGCTTCAGATGTCCCTAAAAACTTTGGAATTTTCATAAAAGTTTATGCATATTAAGCATGGATAACTCTACTTAAAAGGATTCAACTTAAGGCAAAAGAGGACAATGACCCAATTGGTTGGATGTAGGGAACTAAATGCACTTCATAAACGAGGTCTTACATCCAGGTCCATGTTTCCACTAGACGTATGTCTTCGATTCCAATAATAATGTGTAAGTTTTAATTGGATTAATAAAGAATGATGATTAGCAGTGGAAACAAGCATCTTGGGCTGATGCTACTTTGCATTGAGAAAGGTGGGCACGGGTAGTGGATGTCTAGACTGTGACTTGTCCTTTGGGTAATATGCAACAAAAACATATATATGTGAAGTAAGAAAGGGCATAGGGTAAGAGCCCACTTACCTCAACCTTATGGTCATCTTGTACCTTGCATTAAACTTGATGTGACTTTTGTGTTTGTAGTAATTTGTTCTGCCATAAGCTTTAAATCTGCCTTTGACTACCTTTCTTGACTACCCCCTCCTGGGGTTCCATGAGCCCCCAGATGACAGGGGTAGCACAAACTATCTTAGGATGCTTACTTGAAGAGCTCCAAAACTTGAATGAGCAGTTAGACTGTCACAGCAGAACCTGGCCCTTTATGATGTCATAGTCAACTTTTTCAAGGAGCTTAACTATGAAGACAACTCCCTACAAGCTACAAAGGTTAAGCACAAACCAGAGGTATAGCCTTCTCTAATAATGCTTTTAAATATTCATGTTTTAGTTTGCATAGCTTCTTACTACATTGACATTGATGCTTCAGATGTTGCTAAAAACTTGTGAATTTTCCTGAAAAGGTTTTGCAAATGAACCATGGATAACCCTACTTAAAAGGATTCAGCTTAGAGCATAAGAGGACAATGAAAATATTGGTTGGATGTAGGGAACTAAATGCACTTCATGAAGGAGGTCTTACATCTGGGTCCATGTTTCCACTAGACGTAGATCTTTGATTCCAATGAAAATGTGTGAATTTTAATTGGATTAATATGGTGTTTATGGTGTTTAGCAGTGTAAACAAGCATCTTGGGCTGATGCTGCTTTGCAGTGAGAAAGGTGGGCACGGGGAGTGGGTGTCTAGACTGTGACTTGTCCTTTGGGTAATATGCACCAAAAACATATTTATTTGTAGTGAATAAGGGCATAGGGTAAGAGGCCACTTACCTCAACCTTATGGTCATCTTGTACCTAGAATTAAACTTGATGTGACTTTTGTTCTTTTAGTATTATGTTATGCCATAAGATTTAAACCTGACTCTGACTACCTTTCTTGACATGCCCCATTAACCCTCCTGGGGTTTCCGTGAACCCTCAGATGACAGAGGTATCAAATTCCATCTTCTGATGCTTCCTTTAAGAGATCCAAAACTTTAATGAGCAGTGATACTGTCACAATGGAACCTGACCCTTTATGATGTCATAGTCAAAGTTTCCAAGGAGCTTAACTATGTAATAAACAGTGTTCCATTTTATGCAAGTTAGCCTCACAGTTTCTTCTGGGCACATTTACTAAGAAAGGTTTTAACTGCAGTGAAGCTTGCCTGTATATAATGCAGGGTGAATCTGGCTCTCCCTTAACTGTCCCAACAGAGTGCACAACTTTTTTTCTGGCCTATCTTTAACGTGGGGGCGTGCAACACACTTCTGTCAGATGTGTATGGTAAATCTGGTGCATGGTCCATCTGAGCACCGGAATGCCCCCTAATTTGTGTTGCATGATGACTAGTGCAGCTGCGCCACAAAACGGTTGTGTTTGGCACAAAAGTGCACAGGCACTTCTTAAATATATGTGCAAGCAGTTTCCACTAGAAAGAATGTGCAAAGTCTGACATAAGGCCCTAAGTTGGGGGGCATTTATTATTGATTTTCCAACATAAAGCTAACATTTTTATTTCCTTTGCGGCACCTTTTGCACCCTATTTATTAAATGTCTGCGCCACAATATTGGTGCTTTTACGACACTCACAAATTGTTCTTTTTTTGGGTGCACAATTTAGGGATCTGACGATTTTCCACTAGTTTCCTGGCACATTTCTTGGCACAATTTTTTAAAAACACTTAGAGCTGCAAAAAGCTGGGCTACGGAGTTCTATTTCACCTTCTTGAATGTGGAGACAGCCCTAAACCTTTTGGGCGTGCACCACTTCATTAAACCTTTGCGCCACAAATGAACATCAAAGTGATGGGCCAAAAATAATGCCTAAAAACTATGCCCCACTATATTTATGTACTCCATCTAGTATTGCCTTCCATCAATTCCTTATATGAAAATTGTAAATCTATAAAAATCTTTAATTTATAAATAACAATACATTAAAAAAGAGCAGTAATATGGCTTCTTTTTGTGAGAGAACAAGGGACATTATTGCCATGTTAACTCTCTATATGCTTCATCTTCCCTAACACTGCATGAATAAGATTTTCTTTTTCCTCATGGGAGAAACTTAGCTTTCATGAACAATGCAATCATCTTCTAACGCTAAAATCCGTTTCCAGGCCATGAAAAGCTACAGACTGCCATCCATATCTGTGTGTGTATATATAAGAATAGCATTGGTCTATTGCTCCTATACACTCTCAGTATAAAGTAAGAGATTCTACATGAGGTGAATCAACGAGACCATTTCACAAGAGGCCAAGTAGGAATAAGAGGCCCTATCACCTAAAGGGACTTATCAATTATTATCTCTGACCATATTTCTTCAGAGGTTGATTGTTTCAAGCAGTCTGACATCTCATATAGCTTTAAATTACTCAGAACCAGGATGCCTTACAAGATAGCAGTAAAATCAGGAGAGGATTGGGCAATGTAATTATAGTATGGAAATGATGTTGATCAGTCATGCAGGGAGCAGACCTTGAATCAAATCCCCCTCCCTTTACTCATTCTTCCCCCGCATCTCACCAGAGCCACTGCAGTTGACAAACTTGAATATCACAGCATTCAGCTACTCTGAAGCATAGGTATGACTTATGTATTACTACATATCCAATACATATCCATGCATAAAAAGAGAGCGGTTTCATTCCTGTTTGCTTGCAGTTTCTATGATACCTGACAAGAGCTGATCATGAGCGCAGAAAGTGAATTTTATTACTGTGAATCTATTCCAAACACCATTTCATCTATATTTTACACACACACACACACACATATATATATATATATATTAATATATATATATATATATATATATATATATATATTCCGAGTTATACTCATACAAACAACGAACAAAAAATGAGTGTTATCTATCCCACTCTCCACTGCTGGTGTTTAGACATTTACCAGGTCTGTTTGTCTGCTATTAGATTTGGAATGGGAGACAAACGTATAAGGGATTGTATATTTCTCCGGGGGATATAGATTTTCTAAGGGAAATCACATTCCTTGAGTACTGAATAGAAATCTCTGAAGCATGGTACCAGGATCCATTGGTGAATACATCGTTTACAGACTCAAGGATATGGGTGGGAGAGTATATAGAAATAGAATGAAGGGAATAAAAGAAAACAACAAAGTCTGGCTGCCTATGGGTCCAGGAAGCAAAATATGAACGTGAATGCTAAACAGCCTAAATTTATTAGTATCAGAATAATGGTGTGGGCCCTAATTTGTTGAAATGTATTACATTTTTGTGCTGAAAAAGCCCCACTCACCTTATATCTAAGTGTATAAGTATCTAAGAGTGCTGATATATATTTCAGCTAACCAACTTTCTTCTAAGGGGTGCTGAGACACTGGCTTGATTACTGTTTATAGGCCTTCCCACTCCACTGACCAATCAGGCTATTAGAATTCTGGTCCAAGATAATAAAATAATACTATACATCCCTATAACGGCGCATGACTCCAACGGAGACGCTTGTCTGTGGCATACGTCCCGCATCATTTTGGTGGGTGTGCCGGAACTTCACTTGAATTTCATACAGCACAGACTAATACGCTTTTTTTTAAAAACTTTTTTACTTCTATTTTCTACCACTTATTACATGTTCCATGTTCCTCCATGTGATGGAAGGTAGTCACTATATATTACCTGGTTGTACACTGTGCAGTGTTCAGTGGATTGAATTGTAGGAATCTTACTGAATGAATTACTAAATGAGAAAACACAATGTATCATGGGAACTGTGTTCAGAGTCAATTGGACTCAGCTTCAGAGCAGATACAGGAGTAGGTTAGCCCCCCCCCCTTCACCAAGATTTTTCAAACACTTTTAGAACAAAAAATGCCATAACTTTAAAAGATAAGAAAAGTTACTCAAGATAAGCATTGTATTTATTAAAGGCGGAATCGCATATCAGAATTTGGTAAAATCATTACAACTTCGTAGTTACTTTTTAACAATTGTACAATAAAACAGCATATGATTTACAATGAAACTATCCAGTCTATAGGCAATGCATTATAAACAAGCATATAGCATTCTGGTGTTGACCTTCAGAAAAGCAATGTTATTGCTGGAATAGTTGATCTACATCAAATACTATATGAGAAGTGTCGTATTACATTTGGAAGGAGGCTCAGGATTGTACCTTAGGATTGTACTTTAAACAACACTAAATTAGAACAGTAAAAAATTATTTTGGACCCTGACACATAATGCAGAATCCACTTTCATTAACTCTAATAGGATCAGGAAATATCATATGGACAAATGAAGACTGAGATCTTTAACTAGAAAAGCAAAAAGCTAAACTAGAAAACAATGGTTATCCATAAAGTTTGCACACAAAAACATGAAAGGATAGATAATAATCATTAATATATAGAGAAATTTAGATGGAGACCTCTCAATGTGAATGTTTCACAGTATAAAAGCAACTAGATCAACATGTAAAGATGAGCAAATATGTTAGTCAATTTAGCAAAAATCTGTCTTTTTGAAGCACAGAATCCGACTAGTTTTTGATTTACTTTGTAATGAGTAGTAATGGAAGTCTAAAACACCTGTTTAAATAACCATAGGCTTTTTAGGTTTTCAGTTATTGTCCATTTGCATCAAGCCCAGTAGGCTTTGACAGGTTTCCATTTTGGTTATTCATTCTTTTACATTTTTACTTACAGATTTTTAGGGTATATCTATTGAATCTAGTGTTGTTTTTAGTTTTCAAGTACTACTTATATTATTTGTTAACCTTGAGATATTGTCATTGTTTTCTATGCTCCACTGATTTTTCTGTGTCAATAGGAATCATATGCATCACACTGCTTATACCAAAACTGATTTTTGGATATTTTTATCTATTTTAAAGCTCCTAAACATTTATCTATATATTTGAAAGATTTCTGGCTGATTTTGTGCATGTTTTTATATTTTTTACACAAAAAATATATGTTGGAATATGTTTTCCTTGTCAGGGTTTCAAACTAATTTTATTCTGTAAAAGCAGATAAGCATGAACACAGACAGTGTAAATTGTTCATATAACATGGTACACATGGTTCTGGACAGATTCATGATAAACAGGATTCCAGTCAGGATCCAAGGTCCACGGGGATGCAGACAGGTTCAGGGTACACACAGGTCTGACTCAGACTAGGGATAAACAGGTCTCTGGCTGGGGATACACATGGCTAGACATGGACTACAGTTGACATGGGGATTAAGGGTTATCAGATCAGGCCAAAATACAGGGTTTTAGATCAGATTCAGGATACATGATTCTGGATAAAAGTAAAGATGAGGGTTTACAGATCAGGTCAAGATAATGGGTTCTGGATCAGGTCAGGATAATGGGTTTCCGGATCAGGTCAGGATAATGGGTTTCCGGATCAGGTCAGGATAAAGGATTCCAGATCAGGTCAGGATACAGGGTTCCACATAGTTTTAGGATACAGGGTTCCAGATCAGGTCAAGCCTCACAATTCCATGTCAGGTTAGGATATGGGGTTGTGGATCAGGTCAAGATAAAGGTCAAGATAAAGGTCAAGTAAAGATATAGGATACAAGACTTCAGTTTAGGATACAGGGAACAAGCAGGACAACCACAGGTAACAGCAGTAGTGGATAAGGCTGAGGTTTGCCCAACTAGGCATGGGTATTAGGCAGAATAGCCAAAGGTCACAGCAATCTTGCTCAGGCTAAGGTTCAAAAAGAAAGTATAACCTGCGCTGAGTGAGCTGAGCCCTGGAAATTTATCAATTTCATGGAACCTCCCCCAGCTGCAGCATGAGCACCTGCATCATCATCCCACAGCTGAACCCACACAGAGCTTCAGAATGAAACCACCTAACTTTCCAGGAATCAGAAATTGCAAGGCAGCTGTCCATGTGCTTCATGCATGGCAGCCATAGGTGCAGCTCACAATCTCTGTACTCAGCAGCCAGGGTCCATTCAGAAAATCCTGACAGTCCTCTTGTTTTTTCAATAAAAGCTATAAAGACACCTATTTGCGTCATGATCATTACCACAAAGAACCACTGCTCTTAATTTCCAGCCTTCTACAATTGATTGATATTGAAATGTGTGGTGGCAGCCATGGAACTAGTGAACATCACTAATTTACAAATCATTTAATCTCAAGTCACATAACACCATTTGGTAAGTATATATTTTTGGCCTATAGAAATGGTTGGGAGTGGCATCTATATATTTACATGTTTTCACACCTGCCTTTTATATCATTTTTCTCACAATGCAATGGCATGGTCATTAAGGCATAAAGAATTAGATTATATTCTTAATAAAAGCTCACTATTTTATCATGGCAGTCAAAACTGGAAAAATGTATTTTAAGCTCACATCCTTGTAAAACGGCTTAATGAAGTGGTCTTCCAGGTCAGCCACAATTTAACCTTAGGGGAAATAAAAACATCCCCTCTGTGCTAAGTGGCACTTACTGTATATACCGGTGGCTGCAGCAGGAATATACTAATGTAATTGAGAAACAAGGCACTCAATTCAGTGTGCACTGTGGAGACCAAGTATTTATTCAAACACCATTAAAAAGGTTAAACAGTGCAGATTTGCTCCAGGAGAGTGCATTAGTTCATAAATCATTGTTTATTAAAGACTCTTTATAAAGGTTTGCAAAGCAAAAGGCTTAGATTCTGCCTCTTAGCCTTTACACTTTATTCAGCTTTATAAGCTTTCACTCGGCATATAACATTTGGAATGTCGCTGGTGGTGACAAATTGCTGCTTAGCGTTCTTAGCCCCAGAGGCACCCTTAAATGTATGGGAACGCAGGACTTCTACTTCGCCTGGATAAAAGCCAATAGCCAACAAGGCAGTCGGAATAAATGGTAAGCAAATGCAGCAAGGTAAGGTAATCATGTTGAAAGCTTTAATACTTGCCCATCAAAGGATGTCTGACTTTGAAATAAGTCCAAAACAAGCAATGTCTTTACTCGAACATGATGTCACTGCTGGTCATTAGTGTAGTAATTACAGTGAAAGCCTTTTTGTGATTGTATTCCCTAATGGGTCATTAATATAATGCGGCTGCACTAGTACATGTCTCATTAGCCTTCTTTGTGGACGTAGGTATCTTTCAACAATGTAAATCTTAATTGTATTCAATTTGCCCCTCAGCTCAGGCCAATTTGAAACCCTATTTATTATGATATTGGTATGTTTATTGTTTAGTATAGCAAGCGCTTCACATAAATAGAATCAATTAGGTTTTTATTCCTATTACTAGAAGAAACATAGCAACAGTCCCAACAGAAAAATAGAGATCTGTTGGTGGATAACTGTGATATGATAGTTTTTTTTATAAATAGCATCTGTGTGTTTAAAGGGGGTTTCCAGTTAAGTTAAAACTGGTTCTGCTGGGTCTGAACATAACAGTGTAGCAAATAATGGGCTGTGGCTGTTGTTTTCGGGAGGGCTGACAAGGGAGGGGAAAGCTCTGTCCATGCAAAGATCCCTGCTGTAAAACCAGGCAGGAATATAATTTGCAGTGTGGCTATCTGACACATTCACAATGACCATGCATAAAAGAAGTCTATAGGGGCTAATTTGTGTGGCTAGCTCTTGCCCCCCATAAGGCATAAGCATTAAAATATAATTAACAAAACACACTTCTCCTCCACTTCAGTAGCATTGCTTCTGGTCCCCTCCACACTCTAGACACCATAAGAAAAAAAAGAGGAGCCCAACCAGGGGTGATCCACCGTGGAGTGCCTTCCCCTAGTAATTCCTGTGGATGTTACTTATACTTTTTTCATAGTCAATATATAGTCAACATATACATAGTCATATATATATATATATACTTATTCCATGGCATGTTTAAAGCTGGACATATGTATCATCTGAACACAGTTAGCCAAACACTATTCCTCCCTACACCACCAACTCCTGAGTGTACATGTGCTAAACAATGCCCGTCCACATATGTGCTTGCAGCTCTACATTTTGTATCCCTCGTTTTCACAGCCGGTCTATCTGTCGATACTGTACATCAATAGCAGTCTTGTTCTATTTGAAACTCATGATCTATTGCATATTATAAATTTGGGTTCATTGCTTTATTGTAACTCTAGACAAAATATTTTGATAATTGGATTTTCAAATTTTGGTGCTGTTTTGGGACCAAGGTTTATCAATAAAACTTCATAACAGACACCTTACAGTTCATTGTAGCCTGGGACTAAAATAAAGCATCCAGAGAGATTCACCAGAGGTTACAGTGGGCAGAAAAGACCGTCAGCAACCAGGGGTTGTCTATAAGTCAGTCGTCCTTAAAGGTTTGACCATGAAAGAAAGTTTTCAAATTTTAATCCCCTAGTGACATTTACACAATAAAGATCATTTTTAACCCCCATTCTTTACAATTTTACTTAGTTTTATTGCTGTTTTAGCTCCTATTACTCTATTACTCGATGGGCCTCTCTAATCAGACACTTCATGATTCCTTTGTACTATTACATGCTTAGATTATCATGGTTCAGGGTTTATCTACACTTTTATTTAGCTTCTGAACATTCTACTAGTATCTGACAGAGATCAGAGATAAGAGATGATAATAAGATGGATATAAAACACAATGATGCACTTCAGCACTGCTATCTCACATATAACACACACACACAGTCAGCTCTGCTATCAATTAAAGACTTTGGGGGTCATTTACTAAGGGCCCGATTCGCGTTTTCCCGACGTGTTACCCGAATATTTCCGATTTGCGCCGATTGTACCTGAATTGCCCCGGGATTTTGGCGCACGCGATCGGATTGTGGCGCATCGGCGCTGGCATGCACGTGACGGAAATCGGGGGGCGTGGCCGAAGGAAAACCCGACATATTCGGAAAAACCGCTGCATTTAAAAACCGAAATTGTGTCGCTTGGGACGCGCTTACCTTCACCTGGTCCAGCTCGGTGTATTCCGGCGCGTTCAGTTGATTTTCAGCGCAGCGGAGGACGGCGGAGGAACTACCTTCATAAATCCCGTCCGGACCCGAATCCTGTTCAGAGAACGCGCCGCTGGATCGCGAATGGGCCGGGTGAGTAAATCTGCCCCTTTATCTTGCCTGTAGCTAGTAGATTAAGTCTCTACACATGAAGAAGAAGAAGTGTCTGTTTCTGTAGTGTGTCAGAGCTGGTCTTCTAATGTAGGGGAGAGTTGGCAGGAGGCAGAGAGTACTGCAGCGTGGAGACAAGAAAAGCTACTCATGAGAAGAATCTGACCATAGTCAAAAGATTTACAGTTAGATCAAGGGACAACCAAAATTGTAAACACCAGGACTGACAATTTGGAATTATATCTGTGAAATGCTGTATTTTTGTTAATAACAGTGAATTAGAAAATGTGTTATTTTGTTATCCTGTTATCATGAATCTTGTCTTTGTGAGAATAAGTCTTTAATTTGGGGACCGCTTGTATTATCATAGTACTGCTAATAATATAGAAGGCCTACTTCAGTTTCAGGATAAAGTGCTATGTGAGGAGCACGTCTCTGCTGGATCAGTTAATCTGACATCTGAGTAGATTGAATAGCTAACACCTCCATGTTGTGGTGTGGCCAACGGGCGGGAGAGTGGTGTGAAGTCATATCAGAAGGACTCGGGAAGGTTTGGTAGGTTCCAAGCATTTCATGTGTAGTTCCTGAATGTATGTAATAAATTAGCGAGGTCATGAAGATAGGTAGTGTGTATTGAACATGGAACATGTTTAATAATAGAGGGAATGAATGACACATAGATTATGGGAACATATATAAAGGATGCAAAAGAAAGAAAGGCGGCTAGTGGCTCGTTAGACCTAATTTTGTATCAGTGATTCTGCAATGACAAAATAGAAAAATGATTCGTATAAGGTAAGAAGATATGGCATCATATAGTATTCCCCAAAGTTTATAAAAAAACTATGCAGGTCGCATTCCTTATTGAGTCCAAATGGCTCATTGCTCCTCAAAGTATGAATCCAGTAGACCTCTCTCTGTTTGAGCAACTTGAGTCTATAGCCATTTTGACTTCAAATAATTGGTATTGCAACTGAGAGAGATTCTGTCTTGCCTGGTGAAAATGTTGAGGAAATTATTAGTGTGTGGGTGATGTAAAGCATCTCCCTTTAGTACATTTGAAAACTGAGCATCGTGGTGAAGGCATGGATATGTTCCCAGTCTCTGTGTTCTAAAAAAAAAGGTCTGCCTTGGGACTCTCTAAGATTATCTAAGTGTATCTCTAAGATTCTTGGGTCATTTTGTACACAGTAGACCCAGATTCTGAAATTCTGCAACATTCGGATAGGCTTTGGCCAGAATGTGCCAGTGGCCACGTATCAAATTGAGTACCTTGTTCATGGTAAAAACTATGCATGAAAGCAATTATTTTTACATGATTTTTGAGACGTGAATATGGCCTAGGTTGGAGACTTGTTTGGATTCGATTTTTGGGATATTTGCGATCTCTAAAGCTCTGGAATATTTAATTTTTCTTTTCCTTCTTCATCTGTGGATTAGTGACTAACCAGTCTGGGATATTCCTTAAGTAGCTGTTGGGTGATTAATTTACAAAATGTAAAAGGCTGTTTCTATCGGTCGGTTTCCTGTAAATGTCAGTGGTATTGTGAATTAAAGCTAAACTATCCAGAAAAAAATCTGCAGTTGTCACACTTACTAATCCCTGTAAGATACAACAGTTATGTAGCTTTTCTAATAAATAAAGTTAAAATCTCCTTTTTAACATGACTGAGCCTTCATAGTCTGCAGCACTGATCCTGTTCTTCACCCGTTTTGGTATGACAATAAAATATATATATGTATAATAACTTTGAAAAATCTTGCAAAAGTTCTTTATTCTGAATTTTCTGCTGATATGTATCAGCTTGGATGTGACTTAGAACTATGGAATATCTCTAGAGCTTGTATATTTTATGTCAAGTAGTGTTATAATTCCCTATGAGCAGGGTAATGAAATTTTCCAATGTAATGTAGATTCCAATTGAAATTCAGAATAGGAAATGGAAATGATGCTGCCGAGGCTGGATTCTTCATTCATTGCAATTGATTTGTCACTCTGACTTTCATGTACAAGTATCCCAATTTACCCTTATGTGTCCCTTCACAGTTCATTCTATAACAGTACCTTGCCCCAGAGATGAAGGAAACTCCAGATAATTTACCTATCTCTGTTTCTTTTTTAGAAGGCTAGAGAAATATAAAGTAAAATCTTACTTACCATTGCTTTTTTGTTTTTTCTTATAATATAGATAGGATTTTATTGTAGCTAAATCATTGTAATAAAAATACACAGGAAGATTTATTTGTGAGACAGCAACTGAATGAATTTATATACCACACATTTATTGATCATAATTTCACATGACATGCTTATTATTTTACTTATACGTCTCTAAGTATTAACAGATACTTGTTTGGAAAAGGGATATCATGTACTAAGGGAAAAATAGTAATAGGTAGAACTACAGGTGAAGCTAAGATAGAACTGAATGAGAGCTGCATCGGTAGTTCTCCCATCCAGTTAATCCACTTCAGGGGAACCGTATGCTTCCTGCTCCAACCTAATGAAGAGTAGATAGGCAGCATTAGGGTAATCATTATTTGTTTAGTTAGGTATGACACTTGTTTTATGCTAACTTTTGGCTTTTAACCCCAAAATAACAGTTTTTTTATAGCACATCCACTTTTTAAGGTACATTCGTTCTACACTTTGCCCCAAAAATCATACTAAATGTAGGTATAAAAGAAAATAGAGAAAAGAAAATATAATGAATATAATGTTTGCAGTTATTTTATAATAATTTTATTAATACAAAGGCTTTGTATCATTACTGTAAGTCAAATTATGTACATTTAGGAAAGTTCTGCTGAGAACATACATATTACAGTGAATAATAAAATTTATAGCTTTTCCTGAAGTGTTCAATCTGTGGACAATATCGCCTGACCCTCTAACAATAGTCAGTTATCATATAGTATGTACATCCCATGATCTTCGAATTATGGTAGAACCAAACACTTGGCTCATCACTAACTGCACTAAGGTTTTATCAGGGTCAGTCGACCCACTGAATCACCGCGAGCAATGATGGAAGCTGATACCTGGGAGCGAAGTCCAAGTGGCACCTGGTATTCACCAGAGCTCAGAGGACAGGTGGCACAGGATCGGAGTCAGGGATGTAGCAGAAGGTAAAGACAGGCGATACAGAAACAAAGCATCCGTCACAATGCATAAATCACTATAGCCACAATAACACTTTCTCTCAGGCAAACAAGGCACAAAGATCTGACAGGAAGAGGCGTTCAAAATATTAGGGCAGCGGCCAGCCAGTACCAATTAGAGGTTTTGCCTCTTCTTTTTAATGTTTTAGTGCACTAGGCATAATATATGAGCCCAAATGTGTATTGCTATGGTTTTACTGGTCTGAAAATTAATTTTAAAGGGGTTGTTCATTTCAGTAAGTAACTTATATTGTTTGTGTAATGAAAAGTTATACACATTTTTTATATACTTTCTGTATTGATTTCTCACAGTTTCCTAGATCTCTTCTTGCCATCCTGCTATAGAAAGCTTCTATGTTTATTTCCAACAAAATATGTCCATGGACATGCAGGTGCGTGAGCCATTAGTATTACTCAGCTCTGATTATTCTCTGTGATAATATTGGCTCGTGCACTAGAATGTCCATCACAAGACAATGGACAGATTTCTATCCGATGGAAGTAAACATATAGGGGCAAATTTATCAAGATGTCTGAAAGTGAGAATATTTCTAGTTGCCCATGTCAACCACTCACAGCTCAGCTTTCATTTTACCAGTGCTCATGAATATTTTAAAGGGGAGCTGTGATTGGATGCCATGGGCATCAGACAGCTAGATAAATCTGCCCCATAATGTATATACTTGAGTATAAGCCAACCTGAGCATAAGACGAGGCCCCTGCATTCACAAAAAAACTGGGAAAACTAATTGACTTGAGCTTTGGGTGGGAAATGCATACCCTACAATTTAATAAAATTCAGAACATGGCCCCCACTCAGTTATAAAATGCCCAGCAAGTCCCCTTTCAGTAATAAAATGCTCAGCAAGCCCCCACTCAGTAATAAAATGTCCAGCTTGACCCCCCCCCACTCATTAATAAAATGTCCAGCATGGCCCCCACTCTGTAATAAGATGTTCAACAAGCCTCCATTCAGTAATAAAATAGTCAGCAGAGCCCCATGAAAAATAATAAACTCAATACACATCTCCAATTCTTTCCCTTGGCGTTCTCTTCTCCTCGCGTATCCCTCGTGGCTCCTGACATCTTTTGGCAATACAGGCAGAGGTGTGTTTATATGCTCTGCCCGCACAGATGCTGTTGTACCATCCCGCACCGGGGCCTAGCCTTTTCTTAAGGCCTGGAGGCAGCCGGGGCGCAGAATACCGGAGTGGCTGGCGGTTGCGGCCTAGGCGCACTAGTGTCACGGTGCTTGGTATGGGGACCGGAGGGCTATCCCACAGCCTGGCAGTCTCCAGCGGGTGGTGTGTGCAAGAAATTAGATGAGGGAGAGACTGTGGTACTGGTTCTCCCTGGGGCAACCCTTAGAGTCTGTAGTATGTGTCCGTGGTAGATAGATGGGGCGCCCTGGATGGTGATACAGCTGTATCAGGGACCAGATGGAGGCAATGTTGTGCATAAAAGTAACTTACAGTTCTTTATTCGAACCAACAGCAGCAGCAGCAGGCCAAATGATTCTGTACAAGTGCAGCCTGGATGCAGGGGCAGGCTGGGATGTAGCTGTGACCAAAGCTGGAAGCTGCAGCTTTATCCTGGGTGTTTCTGTGTGGGCTCACTAGGTGTGTGAGGCACACGCTGTCTCTGTCACTCAGTGTGCAGTTGATATGCCTGTGGTGAGAGCATGTGCTCTGAGGTCTCTCTGGTAAGAGAGCTGGATTCCAAGAGCTCCTCATGTGTTGAGAGCTGGGCCTAAGAGTGCTAACTCCTCCCCTGACTAAGGGTTTAGTTAATCCCTGGTCAGGTGATCTCCTTCTCCAAGCACACTCCAGTTACAATAGTGGAACATCATTGGATGATAAACTTTAAATAATATTAACCCTTGCCTATTCAGGCAGAATTTACCACTGCAATATTACCTCTATGTACTGGATGGTACAAGGGGCTAATTCGCAACTACTCCTCTGCCATGTGCATTGGCAGGGGTGTTGCACCATGATGTAGCTGTTTCGCTGCCATCTGACATCATAGCATGTGTGTGGGCAGAGCGTATAGACTCACCTCTGCCTGCACTGCTAAAGAGATGCCAGGAGCTGACATGGATACACAAGGAGAAGAGGACACCAGAGGACTTGAGTATAAGCTGAGTGGGGAATTTTTAAACACAAAAATTGTGCTGAAAAATTCAGTTTATACTCGAAAGTACACGGTGAGCTTGCTATGGCAGCACAGCAAGCAGAGATCTAGAAAACTATGAGGAATTGATACAGAAAGTATATTGGGAAATTGTATTATTTTTCCTTACACAAAGCATATCAATTATTTTCAGAAATAGGAGAATCCCTTTAATATCTGACATATGCTGCATTTTATTTTGTATAAGTAGTAGATAACAGTGCCAAAAGCTTCTTCTTTCTCCCCTTTCTTTAAAAACTGTGAACAAAAACATATCGATGAGTATCAAAATGGTACCATTTAGAATAATACTCATCTCTAAAAATGAGCCCTCATATAAATAAGTCAATAGAAAACTGGGATGGAAATGAAAATACACACATAATAGACCATTGACAAGGGTCTATCACTAAAAATTGAAAACCTGTACTGAACACTGAGCACTTTTTCATAGATCTACTTTGTGTTGTAAAATACCATCCAGATGTTTCCCTTTACAGTGCAGCAGAGAAATGCATTTTTAACCTTTCAATAGCAATGTGTGTGTGTTTATTTAGGGTTGCACATAAGCTGACCATAAAGCAGGAGTATCTCTATCAACAGGCTCAACATCCAGTGTATGATGTGAAAAAGCCTGGCTCCGAAAAAGACTGATCGAGACTATTCCTGGCCCTGACATTTTCTTCAAGATATCTGAATTTCCATATATTTGAAAACCTAATATAAACAACAGTGAGGGAATTTGCATTTTGGGCAGCAAGGAATGAAAAATGGAGGCTGTGTAATCTATTGCAGTTTTGAGAAGAGGAATGACAGTGGTAAAGTTGAGCGCACACAACGTCTTGTGGCAAACTCATTTCCTGGCAGAATATAGGGTTTCATCTGCTCGAACATTTAATAGGTATCAAAGAAAGATCACTCTCAGCCTCCGCTATAGATGGAGTTCCCTCCTGTTTAGTTGCATTCAACCCCCGCTACCATTTTATTAAAACCTGTATATGCATTCTTAATACAATATGTATGACTTTCCCATAAACAAATATAACTCAGTGTATTTTTGCATTCTAAAGATGTTTTAATGTTTTATTTATAATTCCATAGAAATATGAACACAATGCGATGGCTAAGTAAAAGTGCAGTTTATTTGTCCTTCCAGAAATGCAATATTACATTGATCTTGTTTTCATGTGGAGGATATCATGTAAATGGAAAAATGTATTTGACAGAAATTATATCTTGGAGCTGCATCTTGATGGCCTTTAAATAATATTGGAACATAAATGCAAATGTGACAGAATGTGTAGTATGTGTTTTTTAGTTTTGGGGGTTTATAGTTACAAAATGTTAAAGGAAAGAAACAAAATATATGGACTTAGCCTTTTGTTACAATATTTAAAAAGTTAAAGTGTTTGGCTTTGCTTTGTTTTGGTGAACATGCATGTGTTTGAGGAGAGGTACAGTGACAAAAAAATTTTGTCTGGAGCAATTAAAAAAATATACCTATATCGACTTACATACAAATTCAGCTTGAGAACAAACCTAAAAAACCTATCTTGGAAGGAACCCAGGGACTGTCTGTAAAAGGTAGCAAGCGGAGCTATGTATGTTTGTGCAAAAAGTCACAAAGTTGGTTGTTCTGTTTCTTTCAGCCAAGTTCACCACTAGAGACAGCACATTTAAAAAAAAAATCGGATAGTGAATGTGACTAGCATGTAGCAAAACATCTGGAAAAAATATATATACAAAGTAAGTCCTTGGACAAGTTTAAGTGCAGATACTGAAAAGGCGCAAATTTCCCATTGCTCAAAAATTAACAACTTTTAAATCTAACATATTAGGCAAAAAGTAAGCTAGATCTACCCCATTGTGACTACAATTAATAGTTAAAAGTGAAGAACTTCAGCAGTTCAGGCCTAGTATAACACATGGGGCATGATGCAGTCTTGGTGCCCTGCACACTGAGTGGACACCGTAGCATCAGGCTTAAGCACAATTTAAGTTAACAGGAGTCGATCCCGCTGTAAAGATGAACACTACAGAGAGTTCTCAGCAAACTCCCAATAGTGATATATCGACTTAGCAATCAGTGGAGTATTAAGAGTACAATGGGTCCTGGGGTGTATGAAAAGCGGCCCGCCTACATCCCAGAATTTTAAAATAGTGGCGAGGGCTGAGACTGGATTTCCTTACTTGTATGCAAGTTTTCTGACACTGCAGTTGACTCCAGTCCCCTAATGGAATCAATTTCAGCCAGACCATGCATCTAATTTATGACATGGCCTTTGACTTTTCATATTTTAGGCACATGCATTTTAGTTAGGGAGGCATTAAGACTAGCCTGACAAATTCTGATTTTGATATATTCCTCCCAATGAGCAAATAGCCACTGTATTTACACAAAGTAAGCATTATTTAGCACAGTTCTATCTATCAAAATAATAGACACCACAACAGACCCTAGACGGACTCCATTATAAGTTATTTGGCTCTGCTAGGTACTGCTGGTGCATGAGGGTAAGGCCAGATCACAGGTGAGCATGAGGCTGGGTGCAAAAGAGGGGAGGGGAGAGTGCTCACATTTCCCTTATGTATAGCAAGCCAAGCCGCAGCAGACAAATTCCCGCAACGGATAGGACATGGCCAAATTTTCACGCCAGCTGCGGAAGGTGGCCGATAGGGGGAAATAATTGCAAGTGCTAGCTATAAGTATAACTAAGTATAAGTATAACAAGCTCAAACACACATCATGAACATACAGATTATAGAAATATACATATATACACACACATCATGCACTTAGTTTACACATAAATACACACATATGCATCTACTAACACACACACATTCACAGACAAACATCATACACGTAAAGTGTACATATGCAAACATACATCATGCGCAATGACATCTTCAGCAGTCGCAGCAGATAATAACAAAGGGAGAGGAGATGGGATCACAGTTTAGGGCTGGACCAACATCTCCTACTTACATCACTTGGAGTCCTCAGTGTCTGCAGAGTCTGTGTGCAGTGTGCTGTAAACCCTCCCCCTCCAGCAGGTAACGACAAGCAGGAAGTGGAGCAAAGATGATTGGAGAGACACCGAGAACTTCTTCTGTGAGTTCCGCCCATCCCAATGATATATCTCATCATGCTTTCATATAGCAGCTGCAGGCAGATTCACTAACCTGATCAGCAACTTGGATGGCCATGCACCCTTAGGACTATGGTGCCCCGGCCAGTCGCCCATAACGCCCTAATGGAGATCGGCCTTTGGAAGCAATGTCGGTGCTTTAAAGAGTTATTATTGAGATTCTGGTGGACATTATACATCAATAATGTCCCTCACATAGGAGCAAATCAGTTAATACAAGTTAATATAAATATTACTGCAAGAGGCAATTACATTTCCCAGTTATGTCAGCAATAACAATACTCATTAGGTGGAATAATAAATAAAACTAAGTATAAAACATTGTCATTGATCATCTTCATTATACACACATAATTATCTCGGAAGTTAAGTGAGATTCTTAATGGTAATTTGGTGAAGAAGAGCTTTAAGCATGTTCTTTTATAAGGAGTAGCAAATGTTTCTTATATAGAAAAGCAAAAAATTGTATTCTTTTTAATAACTACAATCACCATTCTGTATGCTAAACCATTACAAAAAGATTTCACTTTCTTTTCTGTAACCTGCGATGGTAAAACACATCCATATACATTAATACTGAAACTGAAACAGCAATAAAAGGACCTGTATTATCTAACAGGTTCACTGAACCATGATGTATAGTTATAAGATATGCAACCGTGGATGTGAATTGTTATTGTCGGTTGTAACCATGTGTGAAGCACCTAATGATCCAAGCACCTCATTTTACAGTTTTTTTTTACAAGCTCTGGTTAACATGTATATTTATTTCCCTTGTTTAATGTCATAGATTTATTTACCATTACATCTACAAACTTTAATCTACAAACTAAAGGCTAACATTTTAACCTTGAACTTTCCATATTAATTTACATCATTAAATCATTGTTCCATGATAATACAATTTGTGAAGGCCTTTAAAAAGTTATCAACTTCTTTAAAGATGATTTACGGATGTGAACATTTATTATCTCAATCTGTTAACTTCAATATGGACACATTCTTTACATATTTTTACATTATACCCTTTTGCATAAAACTTTTTGTACATTTATTCTCTATATAATATCATATATCATCTTTATTTATATATTGCCATCATATTCCATAGGTCTATACAAATCGGGATTAGGTTTTATTACATTCTTTTCTCTTTCTTTGCACTTCATTTTGGTGCATTTATGGATTTATTTAGCGAGCAAAACATGGGCCATGATCATGGGCCAAACAAGGCTCGCTACCACTGAGTTTTCCCAGTGATGAAAAAAAATTACACATATTTGCACTACTGTTGCACAAAAAAAAAGATATCCAAAAGATCAGAAGGGGTTGCTCAGGAATTTATGATTTTTGTTAGCCTTTTTTGTATTAAAAAAATTGCAAAACACCAAAGGACATTTGCCATATTTAATGCCTTTTAAAATTAAACAGCTCAGCTCAACCCCCCCAAAAAATGAAAGGCATGATCATTGCTACAGTGACCATTGGGTTTGATGTAGGACCCTCGGGCTGCTTTCAGTGAGTTCCTGCAAGTTTCTGTCACAGTTTCTTATAGTCTGTATGTCAGCCATTACATCTGCCAGATAATGAACAACTGATCAGATGATTGCTTATTTATGTCCTATAATGGAACTGATAAAAAATAAAAAAAAAACATACCCCCAAAGCCCTATTTACATATAAAAGCAATTTATAGTAGACAAAAGTAGAAATTACCATCCAAAATCTAAATATATGGTATTACTGTGTCCGTACAATAAACAAATCCGTTATTGAGCCTGCATGATGCAGTAAAAAAAAAAAAATTAACAATCCTACCAAAAATGTTGAGTTTTTCCTATCTTGTCTTACAAAAAATGCTAATGGTAATTCTAATGGTACTGGTATAAAGAACAATATGACCCACAAAAAGATGTCCTCCTTATGTCTGCAGACAAAAATGAAAAAATGTTATGACGATAACGATGCAAAAACTATAGATTTTTTCCCCAACATTTCCCCATCTTGAGAAATTAGCCAAGATATCAGGAGGGGATCTGTGGACATACACAATCATCCTTTGGTGCAATTTACAGATACCTGAAGGTGCCTTGTTCATACAATATAAACAATTATAAGCAAGTGAAAACAAGATGGAAAGGTCCAGACATCATACTTCTCAAGATGGAGACGGACTATGTACCCCAGAGATTAATGTGGTGGCCTGAAATGTGCATATCAAACCAAGAGCAAAAGCAAAAGACCTTATAAAGATGGTGGCTAAAGCTAGTAAGTGTTTCATTCTCTACACTGAAATTAATACTGTTTTGTGTCTTCCAAATCTGCCAAACTAGTTACAAAGTGGCTTAAAGGGGTTTTCTCATTTTTTAAAAAAATCTAGGACCCGGGCTGAGGAGGGCTTGTTGTAAGGATAAGCATGTATTTACCTTGTCTGGCATTTCCGGTGTCCAGCTTTACGGTCCGCCAGAGCCATGTTCCAAAGACCTGCCTTGACTATTTCCGGGCGGCTGGGCAAGCCCACCTGTCTCTGTACCAGCCCTGAATCAGTGTATGAGTGCCAGATTAAGTGAGTACATGTATATTTTTTAAACAAGTCTTCCCCAGCCAAAGTCCAGTGGCCTTCACAAAGCCCTGATTCAAATCCTATTGAAATTTTATGAGCAAAGCTGAAAAGGCAGCTGCGAACAAGGAACCTACAAACATGGCTCAGTTAAATGAGTTCTTTTAGGAGGAATAGGCCCAAATTCCTACCAACTATTGTGAGAAGCTTGTGGAAGGATATCCAAATCAATTGACCCAAGTCATACAGTTAAAGGGCAAAGAAACCAAATACTAATGAAATGTATGTAAAGGTTTGTGTCAGGGAGGTGGTACTAGCTGAAACCTGGAACGGGAATCTAAGTGGCATCTGGTCCACACCAGAGCATGCCGCAAAGCAGGATGGACTTTCTGTGGCGGATACCACCAGATCGTTCCACATGTGCGACTAGCCGCGGTGGCAGCCGAGGTCAAGGCACCTTAGCAGGAGACAGTCTCCTGGTCAGGATCAGGCACAGGGTCAGGGCAGGTGGCAGAGATGCAAGGTCAAGTCCAATCTGGGGTCAGCAATGAGATGTCCAGGCAGATGGGAACTTGAACACAGGAACACGGGACACAGGAACACAGGAAAACAGGAATGCAGGAATACAGGAACGCGGGAACACCAGAACACAGAAACACAGGAATGCAGGAACACAGTTTATTTTCCAAAAAAAGAAAAAATTATGAATCTTTTGAAAAATTTCACTTTTTTGAAATTCGAAATCATTACATTTTCAGGTAGATAGATTTACCACCTAAATAAGTTGCTGAATACCATTTCCCATATGTCTACTTTACATTTTCCTCATTTTTGAAATGTCTGGATAATATATTTTGATGTTGCGCGGCTTACAAATCGAATAGCGATTTTCCGTATTTTCAGAATTGACTATTTTGTGGATGATTACTGTTTTGAATGAAATTTTACGTATTTAGCATCAACACGCCCCATATAATCAACCCATTTTCAAATCTGCTCCCCTCAAACTACCAGAAACAGCTTTTAGGAAGTTTGTTAACCCCCTGAGATCTTCATAGTAATTGAATCAAAATGGAGGTGAAATTTAGAATGGTCAAATTGTGCCGGTTATATGTTCATTTAGCCCTAAAATTTATCTTTCCAAAAGATAAAAATAGAAAACCCACCATACAATTTGTTCTGCAATTTCTCCCAAGTTCAGAGACCCCCCACATGTGGACGTTACTTGTTTTATGGGTGCACAGCAGGGCTCATAAGGGAAGGAGCGCGCTGCAGCTGCCAGGATTTTAGTTTTCTCGTTGCCTCCTTTTGTAGGCTATAAAATTTTAGCTTTTTTGTTATTGGGGCCATGTGACGTCACTTTTTTGAGATGCTTTTTCCAGTGTTGCCATTTTGGGGGTGGTATCACCTATTGTTGAAAATTTAGGAACTAAGGGCGGGAGTAGAAAAGCATCAATTCTGTACTGGATTTTTTCCTTTTTTTTTTCGTGTTCACCGCTTAGCCTAATAATCATGTTATCTTTATTCTATGGGTCGATACGATTACGGGGATACCATACTTGAATATATTTTCTTATCCGCCACTGAGCGCTAAGTCACTGCACTCCATGGCAGATTTATCCGCCACGAAGCACTAAGGGCTTAAATCCAGAGAAGCTGGCGCGCATGCCCTAGGAGTCAGTAACGTGCGTGCACGGCAGATGGCGAGGAGACAGGAGCCAGGAAGGGTAAGGTGCATGGGCGACTCACTGGCGGGGGCAGAGGGGCATGGGTGAGCCTGCGACCCATGGGTCGCGGGACTACCCATGACAGTTTGACTTTGCGAATATTAATAAAAATGGCTTAAATTTTTTTTCTCTCATTATTCTGGTTTTTGACAGGTATGATGAAAAATGTTGCTTTCATTCACAATAGTACTGCCAAAATAAGCTAAGTACTGCTTTTAGGCTCATGCTTGTGACAAAACTTCTTTGTTTTATTTCAACATATTTTTTTGTGGAACCAATACCTGGTTTGGTTAAAAAATAGACCATGTCCTAGACTGAACCATTTTTCACATATTATTTATAGACTGGAGTTCACGAGGATCCTTGAAATGTGAATACAAATGAAAGATGTAAATTGAAGAAGGAAGAGAATCATCTTAGTTGTCGGCTTTTAACCATACTCCATAAAGTGACTGCAATGGCAGGGAGCATGCTCATCAAGCTCTAGAAATGCTTGTCTTGATTTTTTTAAAGTAAAACACATCATGACTTTACATTATAACATACACTATACACTTCCAAAAGTTAAAATGAATATGTTCGTCATATGTAGTCTAGTACATGAATGTTTTCCATGACCTTCTTTGGGTCAAATTGTCGAAATGGCTGTTTCTTGAACAGAGATTTGAAATATGAAAAAGAATAGGCTGAAAGTTATTCCTGTTATGGCTCAGATGTGTACATTGCAATTTTTTCTCTCTTAGCTGGTCCGTCACATGAGGGTGGAAAGTATTGTATTTATCACCTGTCAGGGCTTGGCAGAACTGAGTTACGTGGAGCAGGACAGCATAAAATTATCATACACAAGCATGAAATTACAAAATCGTTCGGAACTGAACAACAAAATTATTTCATTTCAGATGGAGGCTATTCTATTTTTTAGCCTTGACATGTAGGCTGCCAATGTTTGAATTGAAATGGAGTGTGATGTGTATAGAATGTAGACAGCAATAACAAGGTAAGACGTGTAAACTATCAATGCAAACGCTCTATATTAATGGATATACAAGAGTATAGGTAAATGTTATACTCGATGCCCCCAAACAGAGCGTAATCTCTGCCATTTTCATTACATAACATAATAGAAATATATCAGTAAACACAGATTTGTTTTAATAGTTTTTAATTATTTTTATATTTGTCTTTTAGCAATTTTATTGGCTTTTGGACAAACATTATACAATTTGAAACAACATAAAGAAACATTTTAATCCCAAACACAAAATGTTTACATCATGTTTTAAATGAGAACTATCATCAGGATTGTAAACCAAGAACACTGACATCCTGGTCTATGCTTCCTATGGCAGGATCTGCTCTTCTTTAGCTTCTATTCCCCAGGTTTTACAAAAAAAGTATATTAAAATTATGCAAATAATAAGACTCTTTTGCAAAATTTTTGAAAGCCTTTTATTTTTAAAAACAAGGCCCTAATAAGCTAAAGGAAGAGTGGATTTTGGCAGAGGGGGCGCACACTAGTATGTCTGTGCACTTGGTTTACAATCCTTCATCCTGGTGGTAGATTTCATTTAAATTTGAAGCATACTCAGCACAGCATTTTCATAAACTAAATCCTATGTTAAAAATAAACAGAAACAAAAAGTTCTACATTTTTTCAATGTACTTTCTGCTTGCTGTCCTATTATAGACAACTTTAGCAAAATGCCACAATTTATTAAAACATAACTTTTAATTCAGATAGATAAAAGGCGACCACCTTCAAGTCCGTGGTCCAATTCAACCACAATTCGTAAAAGAGAACACCTAGTGAACAAACAAACAATCACATACACGGACAAAAATTGCCGTACCATAACCAATATTTACAAAAACAGCATGAGAGAGGGCCACATGTATTAGTGCAGATATGCCAGTGTTGGGAAGAAAAGGTTGGATCTCACCCGTCTTCGTCCAGAATTGGCCGCAGTAGGGACTGTTCCGTCCAGTGATGACCTATTATACCCTACTGTATCTGTTAGCCTGGTCCCCCTTGTGTTGCTCCCAGCCCTTACAAGGGCGGTCCCAAGACTGCCCCTATACAGACTGTTATGCCCTTACTCTAAGCTGCATAAGTCCATTAACTCCCTGCGCGTTTCGTGCACCGGTCCTTGTGCACTCCTCAGGGGAATCTAAAGTAGGTTATACTTGTGCTGGGTTGCATAAGTATGCGCTAAATAGCGCTAAGACTTTCTCCAAGATGGGCAGTGGCTCGTCCTAGGCTACTACAAGAGGTGTAAGCATACACCTAGTCACTAGGTTGAAAGCACTGCGTCTAGATAGATCCATAACAGCCTCTTTAAACCAAGTATGGAGCTGCCGCTGCCTTTTTTTTTTTAACAGCACTCAATCAAGTGCTGTTTATGAGAAGCAAAAAAGACAGAAGCAGTAAATAGCACTGTCTTCTCTACATGATCCTCTGCCTACAGTGGTGGATGCAACCAAATTTTAAGTTTGGGTCCGCTCATCTCTAGTTCTAAATACACACAATTTGATTGTCTTTAAGGTCCTAGACTGCCTCGTGTAAATCTACAGTAGGTGGAAAATCCTAAGTTAGTGGTGTAGCAGTTGAATAATTGAACAAGCAACTTGAACCACAAGAATCAACAGCTATCTTGCTGAAATAAAGATATATTGTATATTGTTGATTGTTGTCTCATCTTCTTTGAAATATTTGAATCCAAATAATGTGTGTGTAATGATGGCTCGGGGATTCAGGGGCAACAAACCAGACAGTGAGCCCTAAGTCTGAGCCCCCCAATGCTGTCACCTGCCTACTTGCCTCCGGTATCCTATTGATACGGGACAACCACGAAGACGATCCCTTCCTAGGCCACAGTGCAGACAAAGAACACGACAAACAAACAATACACACAGGTAGCGAAGTCAGGTAAACCGGGTCACAACGGAGAGAGCAATATATAAGCAGAATCAGAAAGTGAAAGCCGAGGTAAGTAACGAAAGCCAAAGTCAGAATGCCAGAGAAGTCAATATAAGAACAAAACGCTGAAAGGACTGGGGAGCTGAAAATACGAGTATTACCAGCGCTGGGGAACCTGTGCTGGGAAGTAATATAGGTGACTGGGGAACCTCCCCTCAAGGTGACTGGAGGAGAGATCTGTCATTCACAGCAGGTTAACTGTTGCTAGACTGCAGGGAAGCGGGTGTGGTGCAACAATCAACCCTGCAGCAATCTCAGTCCCAGTTCACACACAGGAACACTGAACAACCTCAACGCCTTCTAAGCCGCATACCGCGGACAGAAGACGATACAGGCAAAGACGTAACAGTGTGCTGACACATTTTTTACCTTTGTTGGTTGTGTAGGGTACAATTTTGTACAATTGTCAAGCTTCTATGTTTACTTCCAGCGCAAAGAAATCTGTCCATGGTCATGTGATGGACTCACAGGTGCAGGAGCCATTAGTATCACACAACTCTGTGATAATGACGGCCTGAGCACCTGATTGTCCATCACATGACCATGGACAGACTTCTATGCACTGGAAGTAAACATAGAAGCTTTTTATAGTAGGACAGCAAGCAGAAAGTACATTGGAAAAACTTTTCCATACAAAAACAATATTAATTGCCTAAAGTGGGCAACCCATTTAAGCCTTTGTACATGAAGAGCATATGACAATAAAATAACCATTTTTTTTTCTGTGAGTTCTTCTGCATTAATAATATGTTCTCTAGGTAGAAGAACACGATGATTAATGCATTTGTTAAGACTTCATAGTCTAAGGGCTGTTGGCCACAAGCAAGTTTGGTCTTAAAAACCCAGCTTGCACCCCAGATCACTGGACTGAACTGACATGCTGGGTCCGGTTCCACCAGGGCATAGCGCAAAGAGCCCAAAATCCAAAAATGTCCTGCTAAATTGGGGAAACATGGATGCTATGCTGTTATTCAGAATGATATCTATAGCTTTTTTTTTAACCATGCAAACACTCAAAGCATTGCTCTATACTGTATGAAAACACTGAAAAGTGGCTTGTTGGTAAACCGGGAACAATCAGTACATATGGCACAAGGCTCATTTGACCCTCAACCTCCCATGCTAAATCCCTTTGTCATTTACTGTAGCTGTAAACCTTGTGAATATTTGAAGACGCATCGTTATGCATTCCTGGAGTTGGTGAATCAATAAAGTGATGGTATAAATGTTATGACTGAACTATGAAAAAAAAAATTGAAAACAAAGCTTCGTTTTAGATAGCGTTAAGAATAACACTAATACGCTGCAAGGAATATTAATGAGAGGGCTATTATGTGCATGAGCTGATCTTCCACATTCAATGCCTGCAATAAACGCAGATATAAACAGCTTTGATTTCCTCTTAAATGTCATGACAATGCTTATCAGCCCGAGCCATTAACATGTCCTTAATCTTCATTAGCGTTGATCTGGTGCGTTCCTCACACAGTTCTCTAGCATTAAGTAAGTCATGTGAGGAATGAAGATCACCTAACTGGGGCTTCACTTTATGTTACAATCATTAGGTGGCAAAAAGCTCATTAGGAATTAAGTTTATTTATTGATGTAGTAACAATTCGCAGAATGTAAAAATTGAGGCATAAAGTATTTATCTAAATCTAACATTATTTCAATAAGTTTATTAAACAGATTGAATTTAGAAAAATCTTCAGCATTCTAGTGAAGTACATAGACACATGCATCAACATGTATATTGTAACACTCATCTGCACTGAAGGCTGATGTCATAATATGACTGACGGCTCCATGTCATCATGTATGATATGTTTCTGTTTTACTTACACACATGTATTAAAAGAAGTTATTATTATAAATAGATCATTTATCAGATACTGGCAGTGCTTTTTAACTTGTTCAGGACCAGGGTAATTTGAGTCTTCAGGAACAGACACAAGGGAGCACATTTACAAAGAACAGTAGAAACTGTACTATGTGCATTTTGTCTGTGTAGTGCGCATGGTGCGTCAGATTCAGGATTTCTGACACCCGTTCTTAATGAATCTGTTGTCATCTACACTTCTCCGACAGAGTGCAACTGTCAGGACCGGGAGTCTGTGGACCCTCTGGCCCACCGCGGGAGGTGGTACTAGCCAACCTGGGACCGGAGTCTAAGTGGAACATCTGTGTTCACCAGAGCCCGCCGCAAAGCGGGATGGACTTGCTTTGGCGGGATTCCACCAGGTCGTTCCACAGGTGCGACTAGCCCGCGGTGGCTGCCAAGGTAGTAATACAGGAGACACCACTCACGTCAGAAATTGCAGGAGCTGGCACACAGGAACGCAGGACCACAGGAACGGACTGGCACACAGGAACGCAGGACCACATGACCACAGGAACGGACTGGCATACAGGAATCACAGGACACAGGAACGGACTGGCACACAGGAATCACAGGAACGCAGGAATCACAGGAATCACAGGAACGCAGGAATCACAGGAGTGCTTTCTCTTCAGCAAGGGCAATAGGAAGAGGCACACTGGCCCTTTAAATCTTAGCGCGCCCGCGTGCGCACGCCCTAGGAGACGGGGACGCGCGCGCCGAGTCGCGGAAGCTGCGGAGGACGCCGCTGAAGCCGGGAGAGGTGAGTGCAGCTGGGCACCGGAACATGGAGAGGCACGGTGCAGGGATTTGTGTCGCATAAGGAATAGTGCAGTGTGCCCCACAATTGTGTCTCTCTGGCGCACAGCCCCTAGTAAATGTGCCCAAGTTGTCTATTTTTAAGTTCCTGGTTAAGTCTATGGCTGCTTGTGGGTGCTTCTTCTTGGACTTTGGTGATTTTAACTTGTTGACTTGCAACCACTTGGCTACTTTTGGCAGTGTTGGGAGATCTAGATGCTATTCTGTGATGGGTAGCCAAGAGGTGATGGTCATCGGCGCTGTTTCCAGGATGTCCCGGCTCTTGTCAGATCCCTCCAGTGGCGGATTACACATCTTCTTCCCTATTGAGAAAACATGAGGCCAAAGAGATAGAGCCATCTATATAAGATTTTTTGCTGGTGAAGATGATTGGTTAAGGGGTGCAGCAGTCGGCGCTTGAATAGGGTGGATGAAGCTCCATCTTGGAAATGGGAAATGGGAGCGTTATCATATTCCAACTCCTGTTTCTCTTTTGCAGCATTTAGCATGGCTGCCGTGTCACAATAACTCAGAAGATCACAGATGACATCTTAAGGCGGCTCATCTTGTTTTGCCATTGGTCCCAGCGCTCTGTGTATGCATTACACACTATAGAGCAAGCTTTCTCTTCAATAAAGTGGCAAAAATAGACAAGGCCATGTCTCTTAGCTTTTCTGAGGTAGTGCTTTCAGGGCACCCCTTTTTTTCGCAGGTTCTTCCTTCTGCTGCGGTTCTCCCAATCTTTAGTGAGGAGGAGTGATGTGTCAATGGCGTCTGCTTGGGCTTTACACATGTGCACTAGCACCTTACTGTGTTCTATAATGGTGCCCTGGTTGTCTTCCAAATTTTCCATCCTGTGAGCTATGGAGGATATTTCAGACCTTAAAGCTGATAGTTCTTTCAAGACTGGTGATACGGGACTATCTTTGTAAGTGAAGCCTTGAACAGGGAATTCTTCCCTGCCACTGCTCCTTCTGTCTCTTGTTGTATCAGATTGTTCACATCAGACTCATTTGGTTTATCTCAGTCTATCGGCTGGCCCGCCGCGATCTTTGCTAGACAGGCCGGCGAAGTGTGGGATTGCTTTTTCAGGTATTTTTCTAAGCCTTCTTGGCTCTTGGTGGCTCTTTCAAGCAATTTATATTGTTCTTACCCATGGTTAGGCTGGGTAAGCTGAGCTATCGCTAAGCTTGTCCGTGCTGCAGGAGCTCATTGAGACACATCTGCCATCAAGCGCGGTCAGACTCCGACTTTTCCATAGTATCTAAGCAAGTAGCGAACAATATTTTGCATATGAAGAATGACTTAACACAAACAATAAATCTAGAGAAGCCTAAGTCTGTTTTCCTCCAGTGATCCACCAACGTTATCCTTGCTGCCATAAGTATAAACTAACTCAGTCTAAACATAGCATTAGGAAGAGAGGAAGGTTTGTCTCCAAATAAACATACAGTTGGCAAGAGAGGAATGAATTCTCCAGAACATTAGCTATTAAAGAGGTTGTTCTGGCCAAATATCATCCAACCACTTTTTAAGATTGGCACAGATGGGATATTACGAAAAGCTGTTGAGACCAGGTCAAATTTGTATAGAATGTATATGATTCAATCTCTGTTTATTCCATAACATCTTTTCTAGAAGACGGTCGGGTTTATTAGCCCACTTTTACTATGTTTTTTTTCCACCTAAATGCCTTTGCAGTACAATCGTTTAGGATTGCATCTAATTATAATTTTGCTAGCATTATGTAAATAAAGTGATGGGGCTCGTTAGTGGTCCAGGAACAGTCGTGCCAGCTTGTGTCTAAGTGTAACCTGCGTCCTATTAAGCTCCTTCTTAACACCATAAGCAATAGACATTAATCAAGTTCTGATATCCATTTTATGAGTTACCTGACCCTGGTCAAAGTCAGACATTTTCTGTGGTCTCTCACTTTTTGAGCAATATATGGCAAACATAACAGAGACTCTTTATGACACCATGGGGAGCCATGTTGTTACCAAGATAGTTGAATTCTGTAGAAACAATATTGTGGTCAGAACAGGCAAAATCTACATGCCTGACATACAATAGAAAAGGGAAAAAAGAAAACAAACAAGGAAGGGTGCACATCCAAACATAGTAAATAAATTCCAAAATGGATTACTGTGTCTATGGGATTAAAGAACTATAAGAAAATGGGAAAACCATAGAGGCCAACACACAAAATATGTCCAAAAGGTCAGGCTATAGGATCAGAGAGACATAACCCCCAAGAAGGGGAGATACCATTCCCCTGGATGCATCTCAAAAGACTCAGAGAGGACATGGTATTATAGATCCCAATAAAGCTTTATAGTAACACAAATCAACCATAAACCATTAAACACAAATCAAACCATCAACCATACAAAAGTAATAACCAGCCCAGGATAGTAGAAGAAAGTATTTCAGAGTCTCAAGCAGTGCAGTGTTTGAAAACATGGGTGGCTTTCTTTGCAGGAATAAGTCCCACAGAGGTCCAAGATCTTGCATGCCGAGAAGTTCTCTGCGGCAGTGGTGCAGGTCTATCTCACACAAAGTCCCCATTTATTAAATACCCTGCACCAGTTTTCTGTCTGACTTTGCACATTTTCAGTGCATAATGCTTGTACATGTATTTATAAAGTGTCCAAAACAAATTTGTGTCGCAGCTGAACTATACCCCACAAAATTCTACACTGAAAGGGTGTTCCGATGCACTGTCTGACTGTGCGCCACATTTATCATGCAGTGTCTGACACAATTGTGTTGCATTCTCTATGTTAAAGGTGCATCAAAATAAAGTTGGTGCACTATATTAGAGCAGTGAATGGGGCGCCATATTCATGAGGAACGTGCACCACAATTCATGAATCTGGCACTCTCTGCACACTCCACAGGCAAACTGCACCTGGTACAGATTGCTCGATTTTTGATAAATGTTGGCGTAGGGTATGCATGCACTAGGGAGCACACAGTATAGGTGGTAGTCTTAATTCTAAACATGAGGCTAAAGTGGAGGCCCAACTTGTATTTAATTTGTTCCCTCTGTTGAGCCACTGTAGAGCCACTGGTAGAGTATAGTAACTGGGCGTGTCTTCCTTCTCCTCTCCAAGGCTGATGGGGCAAGATCTGCATACAGATACACAAAAGGTGGTAGATCTTGCAATGTAGGAAGATTATGAGCTGCTGCAAGTAGTGGATCTCTTACCTCAGGATCTCTTACCTCTCTTAGTAAATCAGGATTTCTGAGTCTCAGCAGGGATCAATGTGATCAATCTGATAAATGTTGGCTCTATGTGAGTGGTTTTTTAAGTCCTCAAACTTTATCTCTGAAGTCTCCAGTTTAGAGATATAGTCTGCTATATCAAGTCAATCCCATTCGAAAATGTCTATAAGTTTGTTGGTTTTGTTTTCTACTGCCACAACCTTTTGTCCCAGCTCTTGTACCTATTAAGAGACCTTATATAAAGCTTGTTGTGTAGGCTTGTTCTGAAATTACTTCTTAATGTTGTGGGACAGCGGGAAAGAGGTGAACTGATCCACCTGTGAAACATCAGAGTATGTGGTGGCAGGAAGACCTTCAGTAGTAGGACTGCAAGAGGCAGAGGCTGAGGGCTCTGGTGCCATGTTGGAAACTTGCATGGCCCAAAAAATCTTAATGGACTGGGAGAATGGCTGATATAGAAGCCTGCTGTCGTTTAAGAGGCATGTTCCCCGGTTGGTCAGGTATGGTTGAGGGCTGTACAGAAACTATATAGACTGGGTCTGGTGTGGAGTTCAACTCACATGGTCCCTCCCTCTTTTAAATTTTAAACAGATGAGATGTTATATAATGTTCGTGTTGTCTTATAATATACATTACCTACATATTTACCCTTATATTTTTACATGTGTATAATTTCTTTTGATAAGTTTGTATTTTGCGTTTGTAAAAACTGTGGCACATATTCTTTTTAACTGGTAAAGCAATGGTTCCTTTCCTAGGCAGTTAAAGTGAATATGTTATTCAGTAGCGAGTAAATAAATGCCAATTATGCCATAAATACATCTATCACTCAAACATAATATCTATTATAATTACAAAGATAAGGGGATACACAGTAGACTTCAAAAAAGTTAAGGCTCTTAGATATATCAACTATAAGCAGTATTCATATATTGAAATGGATTCATTTGTTATGAATTAATCTAAATCACTGTTGAATATATTTACATACATGTATACATCTTTGACATTAACTACAATGAAACAGAAAAATATGAACTGTTATAGAAAGGCAATGGATAATTTTAGGCATTCATCTTCATAAACTATAGCTAAGATCAAACAGATAAAAGTAGATATCTACATCATCTGTAAATGAAATTGAAAAACCTCTGGGTAATTCAGAATCAGTTATAAGGAATGATGCTGGATTAATGATACATTTTGAGAAAAGGCAAAAAAAAAATGGTTCTTTATAATTAAACATAAACATTTTAGCACAGAGCATTAAAGAGTATCTTATTTCAAAATTGAATACAATAAAGTCTGAATTGGTTATAGTTAAAATTCAGATGGGGTTCTTACAATGGTTAGCTGTTAATTGAAGATTATAATTTTCAAACTATTGTATTATACTACAAACTATGTATTGATGTTGCAAATATTATTGACTATTCATTTGTATTTAGGTGTTCCTTCCTATACATTTTGGGAAGGATGGCCCCAATCCCAGCTGTGAATTTGAAAAGATATTACAAGCAAACAAACCTATATAAATTCAGTATTTTCATGATTGTAGTAACCCAAAGGGAATTTGTAACTTGAACCTCATAGTAAAAGCCCTAAAAACAGAACCCATATATAAAACATATTTTTTGTCATATATGGAGTTTTTTCTCAGCTTCACAGTAACATACACATAACATAAGATGGTGCCAATAGAAAATACAATTTGTTTTAAAATTAAACAAGCCCACAGGTCTCTAAACTGAAAAATTAAAATGGCATGACTTTGGAAAGGTATGGGAGTAAAATTATTAAAGCCAAAAAGGGAACAGGGCAGCACCTTTAAAAGTTTAACATTAGAGATGAGCGAGTATACTCATCCGAGCTTGATGCTCTTTCGAGTATTAGCGTACTTGAAATGGCTCATTGCTCGCACGAGTATCTCGCCGGTTCAAGATCGAGCATTTAATTAAGAAAAGACAGTGAAGAACAGTGAAGAATACAATGAAAACAGTGAACACAGTGAACACAGGATAATTTAAGTGAAGAACACACTGAAGAACACACTGAAGAACACGTTGCAGATGTTCCGTACATCTGCTAACTTATCCGAAGACACGAGTGCTGAACGGTGTTCTTAATTAAATTAAAAGTTTAACATTAAATTAATTAAAAGTTGAACATACTTTTTGGGATGTTTCCATGATAGTTTCTATTTCTAACAAATAGCTATTTCTGCAGGAATTATCTAAACAGCAGTCACCTAATTTATACCACAGACAGGATTACAATAGAGGATACAGTAACACCTCCGTACAAAACACCATATTAAATCTACCACTGTTTTTGTCTCATTATTGAAATGCTAGCAGTTTTGTTGCATGCATTCTATTTGCCAAGAGCATTTGCACTGGCAGTGTCAGTTATGGTGTACATCACTCCCACCTTCCTTTCACAATGGCAAATTTGACTTAAAGAACACATGAAGTCTCTCATACACACAAAGGCTTCAGGGGGTCATGGCCGTTAAAACAAGAAAGCACATACATACAGGCAGCCAGCACCAGGAGTGTCACATCATTATACAGAATGCAGCCATGTTGATAGTAGTATCTCATACACACACAGGCTGCAGAGGGTGTGGCCTCCAGCACCAGCAAGCACATAGATGAGCCAGCACCAGGAGTGTCACATCATTATACAGGCTATAAGTCATATGTATAAGAGTATCTCATACACACAGGCTGCAGGGGGCATGGCAGCCAGAACCAGGAGTGTCACATCACTATACAGACTGTCCATCATGTGTATAGGAGTATCTCATACAAACAGGATGCAGGGGGCGTGTCTGCCAGCACCAGGAAGTACATAGAGGAGGCAGCACCAGGAGTGTCACGTCACTATATAGGCTGTCAGTCATTTGTATATAAGTATCCCATACACACAGGCTTCAGGAGACATGGCCGCCAGCAACAGGAAGTACATAGAGGAGCCATCACCAGGAGGGTCACATAATTATACAGGCTGTCAGTCATGTGTATAGGAGTATCTTATACACACACAGGCTTCAGAAGGGGTTCCAGCACCAGGAAGTACATAGAGGAGCCAACACCAGGAGTGTCACATCACTATACAGGCTGTCAGTCATTTGTATATGAATCAGGAGTATCTCATACACAAACAGGCTGGTTAGGTGTGTGGCGCCAAACTATGAAATACATGATGGTCCACACCAGGAGTATCACATCATTACAGGCTGTCCATCAGTGTTTAAGGAGTATCTCATCACACCCACAGGATGTAGTGGGCATGGCTGCCAGCACCATGAAGTACGATAGATGAGCCAGCCTCAGAGTGTCACATTATATATATATAATAGGCTGTCAGTCTGTGTATAGGAGTATCTCATACACCACGCAGGATTCAGGGGTGTGGGGTGCCAGCCCAGAAGTACATAAGGAGCCAGCCACAAGGATGTGGCACATTCATTATAACAGGCTTGTAGGTCATTTGTATAGAGTATCTCATACATACCAGGCCTTCAGAGGTGGTGCCAGCATCAGATTACATAGATGAGCCAGCACCAGGAGTGTCATATCCTATACAGCTGTCAGTATTATATATGATATCTGATAACACAGGCAGCGTGGGCATGCCTCCATAACCAGGAACACATGAGGAGCCACCACCGGCAGAGGTCACATCATTAACATGGCTGTCGTCTGTGGACAGGAATATCTCATACAAGCACCTGCAGGGCATAGTCTCCAACCAGAAGATCATATGGATCAGCCCCAGGATGTCACATCACGATACAGGCTGTCATTCCATGTGTATAGGAGTATCTCACTGCACAAAAACACAGGATGCAGGAGTTGATGACTCACGCACCAGGAAGCCACATAGATGAGCCATACAAGGAGTGTCAACATCACTATACATGGCGTAGGTCTGTGTTAGAATACTCATACCACACAGGCTGCAAAGGTGGTGCCACACCAGGATTACATAGAGGAGCCAGCTCCAGGAGTGTCCATCTCTATCAGGCTGTCACTCATTGTTATATGAGTATCTCATCATCACAGGGCAGCAGGGGCATGGCCTCCAAACTAGAAGGCACATAGCGGAGTCCAGCCCAGTGTTTCCTCACATCATTATACGGCTGGTCCATTCATTTGTAAAGGAGTTCTCATACACGCAATCTGCAGGGGGCATGCACAGCAGAACTAGGTAAGCACGATGGAGGAGCCACACAGAGTGTCACATCATTAAATAGTATTAAATTAACAAATTAGAATAGATAATATTTTACTTTTGGCATTTATTATTTTTGTTTCTAATGAAACATGAAATATCACACATAAAGTGTGTTGTGGTGGCAGTACAAGTCATTGTTAATGTCACAGGACGTTTCAATTTTAACTATATACGTAACAACCGTATTTTAGAATTTAACCCTATGTTTCTTAGGAATTCTCATGGCAATGATTTGGGGCAGCAGATGTAGGCAGGTGCCTATAACTCCTATATCTAAACACAGTAACAAGTATTATGCCATGTTCCGCTATATTGCTAGATCATTGTATGTTAAATAAATGCACTAATACAATACAACCATTCTGTGCATATATTTTGATACATAAATTTTTGTACAATTGCAGCTAGTAAACATAAAGCGGTAAGAAATAAATTGTCTGCAGAACATGGATTTATTCTGTATTGAATATTACAGATATCTAATGTTCCTAAATAAAATTTTTTCTAACTGTGTAAAATCTAAAAAGGGCTTAAAAATACTTCACCAGACAGAAGAATTTTTACTTGAGTCTCTAAGAAACAGCCAAACACCAGCTTGACATTTTGCATCCTTCACAACGAAGACAAGGCGTGAAGAAATTCCCATGATTCTTTTCTGCATGGCCTAACTATGAGCTCAGTGGCAGCAGCGTTTGCCCTGGACGGCCTCATCAACATGAAGCGAACTCATCGTTTCCTGCATCTTTCTCGCCTTGCTTGAGTAATTGGCTCACAAATACGCAGACTGAATACCTAATACACTCCTGTTTCCTATTCTTTCTCCAGCCGCTGGGCAAGATTTACATATACTTTATTTCCATAATTTAAAAAAAATGCAAGCACATCTCAGTAATTTGATGTATGACGACATTGTCACCAAAAAGGATTAGAAAATCTGTAGTATTTAATTTATTCTTGTTTTTTTTTCCTCTATAGATATCTCTTGGAATACATTAATATTCATGTGCAAGAAAAGGAGAAATACACAGCAAGAGGAAATCCCAGGATTTAAAATAAGCTGAGGACATTTTTGAGAAATGCCTTTCAATGATAACATGAGATGATCGACCCGCTTGGAAAAACAACATGCTTTTATTATGTAAAATATAGCATGAAGTATATGCAGAATCACATTTCAATTTTTTTGGAGGTATAATTCTTCGATTTCTAAAAGATGAATATTAGCATCAGGGTTATTAGAAAGCTGTTAAAATTCATTAAGGCGTGTTTTTTAATATCCATTTTCAAAGCTGCATCTCTTTTCGCTAAATTAATAGCCGTAGCTGCAAAGCGCTGTATACCTGGAATGTAAAAAGTTTTTGATTTCTAGTATCGATTATTTGTTTTAAAGTAAAATACAGAGCACAACAGGTATGTGTGTATTGTATTGTTTCTTTCAAAAGTACACAGAGTAACAATAACAATAACAGGCACACCTCATCTTAAAGCCATAAAGAGGAATATGCATGAGGAGATAGAGGCTCCACACAGGCTGAAGCTGTCCCTCTCCGTGGACTCACACACAATGCTAATCCATACTGGTCCTGTTAGACCTCCTTATGTATGTGCACTATAAGGGTTCCTACCCCATTGACAGAATAGATACTTCTATGCACTTATTTAAGTTAGAATTTGTTTGCTTTTTTGTTCTGCCAATAAACTTTTTGTAACGTTTCAGCAATGCCTCTTACCTTGTCACAACTCCAACAAAAATATAGTGTCAGCAGATGGGATGTGGGCAGATTTACCAAGTTGTCTGAAAGTCAGAATATTCCTAGTGCCTATGCAACCAATTACAGCTCAGCTTTCATTTTACCAATGCTCATAATATTTTTAGAGGGTGATTGTTGCCATGGGCACTAAGAAATATCGACTTTAGACGACTTGATAAATCTGCCCATAGGGCTCATTTACTAAGGGTCCGAACACCGCACTTTCGTTGGGTTTCCCGAATATTTCATATTGCGCTGAATTTCCCATGATTTTGGCGCACGTGTTCGGATTGTGGGCGCATCACGCCGCTTTCACGTGACCGAAATCCGAGGCATAGCCTTGGACAATGAATATACCAATTATCCGGTAAAATTAAAGAACACAAGACCTGCTATAAAACAAATATATTATGCCTATATCCAGAATCAAAGAACATCTAATTAAGTAGACAAAACAATTTTGACAAAAAATATATGTTTTATTATAATTCAATACCACAAATTTATAACGTAGATCACCAAGATAAAACTAGCCCATTAAAATAATCCCTGTGTGGACTAAAAAAATCCGTTGGCAACCCAACGGATTCGGAAAAAACGCGAAATTAAAAGTGATTTGTGTCGCAAGATCAAGCACTTATTTCCCCGAAAAGAATGTGAACTCCGGCGGACCTCGGTGCAGCAGCGACATCTGCTGGATCTCAGCACACAAACCTTAGTGAATCCTGAAGAACCCAAATCCTCGTCGGACAACGCACCGCGGGATCGCGACTGGAACGGGTGTAAGTAAATGTGCCCCATTGGGCACATTTATTTACCGGTCCATTCGCGATCCAGCTGCCGTTATCTGCGCTGGATTCGGGTCCGGCCGGGGTTTTTTAAGGTAGTTCCTCTGCCAGTCCACCAGATGTCCTGCTGTCGCTGAAAGCATCAGAACGCACTGGAATACCCCGGGCCGGGCTGAGTGAAGTAAGTGGAATTTTCGCTACACATTTTTCTTTTATGTGGCTTTTTTCAGAATCCGTCGGGTTTTCGTTCGGCCACGGCCCCCGATTTACGCCGTTGCATGCCGGCGGCGATGCTCCACAATCCGTTCGTTGTGCGCCAAAATCCTGGGGCAATTCAATGAAAATTGGCACAAATCAAATCGTCGGGTACACGTCTGGAAAAACGCGAATCGGGCCCTTAGTAAATGAACCCCCTTGTTTTCAAAGTCCATCGGAATGTCTCATTGGTGGTGCTGAAGTTTTACTACATCTTTTGGTTTAGACTCCAGTAATCTGGATGAAATGTACTCTTAAGAGATAATGACAAAAACAGGGTAATTGATCTTCAAAAGAAGGGTCGAGCTTACCATGAGCGGCTTTGAGAGAGCCTGTACTCACTGTGTGGAGAGCACACTGTGCTGAATGAAATGCGCTGCCTGCTACTGAGAATCAATCCAGGTAGTATAAGAAGAAGTGCATCTCCAAGAGGTGGCCTGGCCAATGAAGGGAAAGGGGTGTGTACTGAGATACGTACCCAATGAAAGAGCAGGGGTAGTGTATGAAGACTTCGGTATCTCCAGATGGGATTGAGATTTCTCAGATTGGCATAGTAGGACTTTCACGCCTCTGCACTCGGTACTACAGCATAGCGTGCGTGCGCATGTGGTAGGGAGAGATATGCCTATTATATTCAATCGTGTGATATCTAGTGTAGGGTCCATAAGTTGTTACGAGAATAAGTATGGAATAACATATGTATTGGAATGATAGTATAGGATATACGATGACTAAAAATTAATTTGTCAAATGAGGCCCTATTATTTTGGGGAAAAAAAAAAACAAAAAAAAATGTGGGGAAAGACTAAGTTATAGCTGGCGGATATTAATTAACATTGAATCCGGGGTGATGTTCAGGAAGAATAAGATGCTCCCACCAGTTATAAAAGTTGAATATTATGTGCTCGGGATGTTAAAATTTTAGTTGAGTCCCAATATGATGTAAACAGGTTTGTAGTATGGATGGGATTGGTGGATATATAATGTGGAAGAGATGATGGAGAGAAAGAAGTAGAAATGCATCCTATCTGTTGTGGAGTGATAGAAAGTGTGACTAAAAAAGATCAGAGGGTAAAGAAGACTGTGGTGGGTTCACAGGACCTCAATTCTACAACAATTCTGAAATATAAAATTGAGTAATTTTAGTTAAAATGCAAGAAATACCATGATTACATTATGAGACTCAATGGGCCCACATTACTAAGGGGAGGTGCCCCAGTTTTTCTGTCAGTACTTTGGCACGTTCTTTTCAGTGCAAACCTCTTGCACTGTATTTAAAGAGTCTGAAAAGACACATTCTGTGAAACGCAACAAAACTGTGTCACAGGCTGTAACACATAAAGCGGAACATATAAATTCTCAATGGTGTTCCGTTGCTGAGTCGAACTGCGTTACAGTTTGTTACATGCAAAGTATGAGAGAATGTGTTGGGTTTTCACGCCTGTGTTTAAAGGTGCACCAAAAAAGTGGGGAGTTCTATAAGGGCCGTAGCGTGCAGGAGCGCCAGATTCATGAACGAAAGGTGATGCAATTTGAACTGTCTCTTAGATAATTGTGCCCCAATATTCAAAGGAAAATGTTGGTAAAACTCTCCTATGGTTCGGAGGCTCCTCAGGGTATGGATCCAATAGGCCCTTCTTTTGCTTGGAATGGTTCTATTGCCTTCCTCCATAAGGTCTCGGGGACTTCTTCCAAGACCGATTTTTTAAAGTGAGCGGGATTGTGGTCTTGCCGGAAATGTTGTGGGAACTGTAACCGCCACATTGCCGGTAATGCGAATTGTTGATTTGTGTTTTGCCAATTCCTTGTCCCTACTACTAAGTGACCTCCGGCGGACTTCGGAACACAGTACCTTTATGCCATCTTGTACAAATCATTGGTTGAACTGTTATGTGTTATCAACTCTGTATGAGCTATCCACAATGCAAACATCCTTTTGTTTGTCGGCATACTTTCACAAAAAGTTTTTGGTACATTATTCACATTGCTGACTCTATGAATGTTATTATAATATTTATGTGCAGTTTTTACAAAAGGCAAGACACATTTGCCACAATTAAAATTTTATTTCACAAAAAGCAAACTAATTTCTCAACGTTGATGAAAGTGCCTATCATTTATTTGTTCACACCAGGCCATGCTACAGAGAGTAGGTAATGAATAAATACTTATAATAAAGTTACTCAAAGATCCAGAAATCCTGACAGAGGCATTTTAAAATCAGACATAGGTAGGCATTGGACCTGTCAACAGCTTAAAAAATGGACAATCTTGGTGACATGTTTACTTTAAGAAGAAATCTATGTTCACAAATGATCCAAATCCATCTTCTGATCAAATCAGGATGGTATTATTTTATTTCCTTTCAAAAGTTGTTTTATAGCACTGAAATTTAGCTTTATAAAAAAGACATGCAATGACTTTAAAGGAGGGCTTTAGGGGTGTTAACCAGACTCTTCTGGGCTCCTGCTTCTAGGCATATTGATCTGACATCAGATATGCCCATTGCTTTCTCCAGTCTAAATGGAACATAATGATCTCAAGCCCCTCTCTATAATCAGTATTATTATCTAAAGAGTGAAGTGAGGTTAGGGGCGTTGATTATGCCCGTATAAGCAAATTCCAGAAGGAAGAGGCTGCTGGTTATTGCCTCCCAAGCTAATCTTACATTTTTTTTAAAGTTATTTTTTAGGGGGGGGGGGGTTCTCTGTAAGGACAAGTGGAAATGGAAAATAAAAAAGGTTTGCCCGAATTTTGACCAGAAACAGACATAATCCACAATAAATGAGGGGCTCATTGTTGAAATTGATTTTCCTAAGGGGGTTTTCCACTTTCTCATGTAAATGTGTGTAAGTGGGGGGGGAGGTTTATTAGGTAATTATACCAACTACATGATTATTAAATTTTATGCACCTAACCTTAACTTAAACATGTAAATGAGCCTCCTATCTTTACCTCATCAGTCAGCGATCCAGACCATAATGGCTGCACAAAACGCAAATATAGTGCAACCCACCCGCACGCCCAAGCCCTTAATGTCCACATCTCCAGATTGCTTAGCCTGGAGATGCTGCCCTATAGGCTAGTAGAGACCGAGGCCTTTCGCAACCTCATGGCGGCGCCCGCCCCTCGGTATTCGGTCCCCAGCCGCCACTACTTTTCCCGACGCCACCCTGCTGTGTAATCCACAAAATATACTGGCAAACTTTTATCGTGTACCGATTTTATTTGAGCGCTTCTTGCTCACCTCCTTTGGTTCCTCTCTGCCACCCATTGGTTTGAAGCCTGAGTCCATTTAGAGTATGTCGCCATGCCACTCTCTAGCCTGCCGCTGCTGCCGCTGCCTCTGCATGCCGTCCCCTATAGTGTCAGGGTCAATTATTGGATGTTTTAGATGCTATCTAGCTTCATTCTGTCACTCTGTCATGGCCATGCTGTTGCCCATAATTTTGGCATAATGGTGCGATTAGGCAGCCTCAGAGGCATCCATGCATGCTGCCCCTGCTGTTTCCTGTCCTTATGGAGGGCCACCTACCTGCTCCTCTGGTTTGAAAACTTTTTTGGACTGCCACATACAGGCACTATCCAAATTAAATTGTCTCCATAGCAGCCTCCACACGTTGTCTCCATTGCTACCTCCAAAAGTCGTCCATATAGCTGCCTCCATACATCGTCCCCTTATCAAACGAGGTGTGTCAGGCACAAATTTGGGTTGTTTTCATGGATTCCACATCAAAGTTGTTAACTTTGTCGCCACCCTGCTGTGTAATCCACAAAATATACTGGCAGGGGGCATGGCCTCCAGAACCAGGAAGCACATAGAGGAGCCAGCACCAGGAGGGTCACATCATTACACAGGCTGTCCGTCATGTGTACAGGAATATCTCATACAAGCAACCTGCAGGGGGCATAGCATCCAGAACCAGGAAGTACATATAGGAGCCAGCACCAGGAGTGTCACATCACTATACAGGCTGTCAGTCATTTGTATATGGTTAGCGTGTTGTGCCTAGGGTGCTGTTCTTGGTGTTTCTGTTCTATTAGTTTATGAGAGGCAGGGAGTGATCTTCCAAGGAACCCCCAACCCCACGCCCTTCTTAGGGGCTTACAATAACGTTATACTTTTTTTTTTATTGGCAGCTAGTACCATATTGTGAGGACTTTGCCAGCCCAGGGGGGATGTACCGGGTTTTTGGTTAGCTCCCGACTATTCGTTAACACCATATCCAACCTCAAACCACAAACGTGGGAAAATGATTAGGGGTTTGTTTGGTTTTGATTTCAATTAGGCCCACACAGTCTGCAATTACTTTTTATTTACGTTCCCAATTTTTTTTAATAACCCAGTGTTCTAGTCATCTTTGCTCCCAGTAGTTAGTGTGTGCTTCATACTTGGCTAGAACCAATAAAGACTTAGTAGAAAATAGCCACATTAGGAGAAAGAACAACCAAAACGGCTTACTTACGCCTCTACAGTAGCGGGTTATATATATTTGATTTATGGTGGAATGATCTGTGGATTGGATGTGGTTGGCGCTTTCTTGGGTTGTTATTTGCTCCCTGCTAATGCTGTTTGTTCCCCCTGTACTTTGTTGTGTCTGCCGTACCCTGGCTTCGGGCTTGTTGTTGACTCTTGTTGCCAGGGCATTTCTACTAGCAAATTGTTTTGGAGCAAGTTGTTAGTGAGGACTTGCGAACGCTGTGTTTTTCGATTCGAGTTGCACGCACATAGTGACGCACACTATCCACTTCCTCAATTTTGCAAACAAGCCGACAGTACCCAAGTGGGTAAATGGGGCCCCAAAGTCGGGAAAATTTTATTAGCCGGTTCGGTTTCCAATAGGCCCACACCCACAGTCTGCCATTTCCTTTTTTCTTTTAAGTTCATGTGTTGTTTTAATATAATAACTCCCAGCGTCCATTCTCATATGGCAAAGTGTGTGTTCATACTGGTAGAAATAGCCATAGAGAATCCAAAGGCTACTTACGCACAGTTTAGCGTTATATATCTATTTGTTTTATGGGTTGATCGCTGGTGGTGGCTTGTGTACTTGCTTGCAGTGCATCAACTAGCCAAAATTTGAGCAATTTGCCTTTAGTGAGACTTGCGACGCTGTGTTGCGCTTAGTGACGCACTATCCATTGCAAAGACCGAAGTGGGAGAAAAATTTATTTAGGGGTGGATTTCAACCCTTAGGCACAGTCGGCCACTTTCCTTTTTTTATTTTAGTTATTTTTTAATAACCCTCAGGTTCATCTCATCCTGGCATAGAGTGTGCGTTTCAGAATTGGCTAGGGAAAATAGCCATAGGAGAACCAAACGGCACCTACTTACGCCTACAGTTAGCGTTTATTTTTAGATATATTTGATTTCTTGCGTTGATATTTTTGCTGTGGCTATCTGTTACTTGCTGCAGTGCATCTATAGCAAAGTGAGCAATTTGTAGTGTTAGTGAGACTGGAACGCTGTGTTTTTGCGCTTCTTAGTGAGGGCGCAATTCAATTGCAAAGACCGAAGTGGGAAAAATTGTTAGGGGTTTGGATTTCAATAGGCACAGGTATGCCATCCTTTTTACTTTTCGTTATTTTGGTAAGAACGCAGGGGTCATCTCATCCTGGCATAGTAGTGGGCTTTAATACTTGGCTAAGAAAAGAGCCATAGGAGAATCCAAACGGCTGAATTACGCTACAGTAGCGGTATAGATATGTGATTCTGGTTGATATGCTGGTGGCTGTACTTTGTGAGTGCATCTACTAGCAAATTGTGAGACAATTTGTAGTGAGACTTGCGACGCCCCCCGCTGGTTTTGCGCTTAGTGCGCACATATCCATGGGCAAAGGACCGAAGTGGGAAAAATTTCATTAGGGGTGTAATTCATTAGGCACAGTCTGCATTTCTGTTTATTTTACGTTTATTTGTGTTAATAACTCCGCGTCATGCATCTGGCATAGTAGGGTCGCTTTCAGAAATTAGCCATAGCTCATTTGTTTAAAAACAAAAAAAAACAGAAAAAAACCAAAAAAACACAAAAAAAAAAAAGTTAAAAAAAAAAGAAGTTTATAACTCTAATTTCAAAATGTTTAACCGAGGGCTAGGGGGGACGAGGACGAGGCTAGGGGCCCGTGGGGTCAAAATTTACTGCGGGGTCACGGAGGCCGTGGTCTGGGCGGGGCAGAGACACCACCGCTTAGGACGGGAGCAGGGGAACGCCGCAGAGCTACACTACCTAGGTTTCATGTTGAAGTTACTGGGACTCGTGGTTGGGGTATATAGAGCACTGGTTGAGGCAAGCAGAACAGTTGCGACCAGGGTGGCACTGTCGGGATTGCCGACAATGCTTCGAGCAACGTTGTCACCAAGGTAAGTCTTCCACGCAGTCCACCCATGTCACGAAATCGGCACTCCTCCACTCCTGCACCCTTCAGCTCCTCCCACGCAGCGCCCCGCCCCCTGCCCAGAAAATTTGCAATTTGAACCGGCCATTACTTGAGGAACGTTTTTCTGGACCCTTCCACACCTCACAAAAACACGGTCCGGTTGATGCTGAGCAATTTTCCGTGACCCAGGTTTTCCACCAGTCGCACAGTCGATGGCGTGATGAGGACCTTTCTTGACGTAGTGGAAGAAGTGTCCTTAAAGAGGTGTAGACGATGAGGGACACGGTGTCAGACATGGGGAAGTTGTTGTAAGCGGAAGATCGAGGGGGAGCATGGGGGAGCCAGATGAGGGATAGGTGAGGATGATGACCGGTGGACAGACCCCAAGCGGGTGATAGGGCCGGGTGAAACAGTGCTCTGCAGACAGAGGAGAGTTCCTTTCGACCCAGAAACAGGTTGGAAGGGCAGTGGTTGGGCCAGGACGAGAGGCAGGGCCAGAGCGGTGCATCAGCGCCAATGTGTAAACTAGTGAAGCTCGTGGCGAGGGCTCTTGCGGCGCCGCGGCGGCTAGATTTTCAGAAGTTGGAGGTTCCCTTAAGGAAACACAGGCATGACGACGACGGTGGTGTGCAACATTTGCCCCCAAACCAGGCTCAGGCAGGCGGTCCACACTACTAGCTTAACTACACCACCGGCCCCCATGCGCAGGATATGAATGCCTAAACACCCACTCAGTCGGCAACAGGCCCGTTAACCTCCGGCCCCCGTCGCACACAATGCTCCTTCCCTGTGTAGTGATAGTCAGCCCCTTGCCCAGGACCATGCCACAAAACCCCCATCGTCGCCTCCAACGATCATCCACAGATTCCACCACGCGTCAGCTCTCCATACCCACAGACGTGGAGCGGAAAAACGCAAATAGAGTGCAAACCACCGCCCACAGCACCCCAAGCCCCCCTTAATGTCCCACATCTCAGATTGACTTCGCCGAGGAGATGCCCCTGCCTATAGGCTAGTGAGACAGAGGGCATTCGCCCCCAACTCATGGAGGACCGGCCGCCCCTCGGATTCGGTCCCCGCCGCCACTACTTTGCCCCCGCTGAGCCGTGCCCAGCCCTGCACAGCAGTGTCAGAAAACATCAATCCGGCCAGCAACGCTGTTCCTGACACTGGTCCACCTGACCACGGACACTTGGACGCGGCTGCCGGGCAGGGCCCACTAATATCGTGACGGCACATTGGTTAAACTTGTGACCCAGGCTCTGGGAACGGACCCAGCTGACCCTGGGCTGGTCATATACTGCCGACGCGAGGATTGCGGGCCTACCTGGTCCAGGTGTTTCAGCCTAATGCACCTCCTCCCCCACCCCCTCCACCTCCTCCTCCTAAGAATTACCCATCCGTTGGGCATCGGCGACATACAGTCGGTGGTAGCTGCCTAGGCACAGCAGCAGTTGCAGTCGCTAAGCGACAGCAGGCGGTGCTCAAAAATGTGAGCATAGGCGATTAAAAGGACACAGCCAAGAGCTATTACAGCCCGGATCACGGCGCAGATGATCTGTGGCGCACCCGACTGAACCTGAGCCAGCGCATGGTTGTGTGTGAAAAGGCCCGCTAACCTCCCGGTGGCGGCTTGCACTCGGCAGACTGACAATGTGCCATGGCCTGGCCCATGTGTAATCTGTAGTTCAGCGTTTCCTCAAGACCCAACCCAATACTGTTGAGTTGCTCACGCAAGGTGCGCAGCATCCGTGTCGCGAATTTTATGAAGTCCAGCACGATGGCTCGACACTCTCCCAGGGCAGCGCCAGCGCCGCCGCCAAACCCTCGCCGCTCACAGCCGAATGTTGTGCGACGTTGCCCACGAGTGGAATTTCAACCACTGACACATGTTATCAGAGTTTACCCCGCAGCCGCCGAGCCATTGTAGACTTGCCAGATGCAACTTACCCCCAACAGAGAACTGGTAGTCAGGTAGTCGCGTCCTAAGTCACAAGGAGGAGTGGACAGTGGTGGTGAATCTGTCACGCGCTGGCTGCCTCCCCCAGTAGTAACTGAGAGTCAACATCAGATGGTCCCCTAGTGGAGATTGCGCCTCCATAAGCCACCATCCCGATCGCTTGGATGTTGTGAAAACTATTGATCAGCATGACCCAGTCGGAAGCTTTTGCGCTCGTCACAGAGAACGGGGGAAGAAGATTCCTGTTGATAGCCAAACACCCTTAGTGTCGGTTTTCTCAGCGATATCGGAGGACGGTGGAGGAGATGAGAGGCACGAGCGAGGAGAATGTTGGCGAGACACAAGAGGGGAAAATGTTGAGTCCTCACTGTTCAGCGTGTATGGCAGGAAGAAGAGGAAGTTGGAGAGTTGGAGGAGGAGGAAATGGGACAGGAGGCCAGTGAGGGGAGTGAAATCTTACGCGTGGTACTCGGGCGCATATGGCAGATTTCATGCTAGGCTGCTATCCCGTGACCATCGCGTGCAAAGAATTTATTCCAGCACGATTACTGGGTGTCACCTCTCCTGGACCCAGGTACAAGCAAAATCTTTCACACTCTCATCCCTGGAGAGGAACGAGTGTGAGAATGCAGATTACCCAGGCCCTTGTTCACAAGCTGAAACAGTATTTCCTTCTGACAGCGCTAGCGGCGAGTGCGTAGTTAGTCTGCGGCCCACAGTAGCGAGGGAGAGTAGACGAGCAGGCAGCTTGCTACAGCACTGGCAAGGGTACGCTTTACAAGGCTTTTTGCCAGCTTTATGTCACCCCAGCCAAGACATGTCACCTGTCCCCAGTCTCGGCAGAGTAGGATGATCTGTTACAGAAAGATGGTGAAGGGAACCGGGAGAGTAAGTAGATCCCACCATACATCGTCATAAATGATCCAACAGAGCCCTACAACTACTGGGTTTCAAAGCTGGCATTCGGCACGAACTGGCGCAGCCACGGCCTTGGAGGTCTTGCCTGCCCTGCCCGCTAGCGTCCTTGTCCGGCGGGTTTTCAGGCAGCTGGTGGCATCATTCACCGATTTAGCGTACACGCCTGTCGACTGACAGCGCTGCCCGGCTGAAGCCTTATTAAGATGATATAAAGCATGGAATTTAAAATAATTTCCAATCTCCCCAGGTTGCGGAAGCTTAACCTCGAATAATTATCCACTCCTCCTCCCCTCATTTCTCCTCTCCTCTCTTTGCACAGTAAAGCAGAGGAACGGCTTATTTTTTGACGGGCCCCACTGGATCTAGCTATAGTACTTTGATGTAATTTTTCTGCGAGGGCCAACCTACCCCCCCCCGGGTCCTCCTGTTTTAAAAAAATTTTTGGGAGGCCAATACGCACTCAATCGATTTAATTTTTCTGGAGGGCCACCTACAGGTCCTCTGTTTAAAAAATTTTTGGGCAGTGCCACATAACAGCATCAATCTATTCAATTTTTCTGGAGGGCCACCTACCCGCTCCTTGGTTGAATACACGTTCTCTTGGTCCCGACTGAAACATAACAGGACTCAATCGATTCCATTTATGGAGGGCACCTACCGGACTCCTCTGGTTGAAACTTTTTTGGACTGCCACATAAGGCACTCAACCCTCTTTCCATTTTACTGGAGCGGCACCTACCGGTCCTCTGTTTGCCAAAAAGTTTGCCTTGGACTGCCACATACGAACACTCATTATTAATTTTTTCTGGCCAGGGCCACATAACCCGCTATTGGTTTGCAAACTTTTTTGGAACTGCCACATACAGGCATCATCTATTCATCTTACTGGAGGGCCACCTCCTGCTCCTCTGGTTTGAAAACTTTTTTGGACTGCCACACAGGCACTCAATCTATTCCATTTCATGGCGGGCCACCTACCCGCTCCTCCCCTGGTTTGAAACTTTTTGGACTGCAACAACAGGAACTCATCTATTTCCAATTTTTCTGGAGGGCCGCCACCTACCTGTCTCTGTTTTGATAAAAACTTTTTGGACTGCCACATACAGCCAACATCCCAAATTAAAGTGTCTCCATAGCAGCCCCTCCACACGTTTTGTCTCCATTGGCTACCTCCAAAGCGTCCATTATAGCTGCCTCCATACATCCGTCCCTTATCAAACGAGGGTGTCAGCAGAAAGAAATGTGGGCTGGTTTCATGGCGTCCACATAAAAAGTTGTTAACTTTTGCCCAGCGCCACCCTGATCGGGTTATCCACAAATATATGGCAAACTTTTATCATTTACCAAATTATTTCTCCACCCCGCGCTTCTTGAGCATCTGTGTACATTACCCTCACCCGCATATCCATAAACTTATATAAGAACCTATACACTGATTATAACAAAAGGTTATTAGAAAGCGCTGTTGGGGAGTAGCTAGAGACAGGGGTCGGATTGCGAAAGCTCCCGGCAGAGGAGCGCAGCCCCATGCCAGATCAACTAAATAGTTTTAAATGAAGCACTTATGAGACTACTGTTCACTGCCTCATAATGGTCCCCTTATCAAACGAGCTGTGTCAGGCAAGAAGTTATTTTGGTGTTTTCATGTCTCCCATGGGAACTTGTCGCCACCTGATGGTAATCAAAAATATACTGCCCAACTTCCAATCATGTACCGATAGATATTGGAGATTCTTGCTCACCTCCTTCGTTCTCTCTGCCACCACCCATTGGTTTGGACAGCTTTCGCAGTCCATTTAGAGTTATGTCGCCATATGACCACTCTCTTAGCCGCCGACTGATGCCGCTGCCTCCGCATGGCAGTACCCCTATAGTGTCGGGTCAATTTATTGCGTGTTTTACATTGTATCTAGCTCATTATGTCACTCTGCTCATGGCCATGCGTTGCCCATAGTTTTGGCATAATGGTGCGAGTGAGCAGCCTCAGAGGCCCATGCAGCATGCCCCTGCTCCGTTCCTGTCCATTTCCTTCGGGGTGTGTCCATCCTTTTCGGAGGTTCCCAGGTCCCCGTTTGGCCAAGTTCCTGGGCAGGCCGTGGCGACCCCCCTTTGAAAAACGCTCGAGTCTCCATTGACCAATGGGGCTCGTTAGCGAGACGAGCATCGAGCATCGGGACAAGTTCGTCTGAACTAACGAGGTACCGAGCTTTTAGTGCTCGTCAATCTTAATTACAAGCAAGCAACCTATCTAAACTTAAGTATTTTCATGATTGTAGTCAACCTAAAGGGAATTTGTAATGAACCGCAAGTAAAAGCCCTAAAAACAGAAACCCATATATAAACATATCCCTTTTTCGTTCATATACTGGAGTTTTTTTCTCCAGTTCACAGGACCAGCACATAAAATACGATGGTTTGGCCACTAGAGAAAATAAATTTGTTTTACAATTTTTAAAAAAGCCCACAGGTCCCCTAAACATGAAAAAATTAAACCCGGCATGACTTTGGAAAGGTATGAGTAAAATATTAAAGCCAAAAAGGGGAACAGCGGCAGCACCTTTAAAAGTTTAACATTAGAGATGTGCGGAGTATACTCACCAACTCGATGGCTCTTCGAGTATTAAGCGGACGTGGAAACGGCTCCTTGCTCGCGCTCCCACGCGTATTCGCGGTCAAGGATCGAGCATTTAATTAAGAAAAGACAGTGAGAACAGTGAAAGAATAACCCACATGAAAACAGGGAACCACAGTGAAAACAGGATCATTTAAGTAAGAAAACACACTGAAAGAACACACTGAAGAACACGTTGCGATGGTTCCGTTAACATCGCTAACTTATCCGAAGGAACACGAGTGCCAAACGGGTTCCCCCTTTGTATCTAATTTAATTTAAAAGTTTAACCATTAATAAATTAATTAAAAAGTTGCACATTACTTTTGGGATTGTTTCCATGATAGTTTATTTGTTAGAAATAAGTATTCTGCAGGACGTATCTAAACAGCAGTCACCTAATTATTACACAGGACAGGTTAATAGAGGATACAGTAAACCTTCCTCACAAACACCATGATTTAATCTACCACCCCATGTTTTTGCTCATTATTGAATGCTAGGTCAAGTGTTGTGGCATGATTCCTACTTAGCCAAGAACCAGAATTGCACTGGACAGGAATGGCAGTGCCGTTATGGTTGTACATCACTTACCACTTCACTTTCACAATGGCAATTTGACTTAAAGGGAACACCAGGTAGAAAGTTCTCTTCATACACAACAAGGCTCTTCACCCCCCCCCCCCGGTGGGCATGGCCGATAAAACCGGAAAGCACACGTACCATCCCCAGGAAGCGCACCAAGGAGGTCACATATTAGACAGAATGCAGCCATTGTTGATAAGGGTAGTATCTCATACACCACCCAGGCTGCTGGGGAGGTGCCCCTCCAGCACCAGGCAAGATCTAATTAGATGAGCCAGCACCAGGAGGAGTGCACATCATATACAGGCTATAAGCCATGTGTATTAGGGGGACGCATCTCCTACACAAGGCTACAGGGGGTGGGGCTGCCAGCACCAGGGGAAGCCCAATGGAGGAAGCCAGCACCATGGGAGTAAGTAATCCTACATCATTATACAAGGCTGTCAGTCATATGTATAGGAGATTCATACAACAAGGCTGGCAGGGGGCATGGCAGCCAGGAACCAGGCGTTCACATCACTATAAGGACTGTCCGTAGTGGTGTTACGGAGTATTCAATACAAGACGGATGCAGGGGGGGCCGTGCCCTCTGGCCAGGCACCCAGGGAAAGTCATAGAGGGGGGGGAGCCAGCACAGGAGGTCACGTCACTATATAGGGTGTCAGTCATTCAGAATCAAGTGATCCATACAACGCAGGGGGACATGCGCCGCGCAACAGGAAGTAATAGAGGAGGGCCCCCCCCCCATAACCAAGAGAGGATCCAAATAATTACCCCCCCGGTGGCATTCATGGTATAGAGATTCTTATACACACAAAGGCTTCAGAGGGGGTACCAGCACCGGAAGTACATAGAGGAGACAGGAGCACCAGGAGTGTCACATCATTATGACACGGCCAGTCTGAATACAGGGGATATCATAAACAAAAGCAGGTAGGGGTGTGGCCGCCCGAACTAGGCGGAACCCTCCAATACTAGAGGGTCCCACCGCAACCAGGAGGGTAATCAAATTCATTAAACAGCGCCTTGTCAGTCATGTGCTTTTAAGAGTACTCAGACACACACACCAGGATTGTAGTCCCCC
>CM033641.1:228578051-228779257 GCA_019512145.1 Engystomops pustulosus | reverse complement strand
CAGGGGGCATGGCCTCCAGAACCAGGAAGCACATAGAGGAGCCAGCAACAGGAGTGTCACATCATTACACAGGCTGTGAGTCATGTGTATAGGAGTATCTCATGCACACACAGGATGCAGGGGGTGATGGCGCCAGCACCAGGAAGCACATAGATGAGCCAGCACAAGGAGTTTCACATCACTATACAGGCTGTAGGTCATGTGTATAGAAGTATCTCATACACACACAGGCTGCAGGTGGCGCCAGCACCAGGAAGTACATAGAGGAGCCAGCTCCAGGAGTGTCACATCTCTATACAGCCTGTCACTCATTTGTACAGGAGTATCTCATACACACAGGCAGCAGGGGGCATGGCCTCCAGAACCAGGAAGCACATAGCGGAGCCAGCACCAGGAGTGTCACATCATTAAATATTAATTAAAATTACAAAATTAGATTAGATAAATCATTTTACTTTCATTGACATTTTTACCTGTGTTTATTTTATTTATTAATTTGCTTTTTGATAAGTTTTGTATTTTGGCGTTTGGTAAAAAAAAACTGTGGCACAATTATTCCTTTTTAAACTGGTTAAAAGCAATTGGTTCCTTTTCCCCCTCTAGCAGTTTAAAGTGAAATATGTTATTTTCAAAGTCTTGTTAGCGAGGTAAATAAAATAAATAAAAAAATATTTAAAAATAAAAACTGCCATATGGGCCCCCATATAAAATACATTCTACACTCTCAAACTAATACTATTTAATAATAATTTTACAAAAGGAATAAGGGGGGGATTTTTTTACACAAGGTTAGGAAATTTCAAAAAAAAATGTTTAAGGGGCTCTTAGATTTTATATCAACTCTATTAAGCAGTATTCATTATTTAATTTGAAAAATGGAATTTCATTTTGTTTTCGTTATGAATATATTAATCTAATCACTGGTTGAATATATTTACATACATGTATTACATCTTGACATTAACTACAATTTTGATTTTTTTTTTTTTTGAAACAGGAAAAATATGAACTGTTTTATAGAAAGGGCAATGGATAATTTGGACAGTCATCTTCATAAAAACTATAGCTAAGATCAAAACAGATAAACATATAAAAGTAGAAGTAGATATCTACATCGATTCTGTAAATGAAATTTGGGAAAAAAAAAAAAAACTCTGGCGTAATTCAGAATCAGGTTATATAAGGGAATGAAATTTAGAAATGGATGCTGGATTAATGATTAAATTTTTTTGGTTTTTTTTTTTTTTTTTGAGGAGGAAAAAAAGGAAACAAACAAAAAAACAAAAAAAATGGTCTTTATTAATTTAACACCATAAACATTTTAGGCCAGGAGCCATTAAGAAGGGAGGTAAAAGAAGAGTATCTTATTTCAAAATGGAAGTACAATAAAAAAATTTTTTAAAAAAAGTTCTGGAATGGGTTTATAGTTTTTTTTTTTTTATTTTTTTTTAAAATTAGGATGGGTTCTTACAATGGTTTGTTAGCTGTTAATTGAAGAGATTATTAAAAATTTTCAAAAACTATTGTATTATCACGACAAAACTATGTATGATTGTTGCAAATATTAATTGACTATTCCTTTGTATTTAAGGTGTTCCTTCCTATGCATTTGGGAAGTTTTCCGATGGCCCAATCTTCCCAGCTCTGTGAATTTCTTTTTTGGAAAAAGATATTAAAGGGGGGGGGGCTGGGGCAAAAACAAACCTATATTTTTTAATTCAGTATTTTCATGAGGTGTAACCCATAGCCTTCACAGTAAGTAAAAACCATAACACATAACATAAGATGGTTTTTGCCAATTAGAAAAATACAAATTTGTTTTTAACAAATAAAACAAGCCCACAGGTCTCTAAAAAAAATGAAAAAAATTAAAAAATGGCATGACTTTGGAATGGTATTATGGGAGTAAAATTATTTAAAGCCAAAAAGTAACAGGGGCAGCACCTTTAAAAGGTTAAAACATTAGATAGGAGATGGAGCGGAGTATACTCATCCCAAGGCTGATTGGCTTCTTTATTCGAGTATTAGCGTACATGAAACGGCTTCATTGCCGCTTTCAAGAATCGGAGAATTTCATTAAGAAAAAGGACGTGAAGAACAGTGGAAGAAATACAATGGAAATTAGTGAAACACAGTGAACACAGGATAATTTAACCCGGTTAAGGGGAACCGGGCCCTTTCTGCTTTTTCATGTCCATTTCACATCCCCACCTTCAAAAATCTATTTAATTTTTTATTTTTACAAGTAAAAAAAGAAGCTGTGTGTGACGGCCGTTGTTTTCTGCGTAACAAATTTGCAATTCATAATGATGGTATAAATATTCATGCCATGTACTCGGAAAAAAAAAGCGGGAAAAAAAAAAAAAAAAAAGAAAAAAAAAAAAAAAAAAAAAAGAAAAAAAAAAAAAAAAAAAAAAAAAAAGAAAAAGAAAAAAAAAAAAAAAAAAGAAAAAAAAAAAAAAAAAAAAAGAAAAAAAAAAAAAAAAAAAAAAAATCCAAATTGCAATGAAAATGGTTGGGAAAAAAAAAAAAAAAAAAAATGTGGAAACAAAAAACGCATTTGCGGCCATTTGCTTGTGAATTCTTGTGGGGCTTGGATATTAACGTCTTTCATTTGAGGCGGCCCCAAAGAAACATGTCTACTTGATTATTTTGGTCGTACAATTCAGGGGATACCAAAATTTGTATAGGTTTTATAATGTTTTCATTAATTTACAAAAATTAAAAACCTCCTGTACAAAAATAATTTTTTGATTTTTGATTTGCCAACTTCTGGCGCTAAAATAACTTTTTTTATACTATAGTGTACGGAGCTGTGGGTTGGTTGTAATTTTTGCGGAAAAATTTGATAATATGTTCAATGATATCATTTTTTTTTAGGGACTATTAAAGACCTTTTGAATCCAACTTTTTTTCTAGATTTTTTAGATTTTGAAATGAAAATGGCCAACCAAAACCAACAAAAAAGTGCAATTTTCGACACTTTGGCGCCTTTTTCCGTTACGGGCGTTTTTTAAACGCATGAAAAACCGGTATCATATTTTGATTAGATCCGGCATTTGGGACGCGTCGATAACCTGATGTGTTTATTGATTTTTACTGTTTAGTTTATATTTATGTCAGTTCTAGGGAAAGGGGGGTGATTTGCAAATTTTAGGTTTTTTTAGTTATCATTTTTTTTTTAAACTTTTTTTTTTTTTTTTTTTTTATTTATACTATTTTCAGACTCCCAGGGGTAACTTTAACCCTAGGTGTCTGATCGAAATTCTATCATATACTTGCCATACTACCAGTTATGGCAGTAATGGGGATTTTCTTCTCATTCATTACATGTGGTATCAGCCATTGTAATGAAGGGGTCGTTTTTTAAAACGAAAATAGCCTCGGGTCTTTCGGGGAAAGGACCGGAGGGCTACATGGAGACGGGATCGCCGCCCATCCGATTGAATAAAGTCAACAGGAGCGGCGGATTCCCAGGTTAAAGATGGCAGTTGCACCGATCGCGGATTGTTACCGGTAGCACTTTTTGCTGCAATATGCCAGCAAGACTTTACCGGCTATGAGAGCTCAGTCCGTGAGGCCCTCTCCCAGCAGTGCGGACGCGACCGCCGCCCTGAATACAACGGCGGGGCTATGCGATTCTGCCGGTCGCGAACCGGTTTTTTTAAGTGAAGAAAACACACTTGAAGAACACACTGAAGAACACGTTGCAGAAGTTTCCGAACATTGCTAACTTATCCGAAGACACAGAGTGCCAAACGGTTCTTTGTTATTAATTAATTTAAAAGTTTAACATTAAATTAATAAAAAGTTGCAACATACGTTTTGGGATTGTTTCCATGATAGTTTATATTAAACAATTAGTATTCTGCAGGATTATCTAAACAGCCAGTCACCTAATTATACCACAGAACAGGATTACAATAGAGGATACAGTAAATCCTCCTACAAAACAACCAGATTTCATTCTACCACTGTTTTTGTCTCCATTATTGAAATGCTAGGCAAGTGTTGTTGCATGCATTCTATTTGCCAAGAGAATTTTGCACTGGCAGAAGTGGCAGTGGGGTGTACATCACTCCCACCTTCCTTTCACAATGGCAAATTGAGTTAAAGAACACCCGGTCATGAAAGTTCTCTCATACACACACAAGGGCTTCAGGGGGCATGGCCGTTTAAAACCTGAAAGCACATACATACAGACAGCCGCACCAGGAGTGTCACATCATTATACAGAATGCAGCCATTGTTGATAGTAGTATCTCATACACCACCAGGCTGCTAGGGGGGGGCCCCTCCAGCACCAGCAAGTACATAGATGAGCCAGCACCAGGGAGTGTCACATCATTATACAGGCTATAAAGCCATGTGTATAGGAGGTATCTCATACAACAGAGGGCTACAGGGGGTGGGCTGCCAGCACAGGAAGCACATGGAGAGCCAGCAACCTGGAGTAGATCCCATCATTATACAAGCTGTCAGTCATATGTATAGGTATCTCATAACACATTAGGCTGGCAGGGGGCATGGCAGCCAGGGAAACCAGGAGTGTCACATCACTATACAGACTGTCCGTAATGTTGTATCGGAGTATCATCAATACAAACAGGATGAGGCGGGGCGTGTCTCGCAGCACCCAGGAGAAATTCATTGAGGGGAGCCAGCACAAGGAGTGTCACGTCACTATATTAGGCTGTCAGTCATTTCAAATCCAATGGGTATTCCCTCGACGGGGGGAAAAAGAGAGGAAAAGGCACCAACAACAAACAAAAATAATGAAATCAATAAATCTTATGAAAAAAATGTATAAAAAACATACATGGATGTTGTGATGAGTGTAAAAACATGAGATGCAGACAAAACTGTTACAGGATGGTGAAACACAGAAAAAAAAATTGCAATCGGCAGCAGCAGCCATAGGGAACACAGTAGAGGAATTTCTACTGGTTGGTAAAAATATATATCGGGACTGGAGATGATGTATGGTACTAAAGGATGCTATTACAAGTGCTACGGTGCAAAAAGACATTTGCCCAAGTTGGCACATTGGGAAAATAATAACGGCAATCCAGGAATCTGTAAACTGCCAGTCCTTACGGTTAAATCAGGGTGTGGTGTTACCAAATTAGCTGTGGCGGCTGCAATGCCCGACGGGCGTTTTCGGATCCTGATGAGCCTTCGTTTCCTGGGGGGAGCCGAAAACGCGGCGTCGGGGCTGGGGGGCATTGCAGCCGGCACAGCTATGGTAACAACCACCACCCCTGATTTAACGGTAAAACAAAATAAGGACTGGCAGTTTACAGCAAATCTGATGGCCTTATTATGTTCCAAAATGTGCCAACTTGAGCATGTCTTTGCACCGTAACGCCTAATAGACACGCTTAGTACCATACTCATACTCCAGTCTCGATATATCATTTAACACCAAGTAGAATTCTCTCTGTGTTCCCTATGCATTGCTGCGGATTTGCAATTTTCTGTGTTTCACCATCCTGGTTACAGTTGTTTGCAGTCTCATGTTTTTAATTCATCACACTCCATGCTAGTTTCTTTAACCATTTTTTCATTGAAAGAATTATGGCTTTCTATGATTGTTTGTTGTTTTGTCTTTCTTTCTCCCCGTTGAGGGAGGATCCATTGATTTGTAGTTATTATTGAGGTTAATTTGGACCCACATTGCGATATTATAATGAGGGGGCGCCACCTAGGGCTTTTAGGTGCGGAGTTTCGGGGACACCCACACCTATATTACATCATACACACTGTTCTTCCCCCTATTCTGTTCATTTTTTGTTTGTTTTTGGTGTCAGTCCTAAGTTTGTTTGTATATAAGTATTCCCATACACACAGGTCGCAGGGGGACATGCCGCCAGCAAAGGAAAGTACATAGAGGAGCCATATCAGCCAGGATAGTGTCACATCATTATACAGGCTTTCAGTCGATGAAATAAAGGAGTATACTCATACACAAAACAGGCGTTTCGTAGGGGGTGTGGCCGCCAGAACTAGGAAAATTACATAGAGGAGCCAGCACCCAGAGTATACATCATAAAGAGGGCTGTCAGTCATGTAGTTTAAGAGATCTCATTTACCGAAAAAAGAGGAATCCTCCCGTGGAATAGATCGCAACAACAGCAAGGACGTCCTCTGAAGTAGGGAGAGATTCGCAGAACACCAGGAGGTAAATAAGATAGTAAACGAGTTAACAATTATACAGTTCATAGGAGTCATTGATAGAGTATCTATACACAACGCCGGGATGCGAGGGGTGTGGGCCAGGCCAGCAACGGGACTATTACATAGAGGAGCCAGCACAAGGAGTGTCAACATCATTATACAGGCTTGCTTGAGGTCATTGGGTTATAGAAGTATCTCATAACCACACAACAGGTGCAGGTGATTGGTGCAAAATAGGAAATATAAGTACATAGGAGGAGCCAAACCCAGGGAGTGTCACATCATTTAACAGGCTAGTCAGTCATTTATATATGCAATATCTGATATACACAGGCAGGCAGGGACATGGCCTCCTAGAACCAGGAAAGCACATAGGGGAGCTCAGCACCAGGAGGGTCACTTCATTACACACAGGCTGTCCGTCATGGTACCAGGAATATCTTTCATACACAGCTTAAACCTTGGCAGGGGGCAAGCATCCAGAACAGCATAGGGAAGACATATAGGAGCCAGCACCAGGGGAGTGTCACATCACTATCAAGGCCCTCCGTTCAGTCATTTTGTATATGCGGTATATCATACCCACACAAGACACAGGCAGCAGGGGGCATGGCCTCCAGAACCAGGAAGCACATAGATGAGCCAGCACAAGGAGTGTCACATCACTATATAGGCTGTAGGTCATGTGTATAGAAGTATCTCATACACACACAGGCTGCAGGTGGCGCCAGCAAAAGAAAGTACATAGAGGAGCAAACTCCAGGAGTGTCACATCTCTATACAGGCTGTCACTCATTTGTATATGAGTATCTCATACACACAGGCAGCAGGGGGCATGGCCTCCAGAACCAGGAAGCACATAGCGGAGCCAGCACCAGGATAGTCACATCATTATACAGGTTGTCAGTCATGTGTACAGGAGTATCTCATACACGCAATCTGCAGTGGGCATAGCAGCCAGAACTAGGAAGCACATGGAGGAGCCAGCACTAGGAGTGTAGCATCATTAAATATTAATTCAAATTACAAAATTAGATTAGATAAATCATTTTACTTTCATTGACATTTTTACCTGTGTTTATTTTATTTATTAATTTGCTTTTTGATAAGTTTTGTATTTTGGCGTTTGGTAAAAAAAAACTGTGGCACAATTATTCCTTTTTAAACTGGTTAAAAGCAATTGGTTCCTTTTCCCCCTCTAGCAGTTTAAAGTGAAATATGTTATTTTCAAAGTCTTGTTAGCGAGGTAAATAAAATAAATAAAAAAATATTTAAAAATAAAAACTGCCATATGGGCCCCCATATAAAATACATTCTACACTCTCAAACTAATACTATTTAATAATAATTTTACAAAAGGAATAAGGGGGGGATTTTTTTACACAAGGTTAGGAAATTTCAAAAAAAAATGTTTAAGGGGCTCTTAGATTTTATATCAACTCTATTAAGCAGTATTCATTATTTAATTTGAAAAATGGAATTTCATTTTGTTTTCGTTATGAATATATTAATCTAATCACTGGTTGAATATATTTACATACATGTATTACATCTTGACATTAACTACAATTTTGATTTTTTTTTTTTTTGAAACAGGAAAAATATGAACTGTTTTATAGAAAGGGCAATGGATAATTTGGACAGTCATCTTCATAAAAACTATAGCTAAGATCAAAACAGATAAACATATAAAAGTAGAAGTAGATATCTACATCGATTCTGTAAATGAAATTTGGGAAAAAAAAAAAAAACTCTGGCGTAATTCAGAATCAGGTTATATAAGGGAATGAAATTTAGAAATGGATGCTGGATTAATGATTAAATTTTTTTGGTTTTTTTTTTTTTTTTTGAGGAGGAAAAAAAGGAAACAAACAAAAAAACAAAAAAAATGGTCTTTATTAATTTAACACCATAAACATTTTAGGCCAGGAGCCATTAAGAAGGGAGGTAAAAGAAGAGTATCTTATTTCAAAATGGAAGTACAATAAAAAAATTTTTTAAAAAAAGTTCTGGAATGGGTTTATAGTTTTTTTTTTTTTATTTTTTTTTAAAATTAGGATGGGTTCTTACAATGGTTTGTTAGCTGTTAATTGAAGAGATTATTAAAAATTTTCAAAAACTATTGTATTATCACGACAAAACTATGTATGATTGTTGCAAATATTAATTGACTATTCCTTTGTATTTAAGGTGTTCCTTCCTATGCATTTGGGAAGTTTTCCGATGGCCCAATCTTCCCAGCTCTGTGAATTTCTTTTTTGGAAAAAGATATTAAAGGGGGGGGGGCTGGGGCAAAAACAAACCTATATTTTTTAATTCAGTATTTTCATGAGGTGTAACCCATAGCCTTCACAGTAAGTAAAAACCATAACACATAACATAAGATGGTTTTTGCCAATTAGAAAAATACAAATTTGTTTTTAACAAATAAAACAAGCCCACAGGTCTCTAAAAAAAATGAAAAAAATTAAAAAATGGCATGACTTTGGAATGGTATTATGGGAGTAAAATTATTTAAAGCCAAAAAGTAACAGGGGCAGCACCTTTAAAAGGTTAAAACATTAGATAGGAGATGGAGCGGAGTATACTCATCCCAAGGCTGATTGGCTTCTTTATTCGAGTATTAGCGTACATGAAACGGCTTCATTGCCGCTTTCAAGAATCGGAGAATTTCATTAAGAAAAAGGACGTGAAGAACAGTGGAAGAAATACAATGGAAATTAGTGAAACACAGTGAACACAGGATAATTTAACCCGGTTAAGGGGAACCGGGCCCTTTCTGCTTTTTCATGTCCATTTCACATCCCCACCTTCAAAAATCTATTTAATTTTTTATTTTTACAAGTAAAAAAAGAAGCTGTGTGTGACGGCCGTTGTTTTCTGCGTAACAAATTTGCAATTCATAATGATGGTATAAATATTCATGCCATGTACTCGGAAAAAAAAAGCGGGAAAAAAAAAAAAAAAAAAGAAAAAAAAAAAAAAAAAAAAAAGAAAAAAAAAAAAAAAAAAAAAAAAAAAGAAAAAGAAAAAAAAAAAAAAAAAAGAAAAAAAAAAAAAAAAAAAAAGAAAAAAAAAAAAAAAAAAAAAAAATCCAAATTGCAATGAAAATGGTTGGGAAAAAAAAAAAAAAAAAAAATGTGGAAACAAAAAACGCATTTGCGGCCATTTGCTTGTGAATTCTTGTGGGGCTTGGATATTAACGTCTTTCATTTGAGGCGGCCCCAAAGAAACATGTCTACTTGATTATTTTGGTCGTACAATTCAGGGGATACCAAAATTTGTATAGGTTTTATAATGTTTTCATTAATTTACAAAAATTAAAAACCTCCTGTACAAAAATAATTTTTTGATTTTTGATTTGCCAACTTCTGGCGCTAAAATAACTTTTTTTATACTATAGTGTACGGAGCTGTGGGTTGGTTGTAATTTTTGCGGAAAAATTTGATAATATGTTCAATGATATCATTTTTTTTTAGGGACTATTAAAGACCTTTTGAATCCAACTTTTTTTCTAGATTTTTTAGATTTTGAAATGAAAATGGCCAACCAAAACCAACAAAAAAGTGCAATTTTCGACACTTTGGCGCCTTTTTCCGTTACGGGCGTTTTTTAAACGCATGAAAAACCGGTATCATATTTTGATTAGATCCGGCATTTGGGACGCGTCGATAACCTGATGTGTTTATTGATTTTTACTGTTTAGTTTATATTTATGTCAGTTCTAGGGAAAGGGGGGTGATTTGCAAATTTTAGGTTTTTTTAGTTATCATTTTTTTTTTAAACTTTTTTTTTTTTTTTTTTTTTATTTATACTATTTTCAGACTCCCAGGGGTAACTTTAACCCTAGGTGTCTGATCGAAATTCTATCATATACTTGCCATACTACCAGTTATGGCAGTAATGGGGATTTTCTTCTCATTCATTACATGTGGTATCAGCCATTGTAATGAAGGGGTCGTTTTTTAAAACGAAAATAGCCTCGGGTCTTTCGGGGAAAGGACCGGAGGGCTACATGGAGACGGGATCGCCGCCCATCCGATTGAATAAAGTCAACAGGAGCGGCGGATTCCCAGGTTAAAGATGGCAGTTGCACCGATCGCGGATTGTTACCGGTAGCACTTTTTGCTGCAATATGCCAGCAAGACTTTACCGGCTATGAGAGCTCAGTCCGTGAGGCCCTCTCCCAGCAGTGCGGACGCGACCGCCGCCCTGAATACAACGGCGGGGCTATGCGATTCTGCCGGTCGCGAACCGGTTTTTTTAAGTGAAGAAACACACTGAAGAACACACTGAAGAACCGTTGCAGATGTTGCCGATTACATCTCGCTAACTGTATCCGAAAGGACAAAGTGGCCGAAACGGTATCTTATTAAAATTAAAAAAGTTAACCATTAAAATTAATTAAAAAGTTGCAACATACTTTTTGGGGACTTGGTATTCATGATAGTCTTATATTTAAACATTAGATATCTGCAGGACTATCTAAACAGCAGTCACCTAATTATTTACCAACAGAACAGGAATTACAATAGAGGATACAGTAACATCCTCCATACAAACACCAGATTCATCTACCACTGTTTTTGTCTCACTATTATTGAATGCTAGCAGTTGTTTTGCATGAATTCTATTTGCCTAAGAGAAATTTGCACTGGCCAGTGAGTCAGTTGGTGTACATCACTCCCACCTTCCTTCACAATGGCAAATTTGACGTAAAGGAACCCCGGTCATGAAGTTCTCTCATACAACAATAGGGCTTTCCCCCCCCCCACCCCCGGGTGGCATGGCGTTTTAAAACCTGGGAAAGCACATACATACAGAGCAAGCCGCAACAAGGAGTGTCACCTCATTATACAGAATGCGCCAGTTGGATAGTAGTATCTCATACACCACACAGGCTGCTGAGGGGGTGGTGGCCTCCAGCACAGGGCAAAGTATCAATAGAGAGCCAGCCACCAGGCTATGGAGTGTCACATATTATTACAGGGCTATAAAGCATGTGTATTAGGAGGGTATCTCATACAACAGAGGGGCTACAGGGGGTGGGCTGCCAGACACAGGGAAGCCACATGGAAGGAGCCAGCAACCTGGAGTAATACATCATTATACAAGCTTGTCAGTCATATGTATAGGAGTATCTCATAACCACAAGGCTGCCAGGGGGCATGCGCAGCACAGAAGAAAACCAGGAGTGTCACATCAACTATACCAGACTGTCCGTCATGTTGTATCAGGAGTATCATCAATACAAAGCAGGATGCAGGGGGGCGTGTCTCGCAGCACCCAGGAGAAATTCATTGAGGGGAGCCAGCACAAGGAGTGTCACGTCACTATATTAGGCTGTCAGTCATTTCAAATCCAATGGGTATTCCCTCGACGGGGGGAAAAAGAGAGGAAAAGGCACCAACAACAAACAAAAATAATGAAATCAATAAATCTTATGAAAAAAATGTATAAAAAACATACATGGATGTTGTGATGAGTGTAAAAACATGAGATGCAGACAAAACTGTTACAGGATGGTGAAACACAGAAAAAAAAATTGCAATCGGCAGCAGCAGCCATAGGGAACACAGTAGAGGAATTTCTACTGGTTGGTAAAAATATATATCGGGACTGGAGATGATGTATGGTACTAAAGGATGCTATTACAAGTGCTACGGTGCAAAAAGACATTTGCCCAAGTTGGCACATTGGGAAAATAATAACGGCAATCCAGGAATCTGTAAACTGCCAGTCCTTACGGTTAAATCAGGGTGTGGTGTTACCAAATTAGCTGTGGCGGCTGCAATGCCCGACGGGCGTTTTCGGATCCTGATGAGCCTTCGTTTCCTGGGGGGAGCCGAAAACGCGGCGTCGGGGCTGGGGGGCATTGCAGCCGGCACAGCTATGGTAACAACCACCACCCCTGATTTAACGGTAAAACAAAATAAGGACTGGCAGTTTACAGCAAATCTGATGGCCTTATTATGTTCCAAAATGTGCCAACTTGACATGTCTTGTGCACCGTAAAGCGCTTAATAGACAGCGCTTGTACCATACTCATATCCAGTCCGATATATCATTTAACACCAAGTAGAATTCTCTACTGTGTTCCCTATGCTGATTGCTGAGCGGCGATTTGCAATTTCTGTTGTTTCACATCCTGGTTACAGTTGTTTGATCTCATGTTTTTAATTCAATCACACCATCCATGTTGTTTCTTTACCATTTTTTCATTAAAAATTATGCGCTTTCTATGATTTGTTTGTTGTTGTCTTTCTTCTCCCCGTTTGAGGGAGGATCCATTGATTTTGTAGTATATTATTGAGGTTATGGACCACATTGCGGTATTTTATAATGAGGGGGCGCCACTAGGCTTTTGGTGCGGGTTTCGGTGGGACACCCACACCTATATTACATTACACACTGTTCTTCCGCTATTCTGTTCATTTTTTGTTTGTTTTTGGCTGTCAGTCTAATTTTGTTTGTATATAAGTATCCCATACACACAGGCTGCAGGGGACATGGCCGCCAGCAACAGGAAGTACATAGAGGAGCCATCACCAGGAGTGTCACATCATTATACAGGCTTTCAGTCATGAATACAGGAGTATCTCATACACAAACAGGCTGTAGGGGGTGTGGCCGCCAGAACTAGGAAATACATAGAGGAGCCAGCACCAGGAGTATCACATCATTAAAGAGGCTGTCAGTCATGGTTAAGAGCTTTTAAGAGTATCTCATACGCAACACACAAGGATTGTTAGTGGACGGGCATTGCTGCCAGCACCAGGAGGTACATAAGATGAGCCAACAGGAGTGTTAACATTATTATAAGTTCTAGGCAGTCATGTGTTAGGAGTATCTCATACACACGCGGATGCAGGGGTGTGGGCAGGCCAGCACCAGGGACGTTACATAGAGGAGCCAGCACAAGGAGTGTCACATCATTATACAGGCTGTAGGTCATGTGTATAGAAGTATCTCATACACACACAGGCTGCAGGTGGTGCCAACATCAGGAAGTACATAGAGGAGCCAACACCAGGAGTGTCACATCACTATACAGGCTGTCAGTCATTTATATATGAATATCTGATATACACAGGCAGCAGGGGGCATGGCCTCCAGAACCAGGAAGCACATAGAGGAGCCAGCACCAGGAGGGTCACATCATTACCACAGGCTGTCCGTCATGTGTACCAGGAATATCTTCATAACAAGCAAACCTGCGGGGGCATAGCATCCAGAACCATAGGAAGTACATATAGGAGCCAGCACCAGGCAGTGTCACATCACTATACAGGCCTGTTCAGTCATTGTATATGCGTATCATCATACACACAGGCAGCGGGGGGCATGGCCTCCAGAACCGGAAAGCACATAGATGAGCCAGCACAAGGAGTGTCACATCACTATATAGGCTGTAGGTCATGTGTATAGAAGTATCTCATACAACACACAGGCTGCAGGTGGCCGCCAGCAAGAAAGTACATAGAGGGAGCAAAAATCCAGGAGTGTCACATCTCTATAGGCTGTCACATCTTTGTATAGAGTATCTCATACACACAGGCAGGCAGGGGGGGCATGGCCTCAAGAAAACCAGGAAGCCACATAGCGGAGGCCAGCACCAGGATGTTCACATCATTATAACAGGTTGTCAGTCATGTGTACAGAGTATCTAAACCGCATATGCAGGGTGGGCTAGCAGCCCGAATTTCTTAGAACGAGCACATGGAGGAGCCAGCACTAGGGAGTTGTGTAGCATCATTAAATATTAATTCAACATTTTTCAATCTTACTCACACTCTTGATTGGCTTAAGCCTATCATGAGGGTAATTTCTACTTTAGTTACTTGTTCAGTATTCTATGTGCGCGATTGTGGGTGCTTCTTCTTGGATCTGGGATTTTTAACTTGTTGTGATTTGCAACCACTTGGCTACTTTGGGACAGCGTGGAGATCTAGATGCGAGTCCCTGTGATGGGTAAGCCAAGAGGTGAGGTGATGGTCATCTGCGCTGTTCCAGGATGTCCCCGGCACCTTGTCAGAGCCCTCCAGTGGCGCGATTTACACATCTTCTTCCCTATTGAGAAAACATGGGCAAAGAGGTAGAAAGGGGGCCATCTATATAAGCTTTCTTGCTGGCTGAGATGGTTGGTAAGGGGTGCAGCGTCGGCGCTGAATACGGGTGTATGAAGCTCTCCCCTGGAAATGGGACAATGGGAACGTTATCATATTCCAAATCCTGTTTCTACTTTTGCAGCTTTGAAATGTGCTGCCGTGTCACACCTAACTCAGAAGGATTCACCAGCTGAAATCTTAAGGCGGCTCCACTTGTTTTGCCATTGGTGTCCAGAGCTCTGGAGGCATTACAATTGCACACTATAGAGCAAGCTTTCTCTTCAATTTAAATAAAGTGGCAAAAATAGACAGGCAATGTCTCTTAGCCTTTTGGATTCGGTAGTGCTTTCAGGGCACCCCCTTTTTTTAGCGGTTCTTCATCTGCGGCGGTTCTCCCAAATCTTTAGTGAGGAGGAGTGATGTGTTCAATGGGTCTGCTTGGGCTTTACACATGTGCACTAGCCACCTTAATGTGTTCTATAATGGTGCCCTGGTTGTCCTCCAATTTCAATCCGTGAGCTATGGAGGATATCAGACCTTAAGCTGATAGTTCTTTCAAGACTGGTGATTCGGGACTATCTTGTACGTGAAGCCATTGTTGAACAGGGAGGAATGCTTCTTCTGTCTCTTGTTTGTATCAGATTGGTTCAAATCCAGAATCATTTGGCTGATATTTGGTCTATTGCATGCCAGCAAGCGATCTTGCTAGACAGGCCGCGACGAAGTGTGGGATTGCTTTTCAGTATTTTTCTAAGCCTTCTTGGTCTTGGTGGCTCTTTCAAGCAATGTTGATATTGTTTCTCCCATGGTTAGGTCGGTTTACATGCCGCTAGCTATCGCTAGCTGTCCGTGCTGCAGGAGCTCGTTGAGGACATGGTGTCTGGCCATCAAGCGCGGTCCGACTCCGATTTTCCAAGTATCTAAGCAAGGAGCGCAACAAATTGTGCCTATGAAGAATGACTTAACACAAACCAATAAATCTAGAGAGCCTAAGTCGTTTTCTCAGTGATCACGCCAACGTTATCCTTGCTGCCATTAAGTATAAACTAAATCAGTCTAAACATAGCATTCGGAAGAGAGGACAGGTTTTCTGTCTGCCAAATAAAATACAGTTCGGCAAGAGACCCCCCCGGATATGAATTGCTCCAGACTTTAGCTATTAAAGAGGGTGTTCTGGCCAAATATCATACAACACTTTTTAAGAATTCGGCAAGATCGGATATTACGAAAAGCTATTGAGAACCCTGCGTCAAAGTTGTTAGAATGTATATGATTAAATCTTTGTATATTCCATAACATCTTTTCTAGAAGACGGTCGGGTTCTATTAGCCCACTTTTACTATGTGTTTTTGTTCCACCTAAATGCCTTCGCAGTACAATCGTTTCGGATTGCATCAATTATTATTTTGCTAGGAATTATGTAAAAAAGTGATGGGGCTCGTTAGTTGGCACCATGAACCGTGTGCCAGCTTGGCGTCTACAGTGTAATACTGCGTCATATTAAGCTCCTTTTCTTAACAACCTATAAGCCATGAGACCATAATCAAGTTCTGATATCCATTTAGGAGTTACCCTGAACCTTGGTCAAATCAGGACACTTTTCGGTGGTCTCTCACTTTTGAGCAATACATGGCAATATAACAGACGATCTTTATGGACACCATGGGGAGCAGTTGTTACCAAGATAGTGAATTCTGGAGAAACATATTGTGGTCAGAACAGGCAAATCTACCTGCCTTGGACATGACAATAGAAAAGGGAAAAAAGAAAACAACAAGGAAGGGCCTGCACATCCAACACATAGTTAGTAAATAAATTCCAAATGGCATTCCTGTGTCTAGGGATTAAAGAACTCATAAGAAAATGCGGAAAACCATAGAGGCCAACACACAAAATATGTCCAAAGGTCAAGGGCATTAGGATAAGAGAGACATAACCCAAAGAAGGGGACTGATTGCCATTCCCTGGTGCATCTCAAAGACTAAGAGAGGACATGGTATTAAGATCCCCAATAAAGCTTGATAGTTTAACACAAATCACCATCAACCATTAAACACAACATCAAACCATCAACCCATACAAAAAGAATAACCAGACCAGGATCGGATTATTAGAACGAAGTATTTCCAGAGTCTCAGGGCAGCAGTGCAGCTGTTTTGAAAACATGGTGGGCTTTGTGCAGGAAATAAGTCCACAGAGGTCATAGATCTGCATGCACGAGAAGTTCTTTGCGGCAGTGGTGCGGTCTATCTCACACAAAGGCCCCCATTTCTTAATACCCCTGCACCAGTTTTGTGGCTGACTTTCGACATTTTCAGTGGGATAAGGTTCCTGTACATGTATTTTATAAGTGTCCAAACAAATTTGCCTGTTCGCAGCTGACTATTACCCCACCAAAATTCTACACTGAAAGGGGCTGTTGTTCGAGCACTGTCTGACTGTGCGACCAAGTTATCATGCAGTGTCCGCCACAATTGGTTGATTCTCTATGTTAAAGGTGCATCAAAATAAAAGTTGTGCAACTAGATAGAGCAGTGCATGCGGGTGCATTTCATGAGGAACGTGCACCACACAATTTCCATGAAATCTGGCACTCTCTGCCCCACAACTCCCCCCGGTCAAACTGCACCCTGGTCACGAGCTAGATTTTGATAAAATGTTTGGCGTCCGGGTATGCATACACTAGGGAGCCACCGTATAGATGTAGTCTTAATTCTAAACATGAGGCTAAAGTGGAGGGCCCAACTTGTATTTCATGGTTCCCTCATGTTGAGCCACCGTACAGCCACTGGTAGAGTATAGTACTGGGGTGTCTTCCTTCTCCTCTCCAAGGCTGATTGGGGCAGATCTGCATTTACAGATACACAAAAAGGTGGTAGATCTTGCAATGTAGGAAGATTATGAGCTGCGGCAAGTAAGGGATCTCTTACCTCGGATCTCTGAACATCTATTAGTAAAATCAGGATTTCCTGAGTCTCAGCAGGGATCAATGGATCAATCTGATAAATGTGGCTCTAGTGAGTGGTTTTTTAAGTCCTCAAACTTATCTCTGAAGTCTCAAAGTTAGAGATATAGTCATGCTATATCAAGTCAATCCCAATTCGAAAAGTATATAAGTTTGTTGGTTTCGTTTTCTACTACCAAACACCTTTTGTCCCAGCTCTTGTACCTATAAGGAGACCTTCGATCCTACAGCTTGTTTGTGTCGGCTTGTTCTGAAATACTTTTAATGTTGTGGGACAGCGGGAGGAAGAGGTGAACTGACTCCACCTGTGAACCATAAGAGTATGTGGTGGCAGGAAGACCCTTCAGTAGTAGTACTGCAAGAGGCAAGAGGGCTCTGGCGCCCATGTTGGGAAACTGCATGGCCCCCAAAAAATCTTAATGGATGGGAGAAATGGCTTTGAGATAGAAGCCTGCTGTCGTTAATAGGCCTGTTCCCCCCGGTTGGTCGGTAGGTCGAGGGCTGGGACAGAAACTATACTAGACTGGGTGGGCCCGTGGAGTTCAACTCACAGGTCCTCCCCTCTTTTAATTTTAAAAGATTAGCTGTTATCTAATGTTCGTGTTGTCTTATATATACATTACCGACAATTTACCCTTATATTTTGACCATGTGTATAATTCTTTTGATAAGTTTGATTTTGCCAACGTTGTAAAAACTGTGGCACATATTCTTTTTAACTGGTAAAGGAAAGGTTCCTTTTCTAGGCAGTAAGTGAATTGTGTCAGTAGCGAGTAAAATAATGGCCCAATTATGCCATAAATACATCTTCACTAAACATACAATCTATTATGTAATTACAAAGATAAGGGGAGGATACCACAGTAGACTTCAAAAAAGTTATTCAGGGCTCTTGATATATCAACGATAAGCAGTATTCATATATTGAATGGATCATTTGTATGAATTAATCTAAATCACTGTTGAATATATGTACATCAAGGATACATCTTGACATTAACTTACAATGAAACAGAAAAATATGAAACTGTTTTAGAAAGGCAATGGATAATTTTAGCATTTCATCTTCATAAAACTATAGCTAAGATCAAAACAGATAAACCGTAGATATCCTACATCAATCTGTCAAATGAAATTGAAAAAACTCTGGGTATATATCCAGAATCAGTTATAAGGAAATGATGCTGGCATTAATGAACATTTGAGCAAAGGCAAAAAAAAATGGTTCTTATAATAAACAAAACATTTAAGCCACAGAGCATTTAACGCAGTATCTTATCAAAATCTGAATACAATAAAAGTCTGAATGGTTGGTTATTAGTTAAAATTCAGATGGGGTTCCCTCCATGGTTAGCTGTTATTGAAGGATTATATTTCAACTATGGTATTATTACTACAAAACATGTATTGATCCGTGTTGCAAATATTATGACTATTCTTTGTATTTAGGTGTTCCTTCCTATGCATTTGGGAAGGATGCCGCGCTCCCCCAATCCCAGCTGTGGAATTGAAAAGATAGTACAAGCAAAACAAACCTATATAAAGTCAGTATTTCATGAGGGTTAGTACAAAACACAAAAAAACCCATCAGCTTCCACAGGAACAACACATAACATAAGCCATCGGTGCCACATATCCAGAAAATACAATTTTGTTTTAAAATTAAACAAGACCATCAGGTCTCTCAAATGCAAAAATTAAAATGCTTGACGTTGGAAAATTGGTATGGGAGTAAAATATTAAAGCCAAAAAGGGGAAAAGGGCAGCACCTTTAAAGTAAAACATTCAGAGATGAGCGGAGTATCTCATCCAAGCTTGCATGCTTTTCGAGTATTAGCCGTACTTTGCAAACGGCTCCATTGGCGCTCAAGATCGAGCATTTCATAGAAAAGACACAGTGAAGAACCGTGAGGAATACATGAAATAAGTGAACCACAGCCTGAACACAGGGAATTTAACCGGTTTAAGGACCAGGGCCCTTTCCTGCTTTTCTAATGTCATTTTTCACTCCCCCACCTTCAAAAATCTATAAACTTTTTTCATTTTTACACGAAGAGCCGACCTGTTGTGGGATCCGGCTGGTTTCGCGTAACAAATTGCAATTCTCATGATGGTATTAAAATTCAATGGCCAATGTACTCGGACAGAGGGCAAAAAAAACTTCCCAAATGCAATGAAAATGGTGAAAAAAAGCTTCTTGCGCCATTCTTCTTGTGAGGCTTGGTATATTACGTCCCTGCATTGAGCGCCCCAAATGACATGTATACTTTATTCTTTTGGTCGGTACAATTCACGGGCGATACAAATTGGTATAGGTTTATAATGTTTTCATTACATTTGGACAAAAATTAAAACCTCCTGTACATAAATAATTTTTTGGATTTGCACCTCTCTGGACGCTAATAACTTTTTTTTATACTATAGGTGTACGGAGCTGTGGGTGGTGTAATTTTTTGCGAAATTTGATAATATGTTCATGATTAATTTTAGGACTTATAAGACCTTTTGATCACTTTTTTAGATTTTTTCTAGATTTTGAAAAATGGCAAAAAAGTGCAATTTTCGACTTGGGCGCTTTTTTTCCGTTACGGGGTTACCGCATGAAACAACCGTTATCATATTTTCGATTTAGATCGGCATTTTCGGACGTCCGTCGGATACCTGATGTGTTAGTGATTTTATTGTTTATTTATTATTATGTCAGTTCTAGGGAAAGGGGGGTGGATTTGAAATTTTCGGCTTTTTTATATCCTTTTTTTTTTAACTTTTTTTTTTTTTTATTTATACTATTTCAGACTCCCTGGGGGTACTTTAACCCTAGGTGTCTGATCCCGAGCTATTCTATAATGCCATACTACAGTTATGGCAGTATATGGGGAGTTTCTTCCCTAATTCTTACAATGTGCTATCAGCACATGGTTAATGACAGGGGTTAAAACGAAATAGCCGCGGTCTCGGAAGACCCGACGGCTACCATGGAGTCACGGATCGCCGCCCTCCGATGAAGTCACCAGGGAGCACGACGATCACCAGGGTAAGATGGCCCAGTTAGAAACGACTCGTGGATGTACCGGTAAGCCTTTGCTGCAATAGCAGCAAGACTCTTACCGGCTATGAGAGGGGCTCAGTCCCCGTGAGCCCTCCCATGCAGTGCGACGCGACCCGCAGCAGTGCCGTGAATACACGGGGCGGCGACGAAACAAGGTTAAGTGAAGAAACCACACTGAAGAAACACTGAGAACACGTTGCAGATGTTCCGTAATCTGCTAAACTTATCCGAAGACACGAGTGCCGAACGGGTTGGTTCGTAATTAATGAAAGTTAACATTAAATAATTAAAAGTTTGACAACAACTTTTTGGATGTTCCATGATAGTTTCTATTCTAACCAAATAGCTATTCTGCCGGACTTATCAAAACCAGCAGTCACTCATTTTATACCACCGGACAGGATTAACAATGAGTATACAGTAAATCCCCCTCCGTACAAAACCACACCATATTACATCCTACCACTGTTTTTGTCTCATTATTGAAATCTAGCAGTTTTGTTGCATTTGCCTTTATTGCCACGAGAATTTGCACCGGCAGTGGCGCAGTGGTGTACATCACTCCAACCTTCCCTTTCACAATGGACAAATTGACTTAAAGAACCCACGGTTCATGAAGTCTATACCCATATCACACATGGCTTCAGGCGGGCCATGGCCGTTAAAAACCTGAAAGCACATACATACAGGAAGACAGCCCCGAGGAGTGTCACATCATACTTACAGAGCGCATGTTGATAGTAGCATCTCATTACACACACAGTGCAGGGGGTGAGGCCTCCAGCACCAAGCAAAAGACATAGATTGAGCCAAGCACCAGGAGTCTGTCACATCCGTAACAGGCTAAAGTCATGTCGTATAGGAGTAATCATACACAGAGGGCTACAGGGGGTTGTGGATGACAGCATCCACCCGGAAGCACATGGAGAAGGACAGACACCTTGGAGTGATACATAATTTATACAAGCTGCTCCGTCATATGTATAGGAGTATCTCCCATACACACAGCTGCAGGGGGCCACTGGGCAGCCAGAACCAGGCAGTGTACCATACTAACAGACTGTCCGTCCTGTGTTATGGTATCTCATACAAACAGATGCAGGCGGCGTGGTCTGCCAGCACCAGGACGACACCCCCCCCCATTGCGGAGCCCGCACCAGGAGTGTCACGTCACTATTAGGCGGTACAGTCATTTCAAATCCACCTGAGTATTCCCTCGACGGGGAAAGAGAGGCAAGCCAACAACAAACAAATCATAGAAATGCAATAAATCTTTAATGAAAACAATGTATAAAACACATACTGGATGTGGATGAGGGTCAAAACATGAGATGCAGACAACTGTACGATGGTGACCCAACACCAGAAAAATTGCATCGGCAGTTCAGCAGCATAGGGAAAACCGTAGAGAATTATACTTGGGGGTAAATATATACGGGACTGGAGATGATGTATGGGACTAGGATGTCTATACAAGGATCGGCCCTGCAAAGACCTGCCAAGTTGGCACATTGGAAACCCCATTAAAAAAAATGTTTTAAAGGAATCCAGATGCCTGTAAGCCAGCTTACCGGTAAAGGTGTGGTGTTCCATAGCTGCTGCCGGCTGCAATTGCCATCGACGGGCGTTTCGCATTCCTGCTGAGCCTTCGTCTGGGGGCACGCCGAACTACGCGCTAGGGGCAATTGCCCAAGCCTCCGGGGGGGCCACCCCCCAAACAAGCTATGGTAACACAACACATGATTTAACGGTAAGGGACTCCGGCAGTTACAGCATTTCTGGAATGCCTTATTATGTTCCAAAATGCTGCCAATTGGACATGTCTTTGCACGTAAGACTGTAATAGACATCGCTTAGTACCATACATCATACTCCAGTCCCGATATAATTACACCAAGTAGAATTATTCTCATGGTGTTCCATATGTGATGTGCGGATTATTGCAACTTTTCTGTGTTTCACAATCCTGACAGTTGTTGCATCTCCATGTTTTTAATTCAACTCACACACATCCATGTTGTTTTATACCCATTTTTTCATTAAAGATATTATTTGCCCTTCTATGATTGTTTGTTGTTTTGTGCTTTCTCTCTCCCCGTTGAGGGAGTACCATGGATTTGTAGTATTATTGAGGTTATGACCACATTGCGTTATACTGAGGGGCGCGCCACTAGGCTTTAGGCGGTTCAGGAGTGCGGACACCCACACCTATATTTACATTACACACCTCGTTTTCACCCCGCTATTCTGTTCTTTTTGTTTGTTTTTGGCTGTCAGTCATTGGTATTAAGTATCCCTACCACACAGGTGCAGGGGACATCGCGCCAGACAGGACAGTACATAGAGGAGCCATCACGCCAAAGGACTGTGTCACATATTATTACAGGCTTTCAGTCATGAAACAGACGCAGTAATACTATACACAAAAAGGCTGTTAGCGGGGTGTGGCCGCCAGAATAGGAAACTACATAGAGGAGCCAGCACCAGGAGTATCAATCAATAAAGAGGCTGGTCAGTGCATGTGTTTAAGAGTATCTCCATTACGCCACACACAGGATTAGTGGGCATTGTCCAGCACCAGGACTCTTTGGGTACATAGATGAGCCAACACAGGAGGTAACATCATTAGACAGTCTATCAGTTTATGTGTATAGCGAGTATCTCATATCAACGCCAGGGGCAGCGGGTGTCTGGGGGCCAGCACCAGGAAGTACATAGAGGAGCCAAGCAACAAGAAGTGTCACATCATTTTACAGGCTGTAGGTCTGTGTATCGAAGTATCGTCATTACTCACACACAGCTGACAGGTGGTGCCAGACATCAGGCCTATTAGTACAAGGGAGCCCACACCATGGACGTGTCAAATGAATACAGGCTGTCAGTCATTTTATATGAACATCTGATATACACAGGCAGCCAGGGGCATGGCCTCAGACCAGGAAGCACACTAGAGGCGCCAGCAACACCAGGAACGGGTCACCATCATTACAAAGGCTGTCACGTCATGTGTACAGGGAAAATATCTCATTACAAGCAACCTGCCATTGGGGGCCAAAGCATCAGAACCAGGAAGTTACATATAGGGGCCAAACCCAGGAGTGTCACATCAATATACAGGCGTGCAGTCATTTGTATCCTGAGTATATCATACCACACAGGCAGCAGGGGGCATGGCCTCCAGAACCAGGAAGCACATAGATGAGCCAGCACAAGGAGTGTCACATCACTATATAGGCTGTAGGTCATGTGTATAGAAGTATCTCATACACACACAGGCTGCAGGTGGCGCCAGCAAAAGAAAGTACATAGAGGAGCAAACTCCAGGAGTGTCACATCTCTATACAGGCTGTCACTCATTTGTATATGAGTATCTCATACACACAGGCAGCAGGGGGCATGGCCTCCAGAACCAGGAAGCACATAGCGGAGCCAGCACCAGGATAGTCACATCATTATACAGGTTGTCAGTCATGTGTACAGGAGTATCTCATACACGCAATCTGCAGTGGGCATAGCAGCCAGAACTAGGAAGCACATGGAGGAGCCAGCACTAGGAGTGTAGCATCATTAAATATTAATTCAAATTACAAAATTAGATTAGATAAATCATTTTACTTTCATTGACATTTAATATATTTTTGTTTCTAATGAAAACAATGAATAGCACAAATAAAGTGTGTAGTGTGTGGCAGTACAAGTCATTGTAATGTCACAGGACTGTTTCAATATTTAACTACAGAAGTACACAGGTATTTTAGAATTTACCCTATGTTCTGATGAAGTCTCATGGCAAAGGATGTTGGGGCAGCAGATGTAGGCAGGTGCTATATACTCCTATATACTAAACACAGTAAACAGTATGTAATGCATGTTCAGGCTATATTGCGATATACAGTGTATGTGTAAATAAATGCACTAATACAATACCATTCTGTGCATATATTTTATTGACATAATATTATTGTACAATTGCAGCTAGTAAACATAAAGCTGTAAGAAATTAATATGTATGCAGAACATAGATTTATTCTGTATTGAATAATTACAGATATCTAATGTTCCTAAATAAAGAATGTTTTCTACTGTGTAAAATCATAAAAGGGGTTAAAAATACTTCACCAGACAGAAGATTTTTACTGAGTCTCTAAGAAACAGCCAAACACCAGCTTGACATTTTGCATCCTTCACAACGAAGACAAAGGCGTGAAGAAATTCCCATGATTCCTTTCTGCATGCCTAACTATGAGCTCAGGTGCAGCAGCGTTTGCCCTGGACCGGCCTCATCAACATGAAGGGCGAACTCATCGTTTCTGCATCTTTTCTCGCCAGTGCTTGATTAATTGGCTCACAAATACGCAGACTGAATACCTAATACACCTCCTGTTCCTATTCTTTCCTCACAGCCGCTTGGCAAGATTTACATATACTTTATATTCCATAATTTAAAAAAAAATGCAAGCACATCTCAGTAATTTGATGTAATGACGACATGTCACCAAAAAGAGGAATTAGAAAAATCTGTAGGTATTTAATTTATTCTTGTTTTTTTTTTCCTCTAAGTAGATATCTCTTGGAAATACATTAATATTCATGTGCAAGAAAAGGAGAAATACACAGCAGAGGAAAATACCAAGGATTTAAAATAAGCTGAGGACATTTTTGAGAAATGCCTTTCAATGATAACATGAGATGATAGCCCGGCTTGGAAAAAACACATGCTTTTATTATGTAAAATATAGCATGAGTATATGCAGAATCACATTTCAATTTTTTTGGAGTATAATTCTTACGATTTCTAAAAGATGAATATTAGCATCAGGGTTATTAGAAAAGCTGTTAAAAGATTCATTAAGGCGTGTTTTAATCCATTTTTCAAAGCTGCAGTCTGTTTCGCTAAATTATAGCCGTAGCTGCAAAGCGCTATATACCTGGAATGTAAAAAAGTTTTTGAATGCTAGTTATCGATTATATGTGTTTTAAAGTAAAATACAGAGCACAACAGGTATGTGTGTATATGTATTGTTCTTTCAAAAGTACAACAGAGTACAATAACAATTAACAGGCACACCCCTATCTATAAAGCCCATAAAGAGGAAGAATGCATGAGGAGATAGAGGCTCACACAGGCTGAAGCTGTCCCTCTCCTGGGACTCACCACACAATGCTAATCCATACTGGTCCTGTTAGACACTCCTTATGTACGTGCACTATAAGGGTTCCTACCCCATCGACAGAATAGAATACATTCTAGGCACTTATTTAAGTTAGAAATTTGTTTGCTTTATTTGTGCTGCCAATAAACTGTTTTGTAACGTTTCAGCAATGCCTCTTACCTTTGTCAAACTCCAACAAAATATATACAGTGTCAGCAAGATGGGATGGGGCAGATTTACCAAGTTCTCTGAAAGTCAGAATATTCCTAGTTGCCTATGCAACCAATTACAGCTCAGCTTTCATTTTACCAATGCTCATAAATATTTTGGAGGGGTGATTGGTTGCCATGGGCAACTAAGAATATTCTTTTAGACAGCTTGATAAATCTGCCCCATAGGGGCTCATTTACTAAGGGTCCGAACACCGCACTTTCGTTGGGTTTCCCGAATATGTCATATTTGCGATGAATTTCCCATGGATTTTGGCGCACGTGTTCGGATTGTGGCGCCGGCTTTCACGTGACCGAAATCCGAGGGCATAGCCGTTGGACAATGAATACCAATTATCCAGGAAAATTAAAGAAACACAAGACCTGCTATAAAACAAATATATTATGCCTATATCCAGATCATAAAGACCATCTAATTAAGTAGACAACACTTTTTGACAAAATATATGTTTTATTAATAATTAATACACAAAATTTACAAACGTATGATCACCAAGATAATCCCATTAAAATAATCCCTGGTGGACTAAAAAAATCCGTTGGACAACCTAACGGATTCGGAAAAAACGCGGAATTTAAAAAGTGATTTGTGTCGCAAGATCAAGCACACAACCTTAGTGAATCCTGACAGACCCAAATCCTCGTCGGACAACGCACCGCAGGATCGCGACTGGAACGGGTAAGTAAATGTGCCCCATTGGGGCACATTTACTTACCCGGTCCATTCGTGATCCAGCTGCGCGTTATCTGCGCTGGATTCGGGTCCGGCCGGGATTTATTAAGGTAGTTCCTCCGCCGTCCACCAGATGTCGCTGCTGTGCTGAAGAGCATCAGAACGCACTGGAATACACCGAGCCGGGCTGAGTGAAGGTAAGTGCAATTTTCGCAACACATTTTTCTTTTTAATGTGGCGTTTTTTCCGAATCCGTCGGGTTTTCGTTCGGCCACGGCCCCCGATTTCTGCTGCGTGCATGCCGGCGGCGATGCGCCACAATCCGATCGTGTGCGCCAAAATCCCGGGGCAATTCATGGAAAATTGGCACAAATCAGAAATATTCGGGTAACACGTCTGGAAAACGCGAATCGGGCCCTTAGTAAATGACCCCCATTGTATTCAAAGTCCATCCTGAAGGTCTCATTGGTGGTGCTGAAGTATTTACTACATCTTTGGTTAGACTCCAGTAATCTGGATGAAATGTACTCTTAAGGAGATATGACAAAAAAAGGGAGTAATATGTATCTTAAAAGAAGGGATCGAGCTTACCATGAGCGGCTTTGAGAGAGCATGTACTCACTGTGTGGAGAGCACATCTGTGCTGAATGAAATGCGCTGCCTGCGTACTGAGAATGCAACCAGGTATATAAGAAGAAAGTCGCATCTCCAAGAGGTGGCATGGCCAATGAGAGAGAAAGGGGTGTGTACTGAGCATACGTAGCCAATGAAAGAGAGAGGGGAGTGTATGAAGACTTCGGTAATCTCCAGATGGGATTGAGATTCTCAGATTGGCATAGTAGGACTTTACGCCTCTGCACTCGGTACTACATATAGCGCGGTGCGCATGTGGTGCAGGAATAGTGCATATTTATATTCAATCTGTGTGAGATCTAGTGTATGGGCATAAGTTGTACGAGATAAGATGTATAACATATGTATTGGAATTGATAGTATAGGATATACCGAATCTTAAATTAATTTTGTCAAATGGGCCCTATTTTTGGGATAAGTGGGGATAAGACTAGTATAGCGTGGCTGAATATAATGTACATGTAATCCGGTGATGTCAGAAGGATTGGATGCTCCAATGTATAAAAGTGAATATATGATGCTCGGGATGTTAAATTTTAGTGAGTCCCAATATGAGTGTAAACAGGTGTAGTATGATGGGATGTGGTGGATATGTAATGTGGAGATGATGGGAGAAATGGATCATCTGTTGTGAGTGAAATGAAAAGTGTGACTAAAAGATCAGAGGTAAAGAAGAACTGCTGGTGGCTCACAGGACCTCAATGTCTATCAACAATTCTGAAATAAAATGAGTAATTTTAGTAAAATGCAAGAATACCATGATACATTATGAGACTCAATGGCCCACATTTACTAAGGGGAGTGCACCAGTTTTCTGTCAGACTTTGCACGTTCTTTTCAGTGCAACCTGCTTGCACGTGTATTTAAGAAGAGTCTGAGACACATTTCTGGTGAACGCAACAAAACTGTGTCACACGCTGAACTATACCCAACGCGTTGGGAGTTCCGTTGCTGAGTCGAACCATGCGTTACAGTTTACATGCAAAGTATGAGAGAATTGTGTTGCAAGCCCTGTGTTAAAGGTGCACCAAAAAAAAGTGGTGGATTCTATAGGGGCCGTGCAGGGAGCGCCAGATTCATGAAGAATGTGATGCAATTTGAACTGTTCTTAATAAATGTGCCCCAATATTCAAAGGAAACTGTGTAGAATACTCCCTATGGTTCGAGGCTCCTCAGGGTATGGATCCAATAGGCCTCTCTTTGTTTGAGTAACTTGATTCTATTGCCTCCTCCATGAGGTCTCGGGACTTCTTCCAAGACCTGATTTTTAAGCTGAGCGGGATTGTGTCTTGCCCAAATGTTGTGGGACTGGTAACCTCAAATTGCCGGTACGAATTGTTGATTTGTGTTTGCCAATCCTTGTCCCTACTAAGTGACCTCCAGGCCGGACTTCGAACACAGTACCTTTATGCCATCTTGTACAAATCATTTGATGTAACTGTGTATGTTTATCAACATGTATGATTCTATTCACAATGCAACAATCTTTATGTTTGTCGCATACTTTCCAAAAAAGTTTTGGTACATTATGCACATATGCTGACTCTATGTATGTATGTATATATTTATTGCAGTTTTACAAAGGCAAGACACATTGCCAAAATGTTACAAAAGCAAACTAATTTCTCACTTGATGAAGTGCCTACAATTTATATTATTCACCAGGCAATGCTGACAGAGAGTCAGGTAATGTAAAATAAACTTATATAAAGTACTCAAATGATCCAGAATCCTGACAGAGGCATTTTTAAAATCAGTATAGCGTAGGCAATTGGAACCTGTCAACACCTATTAATGACAATCTTGGTGACATGTTTACTATAAAGAAAATCTATCGTTCACAATGATCCAAATCATCTTCTGATCAATCAAGGTATGTATTTTATATTCCTTTCAACAGTTGTTATAGCACTGAAATTGCACTTTTAAAAAGATGCAAATGACTTTAAAGGGCTTTAGGGGTGTTAACAGAACTCTTCTGGGCTCCTGCTCTAGGGCATAATTATTTGGACATCAGATATGCCCATTGCTTTCTCCAGTCTAACTGCTAATAATGATCCAAGCCCTCTTCTATAATCAGTAGTTATATCTAAAGAGTGAAGGAGGTAGGGGGTTGATTATGCCCTAGAGCCAAATTCCAGAAGGGCTCTGTTATTGCCTCCAAAGCACTAAATTCATTTACATATTTTTAAAAGTTATTTTTTGAGGGGGGGGGGGTCTGTAAGGACAGTGGAAAGGAAAATAAAAGGTTTGCCAGAATTTTGACAGAACATAATCCACAATAATGTATGGCTCATTGTGAATGATTTCCTTAAAGGGGGTTTTCCACTTTGCCTCATGTAATGTGTGTGTGGGGGGTAGGTTATTAGGTAATTTACCAACATACATATATTAAATATTTTGCACTACTTACTCAACATGTAAAGTGAAGCCTCCTATCCTTTACCTCATCAGTCAGACGATCCAGACCATAGAATGGCTGCACATGGAGGGTCATGTTATCTCTATCTGTCCATTAGCATTTTCCCTCCCATGACCTTATGCAGGTATCATGAATTTACAACATTAGGTGGAGGTCTGGGAAAACTGGGTGTTTGGAGCAGCATTGAGTTTAAAAGGGCCTGAAAGCAGTTCTTCATCAATTAGAGGGAGGAACTGCTACTCTATATTGATAGATAAATATAATCCACTTATCTCTTGGCGGCTTTAGTGCCTCTGATGTTGTTTTAGAACTTAGAGTTTACCATTGTGCCATTAACCAATTGGTACCTGGTCCTGGGTCTCCTTAAATAATGTATAGAGGGTATTTTATCAAAAAATGCAATGCTCATGCCTATAGATGATGATGTGGGGTAAAAGCTATAAAACCATGTTGTATAATTATGATGTCATAATGCTGGGAATCCAAAATGCTATCTGCCAGAATCTTTACTCTTCATCCTTGGCTCATCCAACCTTTGTATGTTTTATGAGAATAATTTACACTCGCTGCTAATTTGAATCAATGTGGATCTGATTTGTATGGTTCAGTGCATCCAAATACAATTTCACAAGTACTAAATATGGTGTGCGAACTAAATAACCAATACATAAAAAAGTTATTGATCTTGGAATGTGATAATGCGTTCTATTTAAGGCCAAAACAGGTCTGGACTGGAAATCACTGTATTTTAATAATTTTTAGATGCACTTTTACTCTCCCATACTATGGGGGAAATCTTTTGCATTTAATAGGCTGAATACAGGGGTTTTCTGAGCTATGGTTAGAGCAAAATGTCTTGGTTAAAAAAACTGTTTCAAATAAATGTGAAAGAGCTAATTTACCATGGCACCGTGGAAAATAGTTATGGGGCACTATTGCACTATTAGTCGAGAAATTTAGGAAGTAAATTAGTGAGCACTATGACTAACATTATGGGGGCTCTCTGACTGGCATTAAAGGAAGAAGAAGCACATTATAACTATATTTCTATCATATCCCCTGCAGAAAATGCTGGCATATTATAGATTGTAAATGTGCTGTGAATATATGTTTTTCTTCTGCTTTTTGGTTGTAATTATGGGTGTGTCTTATGGCTAGGGAACTCCTATAGTCCGATACACTCCCAGCTATTAAAAACAATTCAGATCATCATTAGTAAATGATTATTACAATCAGGAAAATGTTATGTGTTGTTCAATTTGTGTAATGGGGTTACATCAAAGTACAGCCAGTTGTTTATATTTCTGAATGGTGGCCCATTATCAGCATTAAATAAATAAATATATTTCTAGTTAACTTGAATCGGTGATCATTGATTCAATCGGTGACAGCATGGTTGATTGTCCACCTATTTCCTTTCAATGATATGGTAAATGAGAATTTTCACATTACCTAAAGTTCTGCAGTCATATTTGTAACTGATGGAGGTACAATTCTCCCTATTTTTTCCAAATATAGCATTTACATGTGCAGATGGGAGGAACTATATATTAGGCAAATTCAGCAGATACTGTATATTGAGTATATTGATGATCTCATTTAGTTGGCATGACTCCAATCTTTCTTCAACTTGGTTTCTTGCTTTTGTAGAGTATATGAATTATGTATATTGAAATAAGGGAAGTGTGTCAGCAGTTTTAACTACTGACAGTGCTAGGAAGGAGCCCTAGAGAGCTGTTTCATCATACCTTTGTGTACATAGTTGGTAGAAGCATGTAGTCTTCATTCTAAAGATCTGTTCTCCACACTGAACTGCCTTACAGCTCATCCTTTCTGCTTCTAGTATCCAAACAGGAAAACTGACAGCTCTTTTTCATGCTTATATCTTACCCTCATGGTACACCCTGCCTGTACTTGGACCTACTTACCTTTTGACATAGGCTTCTGACAGGTTACATAGTGAGGGGTGCTTCACTTGTTTATTATACTCTTGTTTTGCATGTTGACTTTTTTGTTTACAAAATTTGTTTACATTAACACCATGCAAATTTCTAACAGCCAAAGGGGTTTGTGAGGTTGACTATATTGTACTCACCTCACCGAGTCGTGTACAGAGTGCTTCATTGCACCTTTTAAGTGTTTTTATGTTTTTGAGGTCTTGTGTCGTTATATTTGTTCTAATAAAGATTGCTATTATTATTGACAATTCCTGGGCTGGTATGACACTCTCTCTTTCTTTCTCGCTATATGTATTATTATAGCATCTTTGGCCTAAATATAACATCACTTGTGGTGCAGGACCCCACTTTTTTGTATATGACCAAGGAAAAGAACAGCTTGTCATGCAAAAAATAAGCTCTTAACCAGCTCTGTTAAAAATGCTAAAGTTATGCCCATAAAAAGAGTGTTTTGTTTCGTAGTAAAAAAAAAGCTATGTAAAGGAGTTATTGTCATAATTGTAGTGACACAAAAGGCAACAACAACATATACTTTTTGGCTTTTTGAAAAGCCAAAAAAATGCTGAAAATCGAACTAAAGAATGTATGTATTTTATTTTCTTTCACCCAGACGAGTTGATAAAATCTCATCAATAAACTACAAGCAGCCAAAAATTATTTATCTAAAAATGCTTCTCATACTTATCATCACAAAATATAAGCCTTTATATATCCACAATGTAAAAACTCAAAACGGCCACATCCTTAAGTGCGAGACTGGCTGCAACATATAGGGGAATCTATGAGCAATATGACATTACACATATCCTAGGTAGAACATTACCAATGAAAAAAGGCAAAAAATGCCCTCCTACATAGCCCCTGACCCTGTAGTTAGTGGTAAAACGGTGTATGGTTTGCGAAATGTATTCTGCATATATTCTGAATTCACAGGACTTTTTCTCATATATTCTGAAAAAGTCCTGTGAGAAACATACTTTTTTGCTCTCGCCGGCAATCTTCTTCTCATTCTCATTTTGCGGCCTTATCTGCTTTACAGAGATTTATTTTTCTCTCATGATCCTATAATGCCTCATCGTACCTTGCAACGTGTATCACCTAAACGCTTTAATCTTCTCATTTTGCTTTCCTTACAAGATAGTTAGCCACATAGGCTTTGTTTCTTGTTCATGTTATGCTTTTTCCATAAGGTATGTGTTTTTCTCACAGGACTTTTCTCGAATATATGAGAAAAAGCTCCTGTGAAGTTCAGAATATTGCAAGGAACTACATTTCGCAAACCTAACCGTTTTAAAAAACCACCTAACTACAACAGGGTCAGGGGCTATGTCGGAGGGCATTTTTGCCTGGTTTCATTGGTAATGTTCTTACCTAGGATACGTGTAATGTCATATTTGCTCATATTCCCTATGATGGTTGCAGCCAGTCTCGCGCACTTAAGAGATGTGGCCGTTTGAGGTTTTACCATTGTGGATATATAAAGGCTTATATTTGTTGTGATGATATAGTAAATGAGAAGCCATTTTAGATCAATAATTTTTGGCTGCTTGTGTTATTATTGAGATTGTATCACTCGTAGGGTGAAAGAAAATAAATAGACATAATTCTTTAGTTCGATTTTCAGCATTTTTTTTGGCTTTTCAAAAAGCCAAAAAATATATGTTGTTGTTGCTTTTTTTCACTACATTATGAAAATACTCCTTATATAGCTTTTTTTTTTACTACAAAAACAAAACACTCTTTAAGGGCATTTTAGGGCTTCCTTCCTGAGCATGTAGTAGTTAAAATACTGCTTGACACACCTTCCCTTATTTCAATAGACAATTCATATACCTACTTACCAAAAGCAAGAAACCAGTTGAAGAAAGATTAGATGATCATGCCACACATAACATGAGATCATCAATATCCAATTATCCAGTTCTGCTGAATTTGCCTACAGATATGTTTCCTCCCATCTGGCAACATGTGTAAATGCTATATTTGGAAAAAATGGAGAGAAATTGTACCTCCATCAGTTCACACATAGACTGCAGAAACTTAGGTAATGTGAAAATTCTCTATTTACCCCATACTCATTGAAAGGAAATAGGTGGACAATAAACCATGCTCTGTCACGATTGAATCAATGATCACGATTCAAGTTTACCTAGAATATAGTTATTTATTTAATGCGATAATGTGTGCCACAGTTCAGCATGAAATACAACATGGCTGTACTTTGTTGTACCCAATTCACAAAGCGTTGAACAACACCAAACATTTCCTGTTGTACATACATATTACTACTGAATGATTGATTGTTTGTTAATCGCTGGGAGTGATCGGACTATAGGAGTTCCCGAGCATAAGACAACACCCATAATTACAACACAAAGCAGTAAGAAAAACATATATCACAGCCCATTTACATCTATACATATCCAGCATTTTCTCGGGATATGATAGAAATAAGTGTATAATTTGTCTCGTCTTCCTTTAAATGCCAGTTCAGAGAGCCCCCATAAGGTGTTAGTCCATGTGCTCACTAATTTACTTCTAAATTCCCCGACTAATAGTGCAAATAGTGTCCCCATAATATTTTCAACGGTTTGCCATGGTAAATGTAGCTCTTTCACATTTATATTGAAACAGTTTTTTACCAAGACATTTTGCTCTAGACCATAGCTCAGAAGAAACCCCTGTATTCAGCCTAATAATGCAAAAGATTTCCCCCATACGTATGGGAGAGTACAAAAGTGCATCTAAAAATTATTAAAAGTCAGGGATTTCCATCTCCAGACCTGTTTTGCCTAACTAGAAGCCTTATCACATTCCCAAGATCAAAACTTTTTTATTGTATTGGTGATTTAGTCGCACACCTATTAGTAGACTTGTGAATTGTATTTGGATGCACTGAACCATACAATCAGAATCCACATTGATTCAAAATACAGTGAGGGTAATTATTCCTATAAAACATACAAAGGGTGGATGAGTAAGGAGACGAGTAAAGAGTCTGGCAGATAGCATTTTCTGATTCCCAAGCATTTGACATCATAATATACAACATGGTTTTACAGACACTTTTACCCCTACATCATCTCTCTACAGGCATGAGCATGTGCATTTTATGAGAAATACCCTCTATACTTATTTAAGGAGGACCAGGACAGGTTCCATTGTTAATGGCACAATGGTAAACTCTAAGGTCCTAAAACAACCATCAGAGGCACTAAGCCGCCAAAGAATAATGAGATATTTTCTATCATATAGAGTAGCAGTTCCTCCCTCTAATTGATAAGTAGAACTGTTTCAGCCCTTTGTAAGACTCACATGCTGCTCCAAACACCATTTTCCAGACCTCCACCTACATGTATGTCAATTCATGATAACCTGCTATAGTCATGGAGGGAAAATGCTAAAGGACAGATCTGAGAAACATGCACCATCCTGGTGCACATTCTATGGTCTGGAATCCGTCTCGGACCTGATGAGGTAAAGATAGGAGCTTCACTTTACATGTGAGTAAGTAGTGCAAAATATGTAATATAATATGTGGTGTAAATTAACACTAATAACCTACCCCCCACACACACATTACATTAGGCAAAGTGGAAAACCCCTAAGGAATCATTCACAATGAGCCATACATTATTGTGGATTATGTTCTGTCAAATTCTGCAGCCTTTTATTTGTCCTTCCCACTGTCTTACAGAACCCCCCCACCCTATAAAAAAAAAACTTTAAAAAAAGTAAATAATTAATGCTTGGAGCAATAACAGCGCCCTTCTGTGAATTTGGCTCCTTCGGGCATAATCAAACCCCCTACCTATCCCATTTTTTTTCAAGTATGTAATGATAAAAATCAAAACAGAGGGTGTGGTCCCCTAGAAATACCATGGGCTTCAGGGTGGAGGAGAGAGAAAGCCCCTCTACGATTGTCCGCTTACCAACTGTCTTTACCCAGGAAATCCCGGTGGAACCAGTGAGGAATAATGAAATGTCTTTTATAATGTCGCAGTTTTAACCCAGGAAGAGGTACGGCGCCGCCTCCACCAACCACTAAGATAGCATAAATCCACCTGGGCCAGATGGCATACACCCCCTGTTCTGCATAAATTATGTATGGGTGATAGACAGACCGTTTTTTAATATTGTGAAGATTCCTGAGACGTGGTTATGTTCCCCGAAGCTCATAGCAATGTGGTACCAAGATATACAAAAAAGGATCAAATAGCGATCCTGGAAACTACAGACCCGTGAGTCTAACTGCTGTGGTGGGGAAAATATTTGAGGGGTTTGTTAGAGATGCTATCCTGGAGTATCTCACTGTGCACAACCTTATAACCCAGCGTCAGCATGGGTTTATGAGAGATGGTCCTGTCAGACTAATCTGATTGGTTTCTATGAGGAGGTAAGTTCAAGACTGGATCTGGGGGACTCTGTGGATGTTGTATATCTGGACTTTTCAAAGGCATTTGACACCATGCCACATAAAAGGTTGGTATATAAAATGAGACTGCTGGGAATAGGAGGAAATCTGTGTATTTGGGTAAGTAATTGGCTTAGTGATAGAAAACAGAGGGTCGTCATTAATGGCACATTCTCAGATTGGGTTGATGTTACCAGTGGAGTCGATGTAGTGCCACAGGGGTCGATTTCGGCCACTCTTTTTTAATATTTTTATTAATGACCTGTTAGTGGTTTAGCACGTCAAGTTTCATATTTTCAGATGATACTACAGCTGTGTAAGTATAATACGAGGTCGATAGTTTAAGCATTACAGAGTGCGTGTTGGAAGCTTGAGGGATGGGCATAGAATGGTTGAATGAGGTTTATTTAGTAAAGGCGAAGTTATCACTTGGGCCATTGACACAGAAAATTCTAATTATGTTCTACCACTGTCATTACTTAGTAAAAACTTAAGCGAAAGGAGTTGGGGATATTGGTGGATGGTAAACTTCTTTTAGATGACCAGAGCCAGAGCCTGGCTCTGCTGCTAAAGCAAATAAAATATTTGATGCATCAAAGAGGAATAGATTCTCATGATAAAGACCAGTTTCTGCCCTTAACAAATCCCTGGTCCATACCCCCATGGAATATTGTGTACAGTTTTGGGCACCAGTGTATAAAAGGATTATAGGATGGAACGGTGCCGAGGAGACAACCATGATTATTATGGGAAGGGGGGACTAGAATACATTAGCAGATTTCCAAAATTTGGGATTAGTTCATTTTAGAAAAAGATCACTGAGAGACTCATTTATAATGTACAAATACCTTAACGGACCGCTACCAAGGATCTCTCCAAAGATCTTTTTATACCTCGGCCTGTGACCAGGACAAGGGGCATCCTCTATTCCTATAGGAGAGCTATTCTAACCATCACCATAGACAAAGGTTCTTTAACTGTAGAGCAGTGAGACTTGGAACTCTACTGCCGCAGGATTGTTATGGCCGACTCTTTTCCAATGTTCAGATAGGCCTGGAGACTTTCACTGGAGAGAAAATATATCCCGGGTTTATGGGGAGTAAACCATTTATTTAATTTCTTGAAATGTTGGACTTTGATTGACTTGAGTCTCCTTCCATCCGTATAGACTACTCTGACTAATAAATTTCCATCTTTCTATGCGTTACATTTTTGGAAATACTGGGATAATGGCATCATGGGTGCTTTTATCCTCATCACAGATCACCTGGGAATTCTGTGAGAGTTTAGTTTCCATAAGGGGGTCCCATTCTAGGTTTCACCTTTTTACCAGGAACTTCAGAGTGTTTACTTCAGTCATAATCTCATCTACAATTAAACTGTCAAAATCTGCTTAAATAATCAATAAGATCCTTCCCTCCTGTGCCACTGTTTGCCATTTTATTAAGGGGTATTGTGATCCTTTGAACCTGCAATTTTCCCTTAAAAGGCATTGCAGAAACATTTCCAAAATTAGTGCCACTGACAAAAAGAATTCTAATGCTACAGTTTTTACTCCTTAGCAGGGGGTTTGAGTTAGCTTTTGTTGTACCGGGCAAATCTCATAAAATTTGGCAATCGCGCAGATTTAACTTACCCTGTCCTGTCGCGATACCCGCGGTGCAATTGTCCCGACGAAGATCGGGTCAGCGTCGATTCAACTATGATCGTGCGCCAGCAATCATGCTCCCCTCCACTGTACCCCACCGAGGTCCGCCGGAGTTCACCTCACTCTGCTTCTTCCGGTTCATCTGAGTGCTTGATCTTGCGAACAATTGCGTTTTTAAATTCTGCGGTTTTGCCCGAATCCGACGGGTTGTCCCGACGCCCGCCCCTGATTTCTGTCCCTTGCAAGCCGGCGCCGATGCTTCCAAAAGCCGTCATGTGAGGCCAAAATCCCGGGGTGGGGCAAATTTTGGCGCAAATGGAAATCACCGGGAACTCGACGAAATTCGTCAACGGCCCCTTAGTAATGAGCCCATAGTTTTCCCTGATTGTAGCATAGACAGCTCTACTACCCAATGAAAATATTGGAGACATGCTTTATGTATGGATTTAGTGTGTGCAGCACTATCCCCTTAACTTGACCTAGACCTTGTTCCCCTCAAAATTAATTCTAACATATACAGAGTCCCCTTCACTAAACAACAGTGTCTTTCAATTATAATTTGTGCTTTTCATAATTATTATATGCAAATTACATACATACTGTCCCAGAAATAAAGCTTATCATCAATTCACACAGTATGGAGTTTTTCAATACATAAATACAATTCCCACCCTACATACATATCCAATATCCCCAAATGATTTCATATATGTAACAGGAGCCCATTAATATACAACATGTATACAGTACCCCATAAAAATTATAATTACATGCAACCACCCCCTTTTAATACTGTTTACTTCTGTAAATAAATATAGATTGATTCTGTGCCCTTTCTAGTAAGTATTTCCAGCACCATGTCCCCAAATATAGATAGCTACCCCCAGTACACTTTCCGAGTTATATAGAAAGGGATCCCCAGCACACACCACCAGTATACGATAGGTAGCTCCAGCATATGCCCCCCGTATATAGGATAAGTAGCCCCCCACCCCCCTGTTGTACAGATAGGTTTCCAACCAGCTAGCATTTCTCACTGATACCCCACAATGTAATTGTATTTTCCTCCAACATTAAGAGTTCTAGTTCCTCCAAGTGTAGTTTCCCCGACGCCCAGGTCCTCTAAGTTAAAAACTCCTTCAACCTTCTATGCCCTATTCCCCCGCAAAACAACACTGTACCCTCCCTATTGTATTCTCTCATCCCTGGTGTAGAGGCCTGTAGCTGACCGCAAGTAAGCCCACGTGAACTCCCAACCCTCCTCCTGCACCAACATTTGAGCTGCCTTGTTTAGCCCCTAATCTCTTACTGGTCTTTTTGGCTCTTTGAAGTCCTTTGAAGCTTATGACCTAAGTTCCTACCTCTTATTTTTGCCATAGTGCCAATGTGATCCATGCCTGATCCTCACCAGCTCCTTCCAGTAATTGATCACCTATCGGCAACAAGTCCAACACCACAAACCTGGGAGTTATCCTATTTAAAAGTAGAACATTTAGAGTGTTTGAAATGAAACTTTTTCAAACTACCACCATTTCCATTTTTTTTGATAAATAATGCAAAACCATAATCAATCAAAAAGGTTTCACTATATAACATCTCTAATGCACCGGAAATGTTAAGCTTCAAAAGTTGTACCACTTATAGTGGACACTTCCATCTCAAATAAGGGCTTGGACAGAAGATAAAACCAATATCTCTCTGCAAGCCTGACATACATAGCCCGGTAAATTGTAAAAAAAAATGTTTCATGCACTTTTCGGATCAAATCTAATATGTATTCCCTCTTCTGCAACTTTTCTCATACAGCCGCAAATAAAAAAAAAAAAGTTAATTAAAAATATTATAACTATTCCGAGCATATGGACATATTACTACGGGCTTGTGGCGACTTTATCGTTCTTAGGTGCAAACTGCTTGCCGGGATATTTAAAGGCCATTAATTGAGTTATTGACGCTGCCACTCATTTTTTGCCATTCACTATAGGCTGCTGTATGTTTTTTCCTAAGCTTGGTGAATTTCCCTCTTTATATCCAATTAATAAATGTCTGCAGTATTTGTGGGACAGAGGTCCTATCCCCTTAGTTTAGTTTATATATAGTTTAACACAAAATTTGTCTTAGGGTTGGAATTATTTATTTTCATCAATAGTTACCATTGACTTTCCAATTTCCCAGATGTCCCAGTTTTTTGTTCTTCCAAACCAGACTATGTAGGTTCCTCATTACTTGATACAAAATAGAGAAAATAGAAAACCTCTATAAGAAAAAGACTCCCTGCTGTTCAGGGTCATCCCAAGTCCAGATATGTGCTACAGTTCATGAAGTATTTTATATTCTTGATTTCATCATATAGCAAGACTCCATAGGTTGGATCATGCATACTGCTCCTTGCCTTCATTATTACTTACCTCTGTTACGCGCGGTTTACTCTCCATTTGGAGTGTGACAAACGCACCTTAATAAGTTTCTCCTTTTCATTATGAACCATCACGTTCTAATTTACAGACGTACATAAGGATTTTGTAACATTTAAATACCTTTTTAGTACTGGGGGTACAATATATAAGCCACTGAGTTCTGAGTTTTACCTGTGGGAGGAGCTGAATTTGAACTATGATATGCTTGATCTGTGGAAAACCATGTATTATTATGCCATTAAAATAGTTCAAACATTCCAAGCCTTTGTTTGTCATTCAGCGAACTAACAGACCAATAGGCTACATAGGTATTGTATTTTCAAGAATTCAATGCTAAAGAATATTTTGTTTTCAAGTAAAATAACTCTTCCAGGATAGATGGCTGGATCAGGTGAGTAAACTGAGAGTGAAAAAGGGCAGCAGGACAAATGCAGTCCTTTATTAGTGGATCACAAGAAATGACTACTCGAGCTGAGTCCACCATTTTGAATACTCACCGTCCCCCATAATATTTTATCAGTCAGAATAGTTGCGCTTTGATACTCTTTGATTCCCTGTTTATAATCTGAATATTACTTCTATTCTACTTTCCTTCCTTTTACAAACCCCCAAAAGGAGTGGCTTGCAGCTTTTTAACTATGATATTGATTATAGAGGTAAGTTTCCTGAACACCATAAATTAACTGTACTTTATTTGTAAGGTGGACTTGAATGGACTCTTTGTTGCATTTTTTTCCATTTCCAAGCCTTATATACTATACAAACCTTGCTAGGATTGGTAGTAAAATGGTCCCTTTCTGGCACTTACAAACAAAATTTCTTACAATCTAACCTTTTGTATGTCTAATTTGTTTTCAAAATTGTCTCATTCTCTTGCTTCCAGAATTAAAGATTAAATTGTACATATTAAGAACATTTTTAAGACATTCCCAAATAACACATACAAACCACATTGCATAAGAGGCCCCAGTCACACTCCTAAAATATTGTTAGTAAATAATTTGAAGTGAATATATTTATATTTGAAGTGAACCTCAGTCCACCCTCTGCATGGTTGACCAAGATATATCTTATGATGAAGGAGGAGTTTATTGATGGAAAGACACAAGATCACCCTACACCTTTTTCCACTGGTCCACTTGGTTTAACGTTTATGGAGTAAGACAAACCTGCCTAGATGGCCTAGTGCCGAATAGGAACTTCCTTACTGATAGGTTTAAGCCCCCAGTGTGTTCCTAGCTTGTGACCCTCCTGCTACTCAGGATTTCTCCTTCATACCTGTTCTATGACGAAAAAACTCACCATCACTCTGTTTTACCTATTATTTGCTATATTATTTATGTAATATGCTAATTTAATATTACAGTTTTGGTATTTTATCAAAGTTAATAGTATGAAATGAGAATAAGTTAATACCCTTGATATGAAAATAAATTACAATTCTCACACTCATTTTTTTAAACCATGCTGCCATGACCACTCCTTTGACAAGAAAATTGCATCACCCAATTTTTGAATCTATTCTTAAATTTCAAGAATAAATTATACAGAGAAAATTGATACACAGTTTTAAAGGGTTGGCCCACTATCACTAAACTTTACCAGGGTAAAGATAGACCCAGATAGTACTAGCGCTTTATAACGGTTGCAAAGACGTGCGCCTCTAATCATTGCTATCGGATTGACACTATGTGCACCCCTTCCTCCCCCCAGAAAATTGACCGGTAAATCACAGCAGTCCTACAGTCACGCCCCAAAATAAGCCAATAAGGCAAACCCCTGGTCATGCAGATGTTTTTATACCTTTTTATTCTCAGGCCCTGTGACCAGGACAAGGGGGCAATCCCTCTACGCCTAGAGGAGAGGCGATTCTACCATCAACATAGCCAACTGTTCTTTACTTTAAGCGCAGTGAGACTATTGAACTCCTCTGCCGCAGAGTGTTCTGGTGGACTTCTATGTCCATGTTCAAGAGAGGCCTGGATGCCTTTTGGAGAGAAAAATATCAGGGGTATTGGAGAAACATTAATTTAATTCTTAAAGGTTGGACTTGAGGGACTTTGCGTCTTTTTTCTTCCCGCCTAATATAATATGATACTAGTGTTTTCAGACTGTTTTATGATAAACACTATTTATTCTTTTGTGATATAACAATGCTTTTAAAGGACTAATACCTTTTTGTGTGATCTGCACGATGTGTTCTTTATCCACCTTTGTTTTTAGGAACTGAGGGCAACATACCCTTGATCCAATGATAGTGACGTCCTAGCATATCCTTTGGAGAAGGCATAGAAAGCAGAATCCACAGCTTATATAAACTGTATCATTCCACAAAAAAAGTGTGGTGAGACCATTGAGCCATTATTTTTTCCATCATAAAGGAGTTTGAAGCTCACCAAAAACAGACTTTTTAATCAGCATTGTCACGAGTCCCCTGGCCCGTGCTTAACCCAAACTTTTCCAGGTAGTGTTGTACCGGTGAACCTATTAATAGGTCTTCTTCTACAAACCCAGGTAACGTTTTCATGGTATAAAAACAAATTATAGACCTGTGGGGTCTCTATAATACGGTATTGTACGACACTGTATTCGCAAGAGCTCCGTTTATGCTTATGTGTCAAGGCCTGCTTAATATCACCAACTATTCTTGCGATTGAATCTGATTTGCTGTTTTCGTATTGTATATTTGCATACAGTCTGCCTGTGGTCTAGTTATTGGTTATCATACTCTACCTTCTCATGGATATCATTTAATAAAATACTTTTGCTCTGACAACGATGTAGTGATTGGCTCCGATTTGTTTTCCATAATTAAAGCCCTAGAGCAAAAGTGATCTGTTAAATATTATCTGAATATGTTGGATATTCCAGTATTTACAGATACCTCTCCTGCAGATAAAAACCACGTGGAAAAACGGAATTACACCATTAAATTATACCTATGCAGTGCAGGTTGATTCAGTATTTAAGTTAACTTGTTCAACAATTCTGTCATTCAAAACGATTATCTGGATTGCTAAACCTGAGGACTGTAAATTATTTTTGGTCTATTGCTGTTGGAAATCAATGACAATTTGAGTTTGGTGCATTGTTATTTTGTGATAATTTACATCCAATATCAGAGTTGTAACATTTCTACAAAAGTGGGTGTCAATTTGCTCATTTCTTACTATTTAAGGTGCTGAAAAATATAGTCTTTAATTTTTTTAAAATGAAGACATGTACATTGCAATATTGGTCAAACTTACAATCTAATCACAGGAAAAAATTAGAACCTAACGAGCTTAAAAAACACAAACACATATGCACACATCTTGCGTCTCATATGCCAATCTCTCCATCTTGAGCTCTGCTTCGAATGCCTGTACATTATTAACGCATAAACTGGGGAAAGGCTTTGAATTTCAACAACAGAACCTATATTCCATTGAGATGAATGTTTTGATCTGTTAAGGCTGGGTCATAATGATGATAACAAAAATGGTGGTAAGATAAGGACTGAGTAGTCCTAGATTAGAAATGGTCATTTCTGATATGTGGTAGCTGTGAAAAATGATATACAGGCAGCCTCGGTTCACATACAGATAGGTTCTGTCCTTTGTTCTTTATTGATTTTGTATGTAAGCGAACTGTATCTTTTATCATTGTAGCTTCCCCAGCCAGAAACTTTTTTGGTCTCTGTGCAATGGGATTTTGAAAAATGTTGGGTTGTCATAAGAATCAGGATTAAACATACATCTTCATCCAACACCTTTGATAACTGTTGCGCTTTTTATTGTAGACTAGGACTAAGTAGCAAGAAATTACCATTCCAGTGGTCCCGTTTGTAACTAGGGTCGTCGTTAAGTCGATGTTCTTGAAGTAGGGGACCGCCTGTATTAAAAATTGTAAAGCTCCTCTATTATTAACCTGAAACATATATGTGAAAACTTTTGGGTCATAAGGAATCGCCTTCAATAACTCTACTGAAGAGCATTATTCAGTCGCATGAAAAATACTATTGCTTTAATGGCAAGTATTTTGTACATTATCATGTCAAGTGATGTCCATCCACTTGCTATGACAGCAGAAAGACTGCCTGAGCGGAATCGGGCCTGCCAGAAATTTTGTGGCACAGACTTTGGTCCGTCGGCCCATACGCCAGGCGTGAAATCTGCAGCCATGTGGTACATGCCCTACAAATTATTTTTTTATGGGTTTTTAACTTATTATGTATTATCTTTTTAATTTTAGCTTTAGAGGGTGTACATCAGGCATCTGCCTCTGTTCTATTTTGGCCGCAAATTTTTCTATAACCCTTATAAACTTTTGGCCCATCTGATCGAACTGGAGTTTTAATTTGGCGACAAAAATTGCCTCATTTTATAGCCCTATGGTCAAAATTGTGAATTTTTATTATCCACATTTGGATTTTTAAAGATGTATCAGGTGTACCTAAGCATTTTTTGTGAGGAAAAGTTTCGAGAAACAAAAGAACGCCTAAGATAACTGAACTGCCCCATCATGAGGTTTCTGATGTCTCGACACTTCAGTTAGCTTAAGCCAATATTTCTAGCTAGACAAAATTCTGAGCAATTTCAAATTCTAAACCAGATTAATTTCAATCGTTGTTTTTCATACATTTTTCATTTTGTATGTTTTATATATACTTATTTTTTATAGAATTATTGGACTCTGTTGTGAGAGTGTAATATAGCACCCTTACTCTGAATATAGACCTGTGTTCTGCTGTTTTTTTTTCTATTTTTTCATTTTGGAGAAGGTATCATAAAAATAAAGACATGAAAAATGATATAGAACAAGTGTTATAAATAACGTGTAATAATCAAATACTAACGACATGCTAATAAGGTTGGCTGGCATTGCAAATTTGATTGCATTGGTTATCCTTCTGCCTACTGTGGTCATCAGAGGTCAGTGTTTTTAAATAACTGAAAATTGTGGAGTCTCTAATATAATGAACATGGTTGAAGGAAAATGTAAATAACAATTTGAAATGAAATATAAAGGGTGAAGCATGGCAAAAGAAGGATGAGAGATGAGAGCAGTGATGGGGGCTAGTAGGCGGGATTTTTCACTCTTCACGCTAGTAATCAGCTTTTACCTACTTCCAATATTCCTCCTATTTATCTTACCTGGTCCAGGTCTCACTGACATAGAACTGTAGATGCTGTGAATAGTATCTGGCATTCTGTCTTTTATGTGTGAAACGAAATTTAAAAAAAACATGCCCCAAAAAAAGTCTTGTCCTTTTAGGATTAATCACATAATAACTGTGTTTATAATGGAATGAATTACTGGACTTGAATATTGAACAATTAAATTTTAAACCTAATGTTTAGGAATACAAATGATTTGTGTTTCAAAGCGTATCAGACTAAGTGGAAAATTGATTGGGCCCCTATGTATTAGCATCAACCTGTTTCATGATTAATTTAAATGGTGAAACATCTGTGTCTCTCCACATCATCTTCATTTTTACCATAAAACAACTTAACGCGATGCATGCATAACACAATTTACTTCTCTACTACATTTTAAGGATTGATCACAAAACTTGTTTCCCTACTAGTGATCAAATAAGAAGATTATTTTGTTTGTGGACTATATTCGTTATTTTGTACCATACATATACGATGTTAAATGCCAATGGTCTCGTCTTTAAGAATTCATGATGGAAGCGCTGTTGAGAAATGAGTCAAGGAGTGAGCTAAAACCAACAATACACAACCATAACCTTCAATCTAATACACTCTGATCACTCTTCAAACTCTGTTATTAAATCAAGATCTCCCATTGATCCTTACATGGAGATTGGGGAAGCCAATCCTTGATTCTAGAGCCTTGTAATTAGTGAGGAATGGACCACGACCTTAAATTCTTAGAAGTTTTTGGCTTTGGCACAGCAACCAAGACGGCGCAACACACATCACTCAAATCCACCACCGTCGAACCTCAGGGTGCGCAAATAGCGACAGGCGCAGTATACCAGATCGGTGGGGCAAATCAACTATTACCTCTTACAGCCAGTGCCCAGCGTCACCACGACAGTCCCAGCAAACGCTCTCGTTTCTCTCCTCTTCTGTTTCGCTTTGGTAGGACACCCTACTCTATCGGAAGCTTTCGTGCGCCTTTCTCCTCTGCACGCGGTGCACAGCTGTCACCCACACAATAGGCCACATGGCAACAAACAGTGCCGAGTATGAGTATGCTGGGAGGAAGACACACTACACACGCGACGCGCTCTGGTGGTCTGACTGAAGTCATCAGGACACGAAGTCCGTGTCTGCGCCGCAGGGAAAAACAGCGCCTGGCCATGATACAGTACTTTACAATACATGTACCATCGCATCTGTAGAAAATCTGTTCAAACCTGAAATTTGGCCAAAACCTGAATTTCACAGTCCATAACTCTGGTAATGGTCTCCACGAATACTTCCTTGTTGCATTCTCATCCTTGATAAACTTAATAGGTTAGTCTAAAAAATAAAGCTGCCAATTAATTCAGATAAAACATTTTTTAAAATTAACTGTCTTAAACCACGAACTTTATCATCTTCTCAGGCAAATAGATTTTAATGGCAGAGCATAATTACAGTATTACCCACCTGTGACATTGAGAAACAATGAATGTTAAGTTTGATGATAAAAAGTTTACAATTTGTCCAATATGACTTTCTCCTCATTGTTAATGAGGTCTCCGCATGCGGTCTATAAGAAATCTTCTATGTGACAGAAACTACCATGTGGCACACAGGCACAATCATAGTAGCAAGTAGGGCCACAGAGCTGTGGGATATGAACAAGCCGTGCACCTTTTGTGACCTGTGTCATATTTCGTTCCATGGAAAAATCATGAATTTCTTATAGAATAACTGCAACTGTTGAGATATTGATACAGAAATAGGAACAAAGTATAACTTTTATACATACAAACAAAACATTATTTGCCTGAATGAGGACTACCCCCTTAATTATCTCTGTGGCCAAAATGAAAACGTACAGCTAGTACCTCAAAGACTTTACATTAAGTATACAGGTAACATATGTAATGTAAATGTTTTTCCCGCAATTTTTATTTAGTTATTAACAAATAACAATGCTAATAACAATTACAACAGCTATAAACATATAAAAGGAATGGCTCTTAAGATATTTTCTAATGTTGCAATACTTTGAAGTTACTTGTTCCACTTATAAAGTAATTATGTGGCATGAGCTGAAAGGCCTATAGTACAATTTGTGTGTATATATATATATATCTATAATTATATATATATATATCACTGCTTATGGTCTATATATCTAACGCAAGATTGCTGAAAATAATGCTGTGAGTTGCCACAAAATTGGAATGCCCGTAGCACTTTTTATGTGAATATGGGAATAGATAAAATTTCAGTAACAGATGTGACTCAGACTACGTTTCAACCTTAAAAAAACATGTAATTATCATACTCGGACATAGTGCAGCTTGTCTTCTAGTTAAGATCTCTACAAGCAAGTGAGCTTTTTTTGACCACCATCGTTAACTTGCGTGGCCAGGTCAACAAGCCCCAATCTTTTTATTTGGAGTACGCATTTCTGAAATTTCCCTTTGCTTCAGATGTGGTTTGTGTCTGTATTGATGTGTTCCTGTCTGTAATTTTTTGAAACGCAGCAACATATAATCTAGTATTGGTCTGAAGGACTGAAACTCATTTACGCTGTTGTGTTCAGGCTGATTTGAAAAACACTTAGCTAGCATTTCTTTCTTATAGCAATCCTAAAAGACAGCCCGTCATCACAGAAACTAAGGGCAACCATTCGTTTCGTGCAGTTGGGCAGTTCTGGATTCAAGGGGGTCATTCTAAGGGCCCGATCCGTTTCCCGCGTGTTACCGCATATTTCTGATTTTGCGCGATTTGTACTGAATTGCCCCGGGATTTTGGCGCACGCATCGGATTTTTTGTGACGCAGCGGCGCCGGCATCTGCGCGCCGAGCCAATCGGGGTGGCGTGGTCTCCCTCGCAACACCCAAAAACGGTACTTGCTGCTGGAAAAACAAGACGCATTTACAAAAACCGAAAAATGTTCGATTGGGGAAGCGCTTACCTTCACTGGTCAGCTGGGTATTCCGGTCTCGTTATCTGCATTTCAGCGCAGCAGCGCCACCTGGTGGACGGTGGAGGAACTCTGCCATCATAAATTCCCGGCCGGACCCCGAATCCAAGCGCAAAGACGCGCCGCTGGATCTCCGAATGGGCCGCGTGTAAGTATCTGCCCAATGTCTCCGACAAGATGGTTCATTTCACATGATTTTGATATAGCAGTTTCAAACAAAAATTTTCTCGACTCTCTTTAAATGGGGGATTTGCTTACTTCGTGAAAACATGCCGAAATTGTAGAACAGGTTAAGGATAGTAAGGTAGTGATGTAGATGCTATTGTCTGTTCAGTACAGTTTTATATAGGTTTTAAAATGTTCGTGGCTAACAGTTTTGTGGACAAATCATGTTTATAGCAATAAGATTATAGACAGCGTATAATATTCCTTAGTTTGTGCAACCATATCCATTCGCCAATTTAAAAAAGAGAAGAGAAAAACTCTTATTTGAAATGCTGATCACAAACCTCAATTAAAAACTTGTATATTGCACAAGTAGAAAAGTACCAGAAGAACGTCTTTTCTATATATTTCCTTTATTTTGGTTTCAATTTCATGGCAAATGGCACAAAAATTGCAAACGTAGAAGGTTCTCTACCCAGTGCAATCCTGTTTGCTTCTTTACTAGGCCACTAAGACTTACGTTGATCAAGTGGAAGCCAAACATACTATTTGAACAGACGTGGTTGAATAGGACTATGGAGAAATGTGGCTTTTCACAGAGTTGTCAATAAGACACAAACGAAACCCTAATTTTATACCAGTCACTCTGGAGTAGGATTAATGCGTTAAGGCCTCACAATAGGCGGATTATAAAAAGGTGCATCTTTATGTCCTTTTGTAATGAGTCTTTGGCGAGTTTGGCCCACACCTATTAAAATTACATACTTTTTGTTTAGTTGATGAGTTAAAAGCCAGTGTAACTTCTTTAATGACTGCCAATTTGGTGTATGAAATAATGGTTTGAATAAAGTAAGAAATGCCAAATGTTCACAATTTTCCACTTACAAGATTGTTTCCTGATACAGTTCATGTTATTATATCACTGCCTAATTCAAGGTGGCAAACCCCATATCAATGTCCACTATTTTTTAGAAAAGGCAATTATAATTCGAGCTCAACCTGAAAGATTAATACATGTGTGAAAGACATCTTTTCAACCTTCATTACTTATTGCCAAGGTCCTGGTAAGGGCCAAAATAGACATCTTCTGTGATCAGGAGTTTTGTGGGCATTTACTACTGCTTCCTGAAGCTTGCATAGTTACATACATCTATAATTAACCATCTGCACGCAGAGGCATTTTCTGGAAATGTGTTTGGACCATACAGTCTGATTGCAATTTATCAAATAATTTGATTTATACCTTTTATGCAAGCTTTGTATAGGATATTAAAAAAAACAACTACTGTGTCGGTTGATTGGAATAAACAGAAATAATATTAACATGAAACAGTACATGGTTTGGTTCTGTTTGTTGTAGAAATGAGCTTTCCCCCAATTTTTGCATATCCTAAAATAGAGGAGTTGGGCTTTGTGCACCACCTAAGTTGTGTCTCATAAATCCTGAATGAAATACATCCACGTAATTATTTAAAATCTATCATTAATGACGCTTTATTCTCTAAGTGGTGTATTCTTGATTTAGTATGATCAAAGGCTGTAGATAGTAATAAAATTTACATCAGATATCATATGTATGTTTGTATACACTACAAAAAACTGGAAAAAAGGACAAATGTATTCTGAAGGAAACTGCAGTTTTTTTTTTTCACCTGGAGATATCTCGAGTATAAAGATGTCAAAAGTCACCATATACCCCGCTCCTGTTCAAAAATGCTCTCACGTTACAAAGGAGTATTTAACAAAAAAACAAAAACATTTCATTTTAGGTCATAATTAGGAATTTGCCAAATTAATTTGGTCATACGTTGTTTTTTGTACTGTATGTTAGTGGACATATAAACTGATTATAATAACCTTAAGAAGTTGATGTTATTATCATGCCCTTGTTTAATGGGGTTATTGTTGATTTTTTTTCTTTTATGCTTTTTGCTTGATGATCCTTGCTTTTGATAATGTAATGGGTGTTGTTGGACACCATCTTTTTCCGATTTTCACGAGGGACAGGTAATGTACACTTACAGGCACAGTGGTAATTTGGGCGTGCATAAATAAAAAATGGGGGGTGGGGGTGCATTGAAATGGGAGTCATGTCTAATGCAACAACCCTATATTTTGCCTTTAATAAAAAAAATTAGGAGGTATATATGTAGGTTATGGTACACTTAACCATTTTTGTTTCATTTATTTGCACCAGGAAGCTGTAAAGTCTTTGTTGATTTTTTATCCCGAATCTCCCAACACACACACACTTGTATGAGCTACCTACTTATGAAAGATATTGAAGTTGTTGACTAGAATGAGCGAACTCTCATCCGAGCTTGATGCCTCGTTCGGCATAGCGTACTCGAAAATGCTCGTTGCTGGACAATACTCGCCCGCCCGAGAAAATGCAGCTCCCGCCGTTTTGCTTTTGTTGCGGCCAGAAACAGAGCCCATTCACAGCCAGGGAGACTCTCGACTCCCCCAGCAGATTGGTACCCTTACCGCGATAGCAAGTGGTTGGCGCCAGATCAGGTGCCCTGGGATAGATGATGTGCCCGGCGCTGCTCGATCATTCTGTGTACTGGATGCCGACTAGGAGGAGCTGCTGCTGGTCAGGGAAAGTCGTTAGGTGGTCTATTAGCTATTGTTAGGCAGGAGTGATTCTCCAAGAACCCAACGCCTTTCTTGGGCTACAATAACGTTTACTGTTTTTTTTTTTAATTTGGCAATCTAGTACCATTTGTGAGGCATTACGCAGGCACATGGGGACGTGCTTACCGTTGTGTTTAGCTCTTAGTGCAACACATAGTCCACACTCAAACACAAAACGTGGGAAAATTTATAGGGGTGGGATTTCCCTAACAGTCTGCCAGTCTGCCATTTTTCTTTTTTATGTTTACGTTTATTTGTGTTAATAACTCAGTGTCTCTCATTGGACAGTAGTGTGCTTATACTGGCTAGTAAAAATGCCATAGGAGAATCCAAAACGGCTTACGCCACAGTAGCGTTAATATTTGATTTCTTGTTGAAAAATCTGATGGTTGGCTTGTCTTGCTGCAGTGCATCTACTAGCCAATTGTGAGGCAATTGGTAGTGAGACGTGTCGACCGCTGTGTTTTGCGCTTAGTGACGCAATATCCATGCAAGACCGACAGTGGAAAATTTCGTAGGGGTTGTTGCAATTAGGCACATCTGCGCATTTTGTCCTTTTTTATTTTACGTTTATTTGTTTAAAACTCAGCGTCTCTCATCTGGCATGGCTAGTGTGCTTTCATACTTGGCTGGAAAATAGCCTAGGAGAATCAAACGGACTAACGCCTAATAGCGTTCATATATTGATTTTTGGTGAATCTGCGGGGGTGCTGTACTTGCTGCAGTGCATCTACTAGCCAATTGTGAGCAATTGTGTAGTGAGACTTGCGACCGCATAGCGGTTTTGCGTAGGACCAAATCCATTGCAACGACGAAGTGGGGAAAATTTAGTAGGGGTTGGATTTCAATTAGCACAGTAGTGCCATTTGTCCTTTTTTATTCGTTTTTTTGTTGAATTAATAACTCAGCGTATCTCATCTGGCTAGTAGTGGCATTTCATATGCTAGAAAATACATAGGAGAATCAACGGCTTACGCTTACCATTTTTATATATTTGTATTCTGGTTGATCTGCTGGTGGCTTTACTGCTGCAGGCATCTACTCACCATGTAGCGAAGTTGTTAGTGAGACCTTGCGACCAGCTGTGTTTTGCGCTTGTGACGCACATATCCATGCAAGAACGAAGTGGGAAAATTTAGTAGGGGTTGGATTTCCAATTAGGCACAGTCCCTGCATTTGTCCTTTTTATTTTTACGTTTATTTTGTTTAATAACTCAGCGCTCATATCAATCTGTGCATGTAGTAGTGTTCTTCATACTTGGAGAATAGCATAGAGAAATCCCAAACGTCTTACGCCTACAGATTACTGTTAGTAATTTGATTTCGGTGATATGCTGTGGCCTGTACTTGCATGCATGTCGCTCTTAGCAATTGTGAGCATTTATAGTGAGACTTGCGACCGACGGTGTTTTGCGATTAGTTGACGCACATATCACATTCAAGAACCGAAGTGGGAAAAATTTATTAGGGTTTGAGTTCATTAGGCATCAGTCTGCCAGTGTCCTTTTTTTATTTTCGTTTATTTTGGTTAATAACTCCAGTGTCATCCATTGGCATAGAGGGTGCTCTTTCATGACTTTAGAAAATGCCATAGCAATAGAAGCACTTGTTGGTTTTACAAAACTCAAAAACCAAAAAAAAAAAAACAAAAAAAAAGTTAAAAAAAAATTAAAGTAATACTCCTCTATTTTAAAATGTTAAACACCGAGGGCTAGGGGTAGAGGAGAGGGCGGGGGAGTGGCGTTCCAAACTACTGCAGGGGCAGAGGCGTGTTCGGCCGGGGTTGAGACACCACCTGCTTATGAGGGAGCAGGGGACGTCCGCAGAGCTAACAACTACACTCCCTAGAGTCAGTCTGAGTTATGGGATCGTGGTGAGCAATGTTGGGCCAGAAACAGTGCGAACACGGTGATGTCGTGGATTGCTGACACATGCTTCGAGCTTGTTCACCAGTCGTCTCACCAGTCCACCATGTCAACCGAAATCGGCACTCTCCAGCTAATGCCCTCAGCTCCTCCCCACCCAGTCTAACACCTCCATGAAAAATTTGGCATTTGAAAGGCCTACTTGGGAACTGTTTTCTGACCCCTTCCCACAGTCCAAAACACTTTGTCGGTTGTCTCTGATGAGCATTTTCCGATGCCCAGGTTTCCACAGTCACAGTCTGTGGGTGATGATGGACCGTTCCTGACGTAGTGGAAGTGTGTAAAGAAGGTGTACGACGATGAGGAGACCACGGTGTCAGACAGTTGGGGAAGTTGTTGAATCCGGCAGGAAACGAGGGGGGAGCACAGATGAGGGATCGGGGTATGATAGGTGTACACCAAGCTGGGTTGAAGGCCGCGTTGAAACACAGTGCTTACTGAGACGGGAGAGTCCTCGACCAGTAAGTTGGAAGAGGCAGTGGTGGGGCCAGACGGAGAGGCAGGGCCAGAGCGTGGCCATCACGCCAAAATGTGTCACCAGTGAAAGCTCCGGTGGACGGAGTGGGCCTTGTCTTTGGGGGAGGGCCTAGATCTCAGAATTCTGGAGGTTTTAGAGAAACACCAGATGACCGGAGGACTGTTAGTGTCAACATTTGCCCCCAAACCGAGCTCAGCAGGGTTCCCACCACTACTAGCTTAACTCCACCAGTTATGCGCGGCATATGAATGCTAAAACACCCCAACTCATGGCAACAAGCCCCGTTCACCTCCGCTGCACATAAAAAAACACGGGCCCTTCCCTGGTGTTCAGCTGAGAGTTCAGCCCCCTGCCCAGGCCCTGCCACAAAACAACCCATCTCGCTCACGTATCCTCCAACGCATCACCGCGTTCAGTTCTCATACCCCAGCGCGGAGCGGAAACGCAAGATATAGTGCAACCCACCCGTCACTCCCAAGCCTTAATGTGCACTCTCCAGTTGCTTCTAGCTGCGATGCTTGCTGGGGATTATGGTAGTAGAGACCAAGGCCTTCGAACACTCAGCGCGGCCGCCCCTCGGTATTCGGGCTCCCCAGCCGCCACTACTTTTCCCGATTCCGATGTCCGTCCCACCCGCACAGCGTGTCAGACACACATCCCGTCCCCTGTGACCAACCTGCGCTTTCGACAAGGCCACCTCAGTCACGGACACGTGGACAAGTGCTGGCCAGGGCCAGGGCCACACATAATATCGCTGCGGCACGAGGTTAACTGGTGGAGGCTGGGACCGAGTCCTGACCTGGGGCTGTCATATACTGTCGACGCGGGATTGCGGGGCCTACCGGTCCGGTGTTCAGGCCTACTATGCCTCCTCCTCCTCCCAACCCCTCCGAACAACCTCCCCTCCCGAACTACATCCGTGGCATGGCGCATCACAGTAGCTCTTGCCCATCATCAGTGCCGTTGCTAAGCGCACATCAGGCGGTGCTCTAACACTGCTGAGCCTAGCGATAAAAGGCACCACGCACAGAAGCTATCACCGGGCATCACGGCGCAGACTGATTGGGCTGGCAACGCTGAAACGCTGAAGCCAGTTAGGTGTGTGTGCCAACGGCTACCTCGGGGCGGACTCTGCCAACTCGGAGCGAACTGACACATGTGCCATGCCGGCCCGATGGGTTTAAATCTGTAGTTCAGGGTTTCTCAAGACATACCCAATCGGTCCATTTGCTCACGAAGTGCGCCGCATCTGTTGCTCATTCAGAAGATACCGCACAAGATGCTGCCACTCTCAGGCAGCGCATCCGCAGCCCGCCTTCAACTGCCCGCATCACACGACTGTTGTGTGCGACGTTGGCCCACGAGGTGGCAATTCAACCTGACCATGTTATCCCAGAGTTTACCAGCAGACGCCGAGCCATTGTAGACTGCAGACTGTCAACTTCCACCAGAACTGGTAGTCAGTCAGTCAGATCCTCAAGTCTACAATGAGGAGGGACGTGGATGTCCGGATATCTGGTCCAGGTTTGCTAGTAACTTGAGGAGTCAACACCCAGATGGTCATTGGCGAATGCCGCCATTCTCAAGCCTCACCTCCGCTGCTGGCTGTTGAAAAAGCTCTTGATCAGCATGAAGTCGAAGCTTTCGCTCGTTCACAAGAGACGGGGAAGAAGTAGTGCCCTTGTGATAGTACCAAAGCACCTTAGGCTGTTTCTCAGATCAGAGAGTTGGAGAGTGTAGAGAGAATGCGCAAAGGGGGAATGTATCCTGTGATGGGCAGAGCAAAAATAGAGGGAGTGGAGGAGTTGGAGGAGGACGTTGACTGGATTAAGGGTAACGCGTTTCATGAGTTAGCCTTGTGTGTTTCATTATCATAATCTCTTAGTCGGTTCTACCCTTTTCTTCCTTTCTCACTCTTGTTTCTCTTACTTCGTCTTTCGCCGCGGCAGCCAGAGATCTTAGAGTCTAGGAGGAGTAAATGTCGACTTCCTCGGCCTTTGAGGTATTGCATTTCTTCTGCGTGGTAATATGGGCGACATATGGCAGTTGGACGATTTCATGCTAGTGTCTGCCTATCCCGTGACCCTCCTCCGCGTTCCAGAATTTCTAATGCCAGCACCGCAATTAGGTGTTCACTTCCTGGACCCACGTACAGCAAACATCTTTCCACTCTCATCCCCTGCAGAGGAAAGGAGGGTGAGAAGCATGAATACCACAGGCCCGGTTCAGCAAGCTATAAACAGTATTCCCTTCTGACCGCGCTAGCGGCTCGATTAGTGGTAGTTCCTGCGGGACAAGGTATGCGAGGGTAGAGTAGGGGCAGGCGCTGCAGCATGGCAGGCGATTAGCTATTCTTGCCAACTTGGTACCTTTACCAGGCATTGACAGCCTTTGTCCCCAAGTACATGCACTCCAGTTGCAGAGTAAAGAGCGGATATTATACCAGAAAAGATGGGAGGGAGTACGTACTGACCATACCAATCTTCCTAAATGATCACACCCACACGCTTTTCCCACAACTATGGGTTTCAAAGCGATCATGTGGACGAACTGGCGCTTCCGCCTTGGAGGTTCTTGCCTGGCCCATGCTGCTAGCTCTGTCTCGAGCGGGCTTTTGTCTGTCTTTGCTTGGCCCCCTTTTACCTCGCTCCATACCCTCTGGCATCCAACGCCCGTAACACACGCCTGTCGACTGACAGCGCGACAGCACTCTTATTAAGATTGAAATAAAGCCTGATTTCTTTCTCATCATTCTCCAATCTCCCCAGGGAAGGAAGCTCAACCTGAATAATTGATCCACTCCTACCTCCTCCATGTCCTCCTTCCCTCCTCTTTGTACAGTATAAGCAAGGAAATACTGGCTATTTTTTTACAGGTCCCACTGGCTACTGGCTATAGTTACTTAGATTCTAATTTTTCTGAGGGCCCGAACCCTGCCTCTGTTTTAAAACAATTTTGGGAGTGCCACATACAGGCACTCCAATCTAATTCACTTTTTCTGGAGGGCCACCTACCTCTCCTCTGTTTGAAACTTTTTGGGACTGGCCACATACGGCACTCAATCGATTCATTTTTCTGGAGGGGCCCACCTACCTTCCTCTCTGGTTTGAAAACTTTTTGGGACTGTCACATACAGCACTCAATCCTATTCTATTTTTCTGGAGGGCCACCTACCTGCTCCTCTGGTTTTGAAACTTTGTTAGGGATTGCCAAATACGCCACTCAATCGTTCCCTTTTCTGGAGGGCCACCTACCTGCTCCTCTGGTTTGAAACTTTTGGGACTGCCCATACAGCACTGCAATCGATTCCATTTTTCTGGAGGGCCACCTACCTGCTCCTCTGGTTTGCAACTTTTTTGGGACTGCCCACATCCGGCACTCAATCGATTCAATTTTTCTGAGGTCCACCTACCTGCTCCTCTGTTTGGAAACCTTTTTGGACTGGCCACATTACAGGCATCAATCTATTCTATTTTCTGGAGGGCCACCTACCTGTCTCTGGTTGAAAACTTTTGGACTGCCCATGACATGCACCTCAATCTATTTATTTTTCTGGAGGGCCACCTGACTCTGCCTCTGGTTTGAAACATTTTTGGGACTGCCACTAAATGCACTATCCAATAAATGTCTTCCATAGCAGCCTCCACCCACGTTGTCTCCATTGCTACCTCCAAAGTCGTCCATTATAGCTGCCTCCAATACATCGTCCCTTTATCAAACGAGGTGTTTCATGCAGAAATTTTGGGTTTGTTTTTCATGGATTTCCACATCAAAGTTGTTAACTTTGTTGTCCACCGTTGCTGTGTTATCCACAATATACTAATAACTTTTATCATTTACCGAATATTATTTCAGCGTTCTTGCGCATCGGTTTACATGCCCCTCACCCGCCACTATCCAACTTATAAAACTCACTACATTGATCTGCTACAAAGGTCTTAGAAGTGCTGTTTGGGGAGTAGACCTTGACATGGGCTTTGATTGGCGAAGCCCCTCGCCCTTGCTTCGGAAGCGCCAGCTCCAATCCCAAGCATCCAACTAACAATTTTTAACTGCCGCACCTTTATCTACTACTATTTCACTGCCTCCATAATATAACTAACATCTTTATTTATATAGCGCCATCATATTCCGTACGCTTTAACAATCATAGGAACAATACAAATGTAATGTACAGAGCACAACAGTTGTATTGAACCACAGGATGAAGTCCCTGCCTCGCCAAGCGTACTTTTTATGAAGATTATGTGGTAAACACGAGGTAAAAAATATTTAATGGTCAAGCCATTCCTTCCTTAGGATAGAACCAATATATAAATGGAACATTGCTGTCGCTTGAAGCCCCTCCGGCCGTCATCTTATATACCAGTTCCAGGTTAATGGGACTGTAGAGAATCGGTGCCTTTGTTGCTGGATAACAGATGGGAGGACGACACAGGACGGGTTAGTAGAAGAGTTAAAACTTCAGCAGTTTAACGTGAGTGTTTAGGCTTGCCTAAAGAAAGGGTTTTAAGGAGCACGTTGCAACTTTGGAGTTAGTATTAGTCCGAGGTCCAGGGCAGAGCATTCCATAGAATTGGTGCTGCTCTAGAGAAGTCTTGGAGACGCGAATGGGAGGCCTCCACTATGTGAGGTTAATCTAAGCTCACTGGCGGATCTAAGACACGGTTGGGCGTAGACTGATATCAGATGAAGTAGGTGGGTGCAGCATTTCTTATCCATACTTATAATGGATGAGGGGTTTATTATTTAAACTAGTCGAAAGGAGACTGGCACCAGTGCGCTACGAGGCATGACGTAAGCATACATGGTCCCCTTAATAAAACTGCTGTGTCAGGCAGAATTTTTTTTTTTTGGGTTTTTGTCTGGCGTCCACGACCAACTTGTTACTTTTGTCGCCAACCCTGCTGTTAATCCACAAAAAATACTGGCAAACTTTTTCATTTTACCGTATATTATTTCAACAGCCGCTCTTTCGCATCGTTTACAGTTCCCTCACCCCCATCTCCTAAACTTATAGACGCTACTAAACTTGATCTTATACAAAAGGTTCTTAGAAGTGCTGTTTGGGGAGTAGCCAAAGACATGGTCTGGGATTGGCGAACGCTCGCCTGGCAGCGAGCGCCAGCTCCATGCCAATGATCCACCACCTAGTTTTAACTGCGCCACCTTTAAATCTACTACTGTTTCACTCACTGCCTCCATAACATGGTCCCCTTTATCAACGACTGTGGTCAGGCGAATTTTGGGTTTGTTTTCATGCTTCCTGTTAACTGTTCCCTGTTTTCGCCACCCTGCTGTGTAACCACAAAATAATCCTGGCCACTTTTATCATGTTACCGATATTATTTGAGCGCTTTCTGGCGCAAACCTCCTTTGGTTCCTCTTCTGCCAACCCATTGTTTGAAGCCTGAGTCCATTTAGGTATGTTCGCCATGACACTCTCTAGCCCTCGCTGCTGCCTCTGCAATGCCGTCCCCTATAGTGTCAGGGTCAATTTTGGATGTTTTAACATGCTATCTAGCTTCATTCTTTCACTCTGTCATGGGCCATCGCTGTGCCCCATAATTTTGCATAATGTTGCGATTATGCAGCCTCAAGCGCATCCGTGCATAGGCCCCTGCTGTTAATGTCCATTTCCGTGGTTTCCATCCTTTCTGATGTTCCCGGTGTTTGTCCAAGCTTCCCTGTGCAGAGCCTTGGTCCCCTTGAAAATGCTCGAGTCTCCCATTTAGCCAATGTGGTTCGTTAGTTCTGCCTATCACTCGAGCACGGAAAAGTTTGTCTCGAATAACTAGGTACCCCTAGCATTTATTGCTGCTCATCTCTATTGGTTAACTGTTTAATTATTCTTTTATTTTTTATTATTTTATCTAGGTGAATGACATCTACTATTGTGTCCAACCATGCTAGAATTGTAACCATTTTTACTTTCTTAATTCAAATGTTTTGTCTCAGATATCGTTCTAGCTATATGTGTAATAACATATAACAATATGCTTGCCAAGTTTTCCAACAATACCAAGTCAGAGGTCAATAGAACTGACTTAGAAATTCCCTGCTACTAAGTCAAGTTATCGGACAAGTACCTATAGATTTTTTCTTAGGTGAATCCTACTGAAATATTCTGTAAATTAAATTGTTTTTTTCTCTGAAACCCCCTTAAAATAAACAAACAGAAGTACATCAACCACAGTGTTAACGCAGTAAAAGTTATGATTTATACCAAAACAACCAAATGATGCCTACTTTGTCCTGCTTGTCTTTTCTTTCCAATGTTATGGCATTTTCGTCGGAAAGTGTTTGACAAAAATCTATTCTCACAAGAGTTGAAGTGGACAGAGATGAATGCTGTCCTGTTTTTGTCCTCAAGGCGGAGGCCAGTTAGCTTTGCCCACAGATCGTCTTTATGCTTTGTGTTCTCTCTCAAAGTGATTAGCATTAAATCCCACAACCGCATTAAATATGTAATCCACATCTTGAACACATCCACTCTGCTTATACACGGAGAGCTCTGGTCACTGATCTCCTCTTCTGGTGAGCCAGGGAGTAGCCACCCCTCCTTTCCCATAAACTGTCAGATAAACAAACGCCAGGGTTTATTTTTTCACCATAGGCAGAGGAAGCACTATTTCAGAAATGCGGTATCTGAGCTACAGCAAAGAAACTACTGGAACAAGATGATAGGCAAAGGTTTTTTACATCCCAAGAGCTCTTTGAATTTTTAGAGTAAACACTTAACTGTAACTCTTAGACATTGTTAGTGATGTTTTAATGTTCAAATATACATGCAGTATTATCATTATCCCTACTGTGTGATGTTATCATGAAGTAGGCCTATTTCTACTTTACATAATGCATACGGGGTTTTTTTACTGTATCATAATTGCTGTGAATACAAACAATCCACAACACATTACATATGCTTTCATTGCCAAGTTAGCACAAATCTGATCTCCATTCCTTCATGTCAACGTCCAAGTGAAATCACTTTTTGCACAGCTTTACATACTGAATTTTCAATTTTTGAAGCAAATCTACTTCAGGAATTAAATATGACTTTTTCATTTCTGAAATTTACATTTTTTTATGAAAAATATTAATTTCCCTAGCTAGGTGTAGTCACCACACACACAAACCAAATGTCCTATTGTTATTGGTGATAATGCCATATTGGGTTATTATGATTTATCTTCATTTTTGTCAATACCATCTTTGTATGATGCTCCAAAAATTTTGAAATTAGATGATGCAAGTAACTTTATAGCTGCTGATAAATATAGCAATATAAATGGTACAATGGTTTTTAATCCACCAACTATAAAAACATGTACAAATCAATATTTACCTATTTGTATCTGTAACTAAATGGCTAAGAAAAACTAAAAAAAATGAAAATAACAGTTTTAGCTCACAGTTAGCTGTCTCCTTTTTTGTATGTTACATAATAAACTATGGTTTTGGTAGTTACATAGTACATAGATGAGCAGCACCAGGGTGTCACCAAATTTTATATATATTATACAGGGTGTCATCATGGGTATAGGGAGATCCATCACAACGAGGATGCAGGGGGTGTGGGGCCAGACCAGGAAGTACATAGAGAGCCAGCACAAGAAGTGTCCATCATTTACAGGCTGTAGGTCATGTGTATCGAAGTATCGTCATTACATACACAAGCTGCAGGTGGTGCCAGCATCAGGAAGTACAAGGGAGCCAGCACCAGGAGTGTCATATCCGATACAGGCTGTCAGTCATTTGTATATGACGATCTGATATACACCAGGCAGCAGGGGCATGGCCTCAGACCAGGAAGCACATAGAGGCGCAGCAAACAGGAAGGTCAATCATTACACCAGGCTGTCAGTCATGTGTACGGAATATCTCATTACAAGCAACTGCCATTGGGGCAAGAGCAATCAGAACAGAAAGTACATTATATAGGAATGCCCAGCACAGGAGTGTCAACATCACTTTACAGGTGTCAGTGCATGTTGTAAGGAGTATCTCATGCAAAAACACAGGATGCAGGGAGTGATGCCACCGCAAAAGCACAGGAAGCACATAGATGAGCCAGCACCACGGAGTGCACATCACTATACATGTGTAGGTCATGTGTATCGAAGATCTCTACCACACAGCGCGCAGGTGTGCCAGCACCAGGAAGTACATAGAGGGAGCCAGTTCCAGGAGTGTTCAATCTTATACAGGCTGTCAACTTATTTGTATATGACGTATTCTCATCACCACAGGCAGCAGGGTTTGGCAGGGCCTCCAGAACTAGGAAAGCCCACTCATGCCTTGGAGAAAAGCATTTCCAGGTTTCTCACATCATTTATATTTCCAGGCTGTCATTCATGTGTTACAGGAGTATCTCATACCGCAATCTGCAGGGGGGCATTAGCCAGACAGAACTAGGAAGCACATGGAGGAGCCCAGCACCCCGGCGTGTCAATCTTAAATCTGAATTAAAATTTACATAAATTAGAATAGATAAATGATTTCACTTGCATGCATTTATATTTTGTTATAATGAAAACAAGGAATAGCCCAAATAAAGTGTTGTAGTGTGTGGCAGACAAGTATTGTAATGTCAAGGACTGTGTCAAAATTAACGATATGAAGTACACAGTATTTTAGAATTTACCTCTGTGTCTGATGAAGTCTCAGGCAAATGATGTTGGGCGCAGCAGAGGTAGGCCAGGTGCTTATACTCTAGTATACTAAACACATATAACAGTTACCGTAATGCCTGTCAGCCCTATATTGCCTAGTTTATACAGTGTGATGTCAATATAAATAGCCTTACTTAATACAAACCATTTCTGTGATAGATTTTATTGACATAAAGTATTGTACATTGCAGCAGAAAACATAAAGCTGTATAGAAATAATTGTATGCAGAACATAGATATTCGCAGACCTTTGAATGATATTACCGATATTAATCGTTCTACATAAAGAATGTTTCACTGTGTCAAATCCTTAAAAGGGGTTAAAAATATTCACCAGACAGAAGATTATTAAGAGTCTGGAAGAAACAGCCACACACCAGGCTTGACATTGGATCCTTCACCCGAAGACAAATGCGGAAGAAATTTCCCATGATTCTTTCTGCCTGCTAACTAGGAGCTCAGTGCAGCTAGTCGTTTGCCCTGGAAAGGCCTCCATCAAATGTACCGGGCGTGAGTTATCATCGTTCGCATTCTTTTCTGCCAGTGTCGTGACTTAATTGGATCCAAAAAAAAGCACCCAGATTCTGAATACCTCAACAACCTCTGTTTCCCCTATTCTTCCTCACAGACGCTTGGAAAGATTGACACTATTACTTTCTATTCCATAATGTAAAAAAAAATGCAAGCCACATCTCGAGTAATTTGATGCGTTTGTTGGTAATGACGACATGTCACCAAAAAGAGGAATTAGAAAAAATTTGTAGTGGGATTTAATGGATTCTTGTTTTTTTCCTTAAGTAGAATCTTTGGAAAAGACATTAATATCATGTGCAAGAAAAGGAGAAATCACAGCAGAGGAAAATACCAAGGATTTAAATAGCTGGGGCCATTTTTGGGAAATGCCTTTCAATGTAACATGAGATGAACCGGCTTGGAAACAACACTGCTTTTATTATGTTAAAATATACATGAGTATAGCAGAATCCAACCATTTCAATTTTGGGCGTCTAACTTTATGGCGATTTAAGAAGTTCGCTTATGAATTATTAGCATCAGGGCGTTATTAGCAATAAGCTGTGTAAAAGATCATTAAGGCGTGTGTTAATCCATTTCAAAAGCTGCCGTCTGTTTCGCTAAATTATAGCGTAGCTGCAAAGCGCTGTATACCTGGAATGTAAAAAACGTCTTTGAATATAGTTATCGATTATATGGGTTTAAAGTAAAATAACAGCAGCACAACAGGTATGTGTGTATAGGTATGTTCTGTTCAAAAGTACAAACAGAGTACAATAACATTAACAGGCCAAAACCTTATCTAGAAAGCCCATAAAGAGGAGAAGCATGAGGAGATAGAGGCTCACACAGGCTGTGAAAGCTTGTCCCTCTCCTGGCGACTCACCACACAATGCTAATCCATATGGTCTCTGTAGCACTCATATGTATGTGCACTAAGGGTGCTACCCATGACAGAATAGAAACTTCTATGGCCTATTTAAGTTAGAAAATTTGTTGCTTATTGTGCTGCCAATAAACTGTTTTGAACGTTTCCGCCAATGCCTCTTACCTTTGTCAAACTCCAACAAAGATACATAGTGCAGCAAGATGGGAGTGGAGATTTACCAAGTTGTCTGAAAGTCAGCTATATTCCAGTTGCCTATGAAACCAATTACAGCTCGCTTTCATTTTACCCAATGCTCAAAATATTTTTAGACGGGGGTGATGGTTGCATGGGCAACTAGAATATTCTGACTTTTGACAGCTTGATAAAAATATGCCCCCTGGGGACTCATTTACTAAGGTCCGAACCACCGCACTTTTCGTTGGGTTTCCCGAATTTTCATATTTGCGCTGAATTTCCATGGATTTTGGGAGCAGTTTCGGATGTGGCCATCAGCCAGGCTTTCCACGTGACGAAAATCCGAGGGCATAGCGTAGACAATGAATACCAATTATCCAGGAAAATTAAAGAAAACCAAGACCGCTATAAAACAAATATATTATGCCTTAAGCCAGATATAAAAGACCATCTAATTAAGTAGACAAACAATTTTGACAACATATATGTTTATTAAGATTAATAACAAAAAATTTAATAAAACGTATGATCACAAAGATAAAACTGGCCCTTTAAAATAACCATGGTGGATAAAAAAATCCGGTGGACAACCAAGATTCGGAAAACACGCGGATATTTAAAAGGTGATTTGTGTCGCAAAGATCAAGCCACTATTGCCCCGGAGAAGAACGTGAACTCGGAGGGACCCTCGGTTGCAGCCCAGCGAATCTGCTGGAGATCAGGCCCACAACCTTAGTGATCATGAAAACAATCCTCGTCGGACAGCACGGCGGATCGCGACGAAAGGGTAAGTAAATGTGCCCCATGGGGCAACATTATTACCCGGTCCATTCGCGATCAGCGCTGCGCGTTTCTGCGTGGATTAGGGCCGGCGGGATTTATTAAGGTGTAGTTTAATCTGCCGTCCACCAAGATGTCGCGGCTGCGCCGAAGAGCATCAAGAACGCACTGGACTACACGAGCCGGGCTGAGTGAAGGTAAGTGGAATTTTCGCTACCACATTTTCTTTGTAATGTGGGTTTTTTCAGAATCCGTCGGGTGGGGTGTTGTTTTTTTTTCGTTCTTCGGCACGGACCCCGAGTTCCGCGAGTGCATGCGGCGGCGGCGATGCTCCCAAAAATCCGATGAATGTGCGCCAAATCCGGGGCAATTTCATGGAAAAATTGCACAAATCAGAAATATTCGGGTGGTGGTAACACGTCTGGGGAAAAAACGCGCGAAGCGGGCCCTTAGTAAATGACCCCCATGTATTCAAAGTCCATTCCTGAAGGTCTCATTGGTGGTGCTGAAGTATTTACTAATCTTTGTTAGACAGTAATCTGGATGACGAAATGTACTCTTAAGGAGATATGCACAAAACACAGGAGTAATATGTCATTTGTATTTAAACAAGGGATCGAGTTACCATGAGCGGGGAGGCTTTGAGAGAGCCTGTACTCAATGTTGTGGAGGGCAATCTGTGCTGGATGCAATGCGCTGCCTGCGTACTGAGAATGCAACCAGTATATAAGAAGAATAGTCGCCTATCCAAGAGGGGGCATGGCCAATGAGAGAGAAAGGGGGTGTACTGAGCTTACGTAGCCAATGAAAGAGAGAGGGGAGTGTATGAAGACTTGGTAATCTCAGATGGGATTGAGATCTTCAGAATGCATAGTAGGACTTTACCGACTTGACACTCGGTACTACATATAGCGCGGTTGCGCAGAGGTTTCAGGAATAGTGCATATTTATATTCAATCTGATGTGAGATCTAGTGTATGGGCATAAGTTGAGAGATAAGATGATAACTAGTATTGGAATTGATAGTATAGGATTATACCGAATCTGTAAATTTAATTTGTCAATGAGGGCCCTATTTTGGATTAAGATGGGGAGAAGACTAGTATAGCGTGGCGAATATTAATGTTACCGTAAATCCGGGATGCAGAAGGTTAGAGTCCAATGTATAAAAGTGAATCATATGATGCGGATGTTACAATTTAGTGAGTCCAATATGAGGTAAACAGGTGTAGTAGTGATGGGGATTAGGTGGTTATAATGTGGAGAGGAGGAAGAAATAGATCATCTGTTGTGATGATATGAAAGTTGTGACTAAAAGATCTGCGGTAAAGAAGAACTGCTGGATGGCTCACAGGACCTCAATGTCTATCAACAATTCTGAAATAAATGTAATTTTGGTAAAATGCAAGAATACCATGATACATTATGAGACTCAATGGCCCACATTTACTAAGGGGAGTGCACAGTTTTCTGTAAGACTTATTTGCACGTTTTCTTTTCAGTGCAACCTGCTGCACGTGTTATTTAAGAAGAGGCTGAGAACATTTCTGTGTGAACGCAACAAAAATGTGTCACACGCTGAAACTTACCAACGCGTTGGGGTTCAGTTGCTGAGTCGAACCAGGCGTTAAGTTAATGCAACGTATGAGAGGATTGGGTGCAAGCCCCTGTGTTAAAGGTTTTTGCACCAAAAAAAAGTGGTGGATTATTAGGGGCCGGCAGGGAGCGACAGATTCATGAAAGAATGTGATGATGCAATTGGAACTGCTTCTTAATAAAATGTGACCCCAATATTCAAAGGAAAATGTGGAGAATACTCCCTATGGTTCGAGGCTCCTCAGGGTAGGGATCAATAGGCTCTCTTTGTGTTTGAGTAAAAATTGATTCATTGCCTCCCTACATGAGGTCTCGGAAGTCTTCAAGACCGGATTTTAAGCTGAGAGGAATGCGTCTTGCCCAAATGTTGGGAGGACTGGTAACCTCAACTTGACGGTCAAGCATTGGTGATTGGTGTTTGCCAATCCTTGTCCCTATGTGACCTCCAGCAGGACTTCCGAAACAGTACCTTTATGCAATCTTGTACAAATCATTGGTGGAACTGTGTATGTTATCAAACATGTATTTGTCTATTCAAATGCCACAATATTTATGTTTGTCGCAACCTTCCAAAAAGTCTTGGTACATTATTGACTATGCTGCTCCTATGTATGTATGTATATATTTTGTTGCAGTTTTGACAAGGAAAGACACATTGCCAAATGTTAAAAAAGAGTTATTTCCCCACCAAATAAGCAAAACTAATTTCTCACTGATGAAGTGCCAAATTATTTTATTAACAGGACAATGCTGACAGAGAGTCAGGTAAGTAAAATAACTTATATAAGTACTCAAAATGATCCGAATCCTGACAGACGGCTTTTAAAATCAGAGCGGTAGGCAATGGAAACTGGTCAACACCTATTAAGGACAATGGTGACATGTCTAGCTATAAAGAAAATCTATCGTTCACATTGATCCAAAATACATCTCCTGATTCAATCAAGGTATTGTATTTATATTCTTTCAACAGTGGATAGCACTGATTGCACTTTAAAACAGATGCAAATGACTTTTAAAGGGCTTAGGGTGCTAACAGAAACTCTCTGGGCTCCTGTTCTAGGGCATAAATTATCTGGAAATCAAATATGCCATTGCTTCTCCAGTCTAAATGCTAATACTGGGATCCCAGCCATTTTATAACAGAGTTATATATAAAGAAGTGAAGGAGGTAGGTAGGGGGTGGATATGCCATAGAGCCAAATTCCAGAAGGGCGCTGTTATTGCTCAACAGCTTACTATTTACTTTTTTAAAGTATTTTTTTTTAGGGGGGGGGGTTCGGTAAGGGAACAAAAGTGGAAAAAGGGAAAATAAACGGTTGCCAGATTTTACCAGAAAATAATCCACACTATGTATGGCCATGTAGAATGATTCCTGTAAAGGGGGTTTCCAACTTTGCCCATGTAAGTGTGTGTTGGGGGTAGGTTATTAGGTAATTTACCAACATACATATATTAAATATTTTGCACTACTATCACATGTAAAGTGAAAGCTTCCATCGTTACCTACAGTCAGACGATCCAGACATAGAATTGGATGAACATGGAGGTCGTTATCTCTATCTGTCCTTAGCATTTCCTCCATGACATTATGCAGGTATCATGATTGACACCATTAGGGGAGGTCTGGAAAAATGGGTGTGTTGGAGCAGAGCAGCTTGAGTTTAAAAAGGGCTGAAAGCATTTCTTCATCAATTAGAGGGAGGAGGAACGGGTGCTATCTATATGATTAGATAAATATAATCACTTATCTTCTTGGCGGCTTTAGTGCTTGATGGTGTTTAGAACTTAGAGTTTACCATTGTGCATTACCATTGGAACCTGGTCCTGGGTCTCCTAAATAAGGTATAGAGGGTATTTTCTCAGAAAATGAATGTCATGCCTGTAGTGATGATGTGGGGTAAAAGCTGTAAAACCATGTGTATTAATTATGGGTCATAATGCTGGGAATTCCAAAATGCTATCTGCCAGCATCTTTATCTTGCATCCTTTGGACTCATCCAAACTTGTATGTGTTATGAGAATAATTACAACTCACTGGTGATGTGAATCATTTGGATTGATTTGTATGGTCAGTGCATCCAAAATACAATTTTACAAGTACTAAATTATGGGTGGTAGCGAATAAATACCAATACATAAAAAAGTTATTGATTTGGAATGTGATAATGCGTTCTATTTAAGGCCAAAACAGTCGGACTGGAAATCCCTGTATTTTAATAAATTTTAGAGCACTTGTACTCTCCCATACTATTGGTGGAAATTTCTTGCATTAATAGGCTGATACCAGGGTTTTCTGGCTATGGTTAGAGCAAAATGTCTTGGTAAAACAAAGGTTTTCAAATAAATGTGAAAGAGCCAATTTACCATGGCACCGTTGTTGAAAATAGTTATGGGGCACTATTGACTATTAGTCGGGAAATTTAGAAGTAAATTAGTGAGCATATGACTAACCTCTGGGGGCTCTCGGACTGGCATAAAGGAAGAAGAAGCACATTATAATATATTTTATTCATATCCCCGGCAGAAAATGCTGGCATATTCTAGCTTGCTAAAAGTGCTGTGAATATATGTTTTCTTCGATTCTGGTTGTAATTATTGGGCTGGTCTTATGGCTAAGGGAACTTTTTTTTCCTTATAGTCCGATACATCCAGCATTAAAAACAATTCAGATCATCATTAGTACGGTGTAGTACAATCAGGAAAAGGTTAGGTGTTGTTTCATTTGTGGAATGGGGTTAATCAAATACAGGCCAGTGTTTAATTTTCTGAATGGTTGCCCATTATCGCATTAAAAAATTAAATATATTTCTAGTTAACTTGAATCGGTGATTACTTGATTCAATAGGTGCAGCATGGTTGATTGTACACTAGTCCTTTCAATGAATGGTAAATGGAATTTTCACATTACCTAAAGTTCGGCAGTACTTATTGGTAAACTGACGGTAGGTACAATTCTCCCTATTTTTTCCAACTATAGCATTACATGTGAAGATGGGAGGAATATAAGAGGCAAAATTAAGAAGCACTGGCAGATTGAGTATTATTGATGCTCTCATTAGTTGGCAGACCCAATCTTTCTTCAACTTTGGGTTTCTCTTTGTAGAGTATATGAATTATGTATATTGAAATAAGGGAAGTGGGTCGCGTTTTAAAATACTGACAGGCTAGGAAGGAGCCTAAAAATGCCCCTAAAAGAGTGTTTTTTTGTAGTAAAAAAAAGCTATATAAGGAGTTATTGTCATAATTGAGTGACACAAAAAAGCAACAACAACATATATTTTGTGGCTTTGAAAAGCCACAAAAAATGCTGAACTCGAACTAAAAATGTATGTGTATTTTATTTCTTTCACCCAGACGAGTTGATTAAAAATATTCATGCAATAAATACACAGGCAGCCACAAAAATTATTATCTAAAAAGGTCTCATACTCGATCATCACAATTTTAAATATAGCGACTTTATTAATCCACAATTGTAAAAACTCACTCAAACGGCACATCCTAAGTGAACCCGAAGACTGGGCTGCAAAATATAGGGGAATCTATGAGCAATATGACATTAAACAATCCTAGGTAGAACTTACACTTGAAAAAAAAGGCAAAAAATGCCATATACATAGCCCCTGACCCTGTAGTTAGTGGTAAAACTGGTCGTATGGTTTGCGAAATGTATTCGTGCAGATATCTGAATTCACAGGACTTTTCTCGATATCAGAAACAGTCCTGTGAGAAAACATACCTTATGGGAAAAAGCATACGGAACAAGAAACAAGCAGATAGTGGCTAAACTAGTCTTGTAAGGAAAGCAATAAGTGAGAAAGATAAAGCGTTTAAGGTGATAATAAAACGTGAAGGGGTACGATGTATGATATAGGATTATAGAGGAGAATAACCTAAATCCTGTAAAAGAGATTGATAAGGACGCAAAAATAGAGACTGAGAAGAAATTGCCAGGGAGAGCAAAAATAATTCCAATGATTTGTCAAGTAATAAATGATAAGAAATTAAAAACAGAGAGTGTGGGTCCCTTAGCACATAACATGGGGGTATGGTGGAAAGGAGATGAGGAAAAGGCCAATCTTACTGAAAATGTCGCCCCTTCTCAAACTGTTGTACCAGGACAAATCCCCTGGTGGAGACACATGAGGAATATGTAATCTTTATAATGTCAGCAGTTTTAACCCAGGAAAGAGGTACGGCGTCCGCCTGCACCCCACTAAGATAGCATCAAATCACCTGGGCCAGATGGCATACACCCCCTGGTTCTGCATAAATTATGTATGGTGATGACAACGTTTTTAATATTGAAGATTCCTGAGGACGTGGTTATGTTCCCACGAATGCGTCATAGCAACTGTGGTACCAAAGTACAAAAAAGGATCCATGAGCATCCTGAGGAACTCAGACCCGTAAGCTAACTGCTGTGGTGGGAAACATTTGATGGGTTTGTCGAGATGCTATCCTGGATATCTCACGTGCACACCTTATAGAACCCGCGTCAGCATGGTTTATAGAGATCGGTCCTTTCAGACTAATCTGATTGTTTCTTCTGACTACGAGAGGTAGTTCAAGAATGGAGCTGGGGTGACGTTGTGAGGTTGTAATTCTGACTTTCAAAGGGCTATTTGACCCACCGTCTCCACATAAAAGGTTGGTATATAAAATGAGAGGACTGCTGGGAATAGGGAAAATCTGGGATTGGGTAATTAAGTGCTTAGTCTTAGTGATAGAAAACAGAGGGTCGTCATTAATGGCGCATTCTCAGATTGGGTTGACGTTAACAGTTGAGTCCCACAGGGGTCAGTATTGGTGCCACTTCTTTTCAATATTTTTATTAATGACTTTGTAGTGGGTTTACACAGTCAAGTTTCAATATTTGCAGATGATACTAAGCTGTGTAAAGTAATAAATACTGAGGTCGATAGTTTAGCATTACAGAGGGATTTGTGGAAGTTTGAGGAGTGGGCAGATAAATGTTATGCACTTGGGCCATGGAAACAAAAAGTATAATTATGTTCTAAACAGTCAATTACTTGGTAAAACTGGAGCTAAAAAGGACTTGGGGGTATTGGTGGATGGTAAACTTAATTTTACTTCACATGAATTAAAAATTAAATTGTACATATTAAGAACTTTTTTAAGCATTTCCCAAATAACCATACAAAACATTGCATAAGAGGCACCAGTCAACACTCCTAAAATATCTGTTAGTAAATAATTTGAAGTGAAATACAATGTTAAAACCATTTCTCACTGTGGTACCACCTCATGTCCCACCCTCTGCAATGGTTGACCGAGATATATTACTTGATGATGAAGGAGGAGTTTATGGATGGAGACACAGATCACCCTGACACATTTTTCCCACTTGGTCCACTTGGTTTACCTTTAGGGAGGGAGACAATCTGCCTAGATGGCCTAGTGCGAATAGGAACTTCCTTGCTGATAGGGTTTAAGCCCCCCAGTGTGTTCCTGCTCTGTGACCCTCCTGCTACTCAGGATTTCTCCTTCATACCTTTCTATGACATGCAAAACCACCATCACTCTGTTATACCTATTATTGCTATATTATTTATGTAATATGCTAAATTTATATTGACAGTTCTGTATTTTATACAAAGTTAATAGGAATGATAATCAATGTTAATAAACCTTGATATTGAAAATAAAATTACAATTCTCACAACTCACAACATTTTTTAACCAGTGCTGCCATGGACACACTCCTTTGACAAGAAAATTAGCATCACCCATTTTTGAATCTATTCTTAAATTTCAAGAATAAATTACAGAGAAAATTGATACAACAGTGTTTAAAGGGGTTGGCCACTATCACTAAACTTTACCAGGGTAAAGAGTAGACCCATATAGTACTTATCCTTATACGGTTTGCCAAGGGTGACACGTTATGTGCACCCCTTCCTCCACCAGAAGAATGACCTGGTACATCACAGGCAGTCTCAGTCACGCCCCAAAATAACAATAAGCAAACCCATGGTCATGCAGATGTTTTTGATACCTTTTTATTCTCACTGCCTGTGACCAGACAAGAGGGAGGCGATTCTACCATCAACATAGACAAAGGTTCTTTACTGTAAGAGCAATGAGACTATGGAACTCTCTGCCGCAGAAGGTTGTTATGGGGGACTCTATGTACATGTTCAAGAGAGGCCTGGATACCTTTATGGAGAGAAAAAATATCAGGGGATATGGGGAGAAAACATTTATTTAATTCTTAAAGGTTGGACTTGATGGACTTGCATCTTTTTCCGGCCTCATATACTATGACACTATTTATAATTTTGTGAATATAACAAATGCTTTTAAAGGAGCTATACACTTTTGTGTGATCTGCACTATGTGTCTTTATCCACCTGTGTTTAGGAGACTGAGGGAAACATACCCTTGATCCAATGATAGTGACGGTCCTAGCAGTATGCCTTTGGAGAAGGAATAGAAAGCAGAATCCACAGCTTATAGAAACTGTATCTCAACAAAAGAAAAGTGTGGTGAGACCATTGCCATTATTTTCCATCATATAGGAGGTTGAAGCTCACCAAAAACAGATTTTTAATCAGCAGGTCACGAGTCCCCCATGGTCCCGGTGGCTTTACACAAACTTTTCCAGGGTAAGTGTTGTACAGGTGAACCTATTAAGGTCTTCTACAAACCCAGGTAAAGTTTTTCATGGTATACAAAATAATAGACCTGTTGGGGTCTTCTACACCCCCCTGTAACTGTTTACTTCTGTAAATAAAGTATAGTTGATTTGTAGCCCTTTTCTATTAGTATTCCCAGCACATGTCCCCAAATATAGATAGCTAACCCCAGTACACTTTCCGATATTATAGAAAGGGATCCCCAGCACACACCCCCAGTATACAGATAGGTAGATCCAGCATATGCCCCCGTATATAGATAAGTAGCCCCCCACCCCCCTGTGTACCGATAGGTTACCATCCAGCCAGTTTCTCACTGATACCCACTGTATCGTATTTTCCTCCCCCAACATAAGAGTTCTAGTTCCTCCAAGTGTAGTTTCCCCTACCCCCAGGTCTCTAGTTTAAAAACTCCTTCAACCTTCTATGCCACTATTTCCCGCAAAAACAGCTGTACCCTCCCTATGTGATTCTGCTCATCCCCTGGTGTAGAGCCTGAGCTGACAAGCAAAGTAAGCCCACTTGAACCCAAACCCCTCCTTCCTCACCAACATTTAGCTGCTTGTTTAGCTCCTAATCTCTTACTGCTTTTGGCTTCCTTTGAAGTCCTTTGAGCTTAGACCTAACTTCTTGGACCTACACCTTATTTTGCCATTAGTGCCAATGTGATCCATGCCTGATCCTCACCAGCTCCTTCCAGTAATTGATCAGCCTATCTGGCAACTTCCAAACACACAAACCTGGGAGTTATCTCTTTAAAAAGTAGAACATTTAAAGTGTGAAAATGGGAACTTTTTCAAATACCACCAATTTTCATTTTTTTTGATAAAAAATGCAAACCATATCAATCAAAATGTCAACTATATAACATCTTAATGCACCGGAAATGTTAAGCATTCAAAGTTGTAACTACTTATAGTGACAGTCACATTAAAAATAGGGCTTGGACAGGAGATAAAAATAAATATCTCTTCTGCAGCTGAATACATAGCCCGGAAATGAAAAAAATGTGTTTCATGCAATTTTAGGATAAGATCTTATGTATTCCCCTTCTGCAACTTTTTCATACAGCCATCAAATTAAAAAAAAAAGTTAAATTAACAAATATATATAACTATTCGGACGCATATGGACATATTTACTACGGGCTTGTGGCAGACTTTTACGTTCTTTTTAGGTGAAACTGCTTGCACTGGTATTTAAAGGACATTAATGAGTTATTGGACCTGCCCTCATTTTGCATTCACTATAGGTGCTGTATGTTTCTCCTAGCTGGTGAATTTCCCTCTTTATATCCAATTTATAAATGTATTCAGTATATTGTGACAAGAGGGTCCTATCCCTTATTTAGTTGTATATATATTTAACACAAAAGTTGTTATGGGTTGGATTATTTATTTATCATATTTCCATGACTTTTTATAATCTACAGCCATTACATTTTTTAACTTTGAAACTTGCTGACACATTGTTGACCACAGTTTTTTTTGCACATATCATGATAGTCGGCAGAAGTCCTCCATGTGTTCTCCCCAGGTTCCTTCATTACTTGATACAAATAGAAAAATAAAAACTCTATAGAAAAAAGCTCCCTGTGTCAGGGCAGCAAGTCCAGATATGGCCATACAGTTCAAGTAGTTTGATTCTTTATTCAGCATATAGCAAGAACCATAGGTTGGATCATGCATACTTCTTTGCTTCATTACTACCTCTTCTGTCGCAGGTGACTTCCATTTGGAGTGTGACAAACGACCTGAATAAGTTTCTCCTTTCATTATGAGACCATCGCTAAGTTTAGAAGTAATAAGGATTTTGTAACATTTGAAATACCTTTTTAGTACTGGGGTACAATATATAAGACCTGAGTTCTGAGTTTACGTTGGAGGAGCTGAATTTTGACTGAGTATGCTGATCTGTGGAAAACAAATGTATTATTATGCCATTAATAGTTCAACATGCCAATCCTTTGGTTTTGTAATTCAGCTGGAACTAAGTCAAGAACATAGGCTACATAGGTATTGTATTTCAGATTCAATGCTAAAAAATTTGTTTCAGAAAAAATAATATTCCAGGATAGATAGGATGGATGGCAGGATGAGTAAACTGAGAGTGAAAAAGGGCAGCAGACAAAAAAGCAGTCCTTTATTAGGGATACACAAGAAATGATACTCTAGCTGAGTCCACAATTTTGAATACTCACCGTCCCCATATTTTATCAGTAAGAATAGTGCTCTTTGATACTCTTTGATCTCCCTGTTATAATGCTGAATTTACTTCTATTCTAGTCTTCCTTTTACCCCAAAGGAGTGGCTTGCAGCTTTTTAATATGATATTGGATTAATAGAGGTAAGTTTCCTGAACAAATAAATTACTGTTTATTTGTAAGGTGGACTTGATGGACTTGCATCTTTTTTCCAGCCTTATTACTATGAAACCTTGCTAGGATGGTAGTAGAAATGGTCCTTTCTGGCACTTGTCACACAAAATTTCTTACAATCTACCTGTTGTATGGCGTAAATTGTTTTCAAAATTGTCTCATTATCTTTCACATGAATTAAAAATTAAATTGTACATATTAAGAACTTTTTAAGCATTTCCCAAATAACACATACAAAACATTGCCATAAGAGGGCCAGTCAACACTCCTAAAATATTGTTAGTAATAATTTGAATGAATAAATTTAAATTTTTATAGTGCGACCTCATGTCCCACCCTCTGCAATGGTTGACCAAGATAATTACTTGATGATGAAGGAGGAGTTTAGGATGGAGACACAGATCACCCTGACACATTTTTCCCACTGGTCCACTTGGTTTAACTTAGGGAGAAGACAACTCTCCAGATGGCCTAGTGCGAATAGGAACTTCCTTCTGATAGGTTTAGCCCCCAGTGTGTTCTGCTCTGTGACCCTCCTGCTACTCAGGATTTCTCCTTCATACCTTTCTATGACATGAAAACCACCATCCACTCTGTTATACCTATTATTGCTATATTATTTAGTAATATGCAAATTTATATTGACAGTGTATTTTATACAAAGTTAATAGAAAATGAAATCAATGTTAATAAACCTTGATATTGAAAATAAAATTACAATTCTCACACTCATTTTTTAAACCAGTGCCCATGGACACTCCTTTGACAAGAAAATTGCATCACCCATTTTGAATCTATTCTTAAATTTCAAGAATAAATTACAGAGAAAATTGATACAAACAGTTGTTTAAAGGGGTGGCCCACTATCACTAAACTTTACCAGGGTCAAGAGTAGACCCATATAGTACTTATGCCTTATATAACGTTTGCAAAGGCATGCGCCTCTAATCATTGCTAGGGTGTGACATTATGTGCACCCCTTCCTCCACCAGAAGAATGACCTGGTACATCACAGGCAGTCACAGTCCACGCCCCAAAATAAGCCAATAAAGCAAAACCCAGGGTCAGGCAGAGTTTTATACCTTTTATTCTCAGGCCTGTGACCAGACAAGGGGCATCCTCTACGCCAGAGGAGAGGCGATTCTACCATCAACATAGACAAGGTTCTTTACGGTAAGAGCAGTGAGACTATGGAACTCTCTGCCGCAGGAGGTTGTTATGGGGGACTCTATGTACCATGTTCAAGGAGAGGCCTGGATGCCTTTTGGAGAGAAAAATATCAGGGGATATGGGGAAAAACATTATTTAATTTAAAGGTTGGACTGATGGACCTTGCGTCTTTTTCCGCCTATATATGATACTAGTTTCTTCAGACTGTTTATGAAAACACTATTTATTCTTGTGATATTAAAAAGCTTTTTAAAGGAGCTATACCTTTTTGTGTGATCTGCACTATGTGTCTTTATCCACCTGTGTTTAGGAGACTGAGGGAAACATACCCTTGATCCAATGATAGTGACGGTCCTAGCAGTTGCCTTTGAGAAGGATAGAAAGCAGAATCCACAGCTTATAGAAACTGTATCTCAACAAAAGAAAAGTGTGGTGAGACCATTGCCATTTTTCCATCATAAGGAGGTTGAAGCTCACCAAAAACAGATTTTTAATCAGCAGGTCACGAGTCCCCCATGGTCCGGTGGCTTACACAAACTTTCCAGGGTAGGTGTTGTACAGGTGAACCTATTAAGGTTTCTACAAACCCAGGTCCCCTTTTAATACTGTTTACTCTGTAATAAATATAGATTGATTCTGTGCCCTTTCTATTATGTATTTCCCAGCACATGTCCCCAGAATATAGATAGCTAACCCCAGTACACTTTCCGAGTATATAGAAAGGGATCCCCAGCACACACCACCAGTATACAGATAGGTAGATCCAGCATATGCCCCCAGTATATAGATAAGTAGCCCCCCCCCCCCCTGTGTACAGATAGGTTACCATCGAGCCATGTCTCACTGATACCCACTGTAATGTATTTTCCCTCCAACATTAAGAGTTCTAGTTCCTCCAAGTGTAGTTTCCCCTCGCCCCAGGTCTCTAGTTAAAAAACTCCTTCAACCTTCTAGCCATATTTCCCCGCAAAACAGCTGTACCCTCCCTATTGTGATTCTGCTCATCCCTGGTGTAGAGCCTGTAGCTGACAGCAAAGTAAGCCCACTTGAACCCAAACCCCTCCTTCCTACACCAACATTTGAGCTGCTTGTTTAGCTCCCTAATCTCTTACTGTCTTTTTGGCTTCCTTTGAAGTCCTTTGAGCTTATGACCTAAGTTCCTACCTCTTATTTTGCCATTAGTGCCAATGTGATCCATGCCTGATCCTCACCAGCTCCTTCCAGTAATTGATCAGCCTGATCTGCAACATTCCAAACACAACAAACCTGGGAGTTATCTCTTTAAAAAGTAGAACATTTAGAGTGTTGAAAATGGAGAACTTTTTCAAACTACCACCAATTTTCCATTTTTTTTGATAAATAAATGCAAACCATATCATCAAAATTTTTCAACTAATATAACATCTCTAATGCACCTGGAAATGTTAAAGCATTCAAAAGTTGTAACTACTTATAGTGACAAGTCACATTCTAAAAATAGGGCTTGGACAGGAAGATAAAAAATAAACATCTCTTCTGCAGCCTGAAATACATAGCCAGGAAATTTAAAAAAAAAAATGTTTCATGCAATTTTAGGATCAGAATCTAGATGTATTCCCCTTCTGCAACTTTTATCATACAGCCATCAAATAAAAAAAAAAAAGTTAAATTAACAAATATATATGAGCTATTCAGACGCATATGGACATATTTACTAAGGGCTTTGTGGCAGACTTTATACGTTCTTTTAGGTGCAAACTGCTTGCACTGGTATTTAAAGGACATTAATTGAGTTATTGGACCGCTGCCCTCATTTTTAGCATTCACTATAGGCTGCTGTATGTTTTTCTCCCTAGCTGGTGAATTTCCCTCTTTATATCCAATTTATAAATGTATTCAGTATATTGTGACAGAGGGTCCTATCCCATTATTTAGTTGTATATATATTTAACACAAAAAGTTGTCTAATGGGTTGGAATTATTTATTTAATCAATATTTTACCATTGACTTCCTTCTCATTCTATAATTCTTAAGGCTGAGCACTATTTTACATTTTTATTACACTTTGAAAACTTGCCTGACAACATCATTGTGACCAAGCAGTTTGAGTTTATTGGGAGCAGTGACTAAATGTAGGCATGTGGTCAGACAGGCAAACAGGTGTCCAGGTGTCCCAGTTTTGTTGTTCTCCAACCAGACTATTAGGTTCCTTCATTACTTTGATACAAAATAGAAAAATAGAAAAACCTCTATAAGAGGTCAGGGGCAGCCAAGTCCAGAATATGTGCCATACAGTTCATAAGTAGTTTATGATTCTTTATTTCAGCATATAGCAAGACATCCATAGGTTGGATCATGCATACTTTCCTTTGCCTTCATTACTTACCTCTGTTAAGCGCGGTGACTCTCCATTTGGGAGTGTGACAAAACAGCACCTGAATAAGTTTCTCCTTTCAATTTATGAGACCATACGTTCTAATGTTACAGAAGTACATAAGGATTTTGTAACATTTTAAAATACCTTTTTAGTACTTGGGGTACAATATATAAGACACTGAGTTCTGAGTTTACCTGTGGGAGGAGCTGAATTTTGACTGAGTATGCTTGATCTGTGGAAAACAAATGTATTATTATGCCATTAATAGTTCAAACATGCCAATCCTTTGGTTTGTTATTCAGCTGAACTAAGGTCAAGAACATAGGCTACATAGGTATTGTATTTTCAGAACTCAATGCTAAAAAGATTTGTTTCAAGTAAAAAATAATATTCCAGGATAGATAGGATGGATGGCAGGATGAGTAAACTTGAGAGTGAAAAAGGGCAGCAGACAAAAGGCAGTCCTTTATTAGGGGATACACAAGAAATGAATACTCTAGCTGAGTCCACAATTTTGAATACTCACCGTCCCATAATATTTTATCAGTCAAGAATAGTTGCTCTTTGATACTCTTTGATATCCCTGTTATAATGCTGATATTACTTCTATTCTAGCTTTCCTTTTACCCCCAAAGGAGTGGCTTGCAGCTTTTTAATATGATATTGGATTAATAGAGGTAAGTTCCTGAACAAATAAATTACTTTATTTGTAAAGGGGTGGACTTGAATGGACTCTTTGTTGCATCTTTTTTCCAGTATTCACCTTATATATGATAAACCTTGCTAGGACTTGGTAGTAAAATGGTCCTTTCTGGCACTTGACCAACAAAATTTCTTACAATCTACTTGTTGTATGTCTTACATTTGTTTCAAAATTGTCTCATTCTCTTGCTTCACAGGATTAAAATTAAATTGTACATATTAAGAACTATTTTGTAAGCATTCCTCAAATAACACATACAAACACTGCATAAGAGGCCAGTCACACTCCTAAAATATTGTAGTTAAATAATTTGAAGTTGAAATATATTTAGTTTGAAGTGAACCTCATGTCCCACCCTCTGCAATGGTTGACCAAGATATATTACTTATGATGAAGGAGGAGTTTATTGACTGGAGACACAGACTCACCCTGACACACTTTTTCCACTGGTCCACTTGGTTTAACGTTTATGGAGAAGACAAACCTGCCAGATGGCCTAGTGCGAATAGGAACTTCCTTCTGATAGGTTAAGCCCCCAGTGTGTTCCTGCTCTGTGACCCTCCTGCTACTCAGGATTTCTCCTTCATACCTTTCTATGACGAAAAAACCACCATCACTCTGTTTTACCTATTATTGCTATATTATTTATGTAATATGCTAATTTATATTGACAGTTTTGTATTTTATCAAAGTTAATAGATGAAATGAAATGTTAATACCCTTGATATTGAAAATAAATTACAATTCTCACACTCATTTTTAAACCATGCTGCCATGGACACACTCCTTTGACAAGAAAATTGCATCACCCAATTTTGAATCTATTCTTAAATTTCAAGAATAAATTACAGAGAAAATTGATACACAGTGTTTAAAGGGTTGGCCCACTATCACTAAACTTTACCAGGGTAAAGATAGACCCAATAGTACTAGCCTATTATAACGGTTGCAAAGACGTGCGCCTCTAATCATTGCTATCGGATGACACGTTATGTGCACCCCTTCCTCCCCCCAGAAGAATGACCGGTAAGATCACAGGCAGTCTCAGTCACGCCCCAAAATAAGCCAATAAGCAAACCCCGGTCAGGCAGAGTTTTATACCTTTTATTCTCAGGCCCTGTGACCAGACAAGGGGGCAATCCCTCTACGCCTAGAGGAGAGGCGATTCTACCATCAACATAGCAACGTTCTTTACTTTAAGGCAGTGAGATATGAACTCTCTGCCGCAGGAGGTGTTTGGTGGACTCTATGTCCATGTTCAAGAGAGGCCTGGATGCCTTTTCGGAGAGAAAAATATCAGGGGTATATGGAGAAAACATTAATTTAATTCTTAAAGGTTGGACTGAGGACTTTGCGTCTTTTCCGCCTAATATAATATGATACTAGTGTTTTCAGACTGTTTTATGATAAACACTATTTATTCTTTGTGAGTATAACAATGCTTTTAACAGGAGCTAATACCTTTTGTGTGATCTGCACATGTGTTCTTTATCCACCTTGTTTTTAGGAACTGAGGGAACATACCCTTGATCCAATGATAGTGACGGTCCTAGCATATGCCTTTGGAGAAGGATAGAAAGCAGAATCCACAGCTTATAAAACTGTATCTCCACAAAGAAAAGTGTGGTGAGACCATTGCCATATTTTTTCCATCATAAGGAGTTTGAAGCTCACCAAAAACAGATTTTTAATCAGCAGTCACGAGTCCCCCATGGTCCCGGTGGCTTAACCCAAACTTTTCCAGGTACGTGTTGTACTCGGTGAACCTATTAAGGTCTTCTTCTACAAACCCAGGTAAGTTTTCATGGTATAAAAACAAATATAGACCTGTGGGGTCTCTATAGATACGGTATTGACCACTGTATTCGCAAGAGCTCCCGTTTATGGCTTAGTGTCTAGGCCTGCTTAATATCACCAAACTATTCTGTGCGGATTGAATCTGATCTTGCTGTTTTCTATTGTATATTTCATACAGTCTGCCTGGTCAGTTATTGTTATCATACTCTACTCTTACTCATGGATATCATTTAATAAATACTTTTGCTCTGACAACGATGTAGTGGAATTGGCTATTTGTTTTCATAATTAAAGCCCTAGAGCAAAAGTGATCTGTTAAATATTATCTGAATATGTTGGATATTCCAGTATATTACAGATACCTCCTGCAGATAAAAACCACGTGAAAAACGGAATTACACCATAAATTATACCTAATGCAGTGCAGGTTATTCAGTATTTAAGTTAACTTGTTCAACAATTCTGTCATTGCAAAACGATATATCTGGATTGCTAAACCTGAGGACTGTAAATTATTTTTGGTCTATGACTGTTGAGAATCAGATGACAATTTGAGTTCTGGTGCATTGTTATTTTGTGATAATTTACATCCAATATCAGAGTTGTAACATTTCTACAAACAGTGGTGTCATTTGCTTCATTTCTTACTATTAAGGTGCTGAAAAATATAGTCTTTAATTTTTTTAAATGAAGACATGTACACTTGCAATATTGTCAAACTTAAATCTAAATCACAGGAAAGAAATTAGAACCTAAGAGAAATTAAACACAAACACTATGCACACATCTGCGTCTCATAATGCAATCTCCCATCTTGAGCTCTGCTTCGATGCCTGTACATTATTAAGCATAAACTGGGGAAAGGCTTTGAATGTCAACAACAGAACCTAATATTCCATGAGATGATGTGTTTGATCTGTTAAAGGCTGGGTCATAATGATGATAACAAAAATGGTGGTAAGATAGGACTAGTAGTCTAGATTAGAGAATGGTCATGTTCTGATATATGTGGTAGCTGTGAAAATGATATACAGGCAGCCTCCGGTTACATACAGATAGGTTCTGTCTTTGTTCTTAGTTGATGTTTGTATGTAAGTCGGAACTGTATTTTTATCATTGTAGCCCCCAGCCAGAACTTTTTTGGTCTCTGTGACAATGGGATTTTAAAATGTTGGGTTGTCATAAGAATCAGGATTAACAATACATCTTCATCCAACACCTTTGATAACGTTGCAGCTTTTTATTGTAGACTAGGACTAAGTACAAAAATTACCAATATCCAGTGGTCCGTTTGTAACTAGGGGTCGTCGTTAAGTCGAGTGTTCTTAAGTAGGGGACCGCCTGTATTAATTGTAAAGCTCCTCTATATTAACCTGAAACATATATTAAAACTTTTGTCATAAGGAATCGCCTTTCAATAACTCTACTGAACATTATTCAGTCGCATGAAAAATACTATGCTTAATGGCAAGTATTTTGTACATTATCATTGTCAATGTGATGTCCATCCACTTGCTATGACAGCAGAAAGACTGCCTGAGCAGGAAATGGGCCTGCCAGAAATTTTGTGGCACAGACTTTGGTCCTCCATACGCCAGGCTGTGAAATCGCAGCCATGTGTACATGCCCTAAAATTATTTTTTGGGTTTTTAACTTATTATGTATTTATCTTTTTAATTTCTTTAGAGGGTTGTACATCAGGCATCTGCCTCTGTTCTATTTTGCCGCAAATTTTTCTATAACCCTATAAACTTTTGCCCATCTGATCGAACTGGAGTAATTTGCGACAAAATTGCTCATTTTATAGCTATGGTCAAAATTGTGAATTTTATTATCCACATTTGGATTTTTAAAGATGTATCAGGTGTAACACTAAGCATTTTTTGTGAGGAAAAGTTCGAGAAACAAAAGAAGCCTAAGATAACTGACTGCCCCATCATGAGGTTTCTATGTCTCGACACTTCAGTTAGCTTAAGCCAATATTTCTAGCTAGACAAAATTCTGGAGCAATTTCAAATTTAAACCAGATTAATTTCATCGTTGTTTTTCATACATTTTTATTTTGTATGTTTTATATATACTTATTTTTTATAGAATTATTGGACTCTGGTTGTGAGAGTGTAATATAGCACCCATTACTCTGAATATGAGACTGTTCTGCTGTTTTTTTCTATTTTTGTCATTTTTGGAGAAGGTATCATAAAAATAAAGACATGAAAAATGATATAGAACAAGTGTATAAATAACGGTGTAATAATGCAATACTAACGACATGCTAATAAGGTTCTGGCATTGCAATTTGATTGAACATTGGTTATCCTCTGCCTACTGTGGTCATCAGAGGTCAGTGTTTAAATAACTGAAATTGTGGAGTCTCTATATAATGGAACATGGTTGAAGAGAAAATGTAAATAACAATTTGAAATGAAATATAAAGGTGAAGCATGAAAAGAAGGAATGAGAGATGAGAGCAGTGATGGGCTTAGGTAGGCGGGATTTTTCACTCTTCACGTCTAGTAATCAGCTTTTACCTACTTCCAATATCCTCCTATTTATCCCTGGTTCCAGTCTCACTGACATAGAACCTGTAATCTGTGGAATAGTATCTGGCATTCTGTCTGTTTTGTTGAAAGAAATTTAAAAAAAACATGCCCCAAAAAAAGTCTTGTCCTTTAGGATTAATCACATAATAACTGTGTTTATATGGAAATGATTATTACTGGACCTTAATATTGAACAATAAATTTTAAACTAATGTTTAGGAATACAAATGATGTTGTGTTTCAAACGTATCAGACTAAGTGGAAAATTGATTGGCCCCTATGTATTAGCATCACCTGTTTCACTGATTAATTAAATGGTGAAACATCTGTGTCTCTCCACATCATCTTCATTTTTACATAAAACAACTAACGCAGATGCATGCATAACAAATTTACTTCTTCTGACTACATTTTAAGATTGATCACAAAATTGCTTTCCTACATAGTGATCAAATAAGAAATTATTTTTTTGTGGACTATATTCGTTATTTTGTACCATAATAAGATGTTAAATGCCAATGGTCATCGTCTTTAAGAATTCAGATGGAAGGCTGTTGAGAAATAGCAGGAGTGAGCTAAAAACCAACAAACAAGACCATAACCTTCAATCTAAACACTCTGATCACTCTTCAAACTCTGTATTAAATCAGATCTCCCATTGATGCCTTATGGAGATTGGGGAAGCCAATCCTTGATTCTATGAGCCTTGTAATTAGTGAGGAATGGACCACACCTTAAACTTCTAGAAGTTTTTGGCTTGGCACAGCAACCAGACGCAACACACACTGCAAATCCACCGTCGACACCCATGCGCAATAGAGCGAGTACACCAATCGGTGGGAATAACTACCTCTTACATGCCTGCCAGCTCACCAGACTCCATCAACGTCCGTTCCCTTCGTTTCGCTTTGGTAACACCTACTCTATGAGCTTTCGTGCCCTTCCTCGCACGTGCCAGTGTCACACATGCAGAGGCACATGGCAACACAGTCCGATTTTGGGGAGGATAGACACCTCAGCACCCTCTGGTGTCATGAAGTCATCAGGAACATGAATCCTGTTCATGCCCGCAGGGAAAACACGCCGGCCATGATACAGTTACTTAAATAAAGCTACATAAGCGTAGAAATCTGTCAAACCGAAACTTGCCAACCTGAATTTCACAGTCCTAACTACCTGGTAATGCTCTCCACGAATACTTCAATTGTTGTATTAATCCCGTTGATAAACTTTATAGGTTTAGTCACTAAACAATCCAACTGCAATTCTAGTATAAAACATTTTTAAAATTACTGGTCTTAATACCTACCGATTTATCATCCTCTTCTTCAGGCAATAGATTTTAATATGGCAGCGCATAATACCAGTGTAATCCACCTGTGACATTGAGAACAATGAATGTTATGTTTTATGATAAAAAACGTTTACAATTTTCAATATACTTTCTCCTCATTGTTAAGGAGTCTTCCGCATGCTGTCTATAAGAAAATCTTCTATGTTGACAGAACATCTCACCAATGGTGCACACAGGTCACAACTCATTAGTAGCAAAAGGCAATCAGAGCTGTGTGATAAACAAGCTGTGTCACCTTTTGTGACCATGGTCATATTTCTTCCACTGGAAATAATCATAGAATTTCTATAAATAACTGCAACTGTGAAATTGATACAGAATAATGGAAAAAGTATAACTGTTTATATACAAACAAAACAGTATTGTGCTGAATGAGATACCCCTTAATTATCTCTGTGTCCAAAAATGAAAACGTCAGCTAGTACCTCAAAGACTTTAATGATTAATAACAGGTAAATATGTAATTTAAAGTTTTTTCCCAGCAATTTTTATTTAAGTTATTAACACAAAAACAAAGACTATACCATACAAATGCCTATTAAAACACAAATAAAGGATGGCTCCTTACAGAATATTTTCTAAGTTGCACATACTTTGAAGTTACTTGTGTTCACTTATAAAGTAATTCTTATGTGGAATGAGCTTGAAAGGCCTATAGTACAATTGTGTGTATAATATATTATATATATATATTATATATATCTATTTCACTGCTTATGGTCTATATACTCTAACGAAGATTGGTCTGAAAGGTAAATGCTAGTGAGTGTTGCCACCAAATTGGAATGCCTGTAGCGATTTTTAGATGAATATCTGGTGATAAAATTCGTAACAGATTGATCAGATCGTTCAACATTAAAAAAAACATGTTATATTATCATATCAGACATAGTGATCGCTGTTCAGTAACGATCTCTACAAGAAGTGAGCTTTTTTTGACACCATCTTGAATGTGGCAGGAAACAAGAAATCTTTTCATTTGGAGTAACGCATTTTGAAAATTTCATCTTGCTTCACAGTGTGTAGTGTTTTTCGTATAAACTTTGTAGATTTTTTGAAACTGCAGAGATACAAATCAATGTATGTGGTCCTGAAGGACGAAATCATTGTATTGTGGTGTCAGGTGATTTGAAAAAAAAGACTGCTGCATTCTTTTATAGCAACTCCTAAAAGACAAGCGCCATTCAAAAGCATACTAAACGGGCAACATTTTCTGGCAGTTGGGCGTTCTGAGGAATTCATAGGGGGGTCATTTACAAGGCGCCCGATCCGTTTCCCGGCTGTGTTACCCGAATATTTCTGATTTGCGCCGATTGTTACCTGAATTGCCGGGATTTTTGGCGCACAGCGACGGATTTGGACGCAGGCGAAGCGCAAGCGGAGGGACGCAGAGACCAACGGGACAGGCAGGTACGACCGAAAACAAAACCCACGGTATTAGGAAAAACAGACGCTTTTTACAAAAAACCGAAAATGTGTCGCTTGGGAAGAGCTTACCTTCACTGGTCCAGCTTGGTGTATGCTCGCTCTCGTACAGTAGCTGCACTCAGCGCAGCAGCGCACTGATGGACGGTGGAGAACCGATCATAAAATCCCGGCCGACCCCGAATCCAGCGCAAAGACGCGGCCGCTGGCCCGACTGGGCCGCGTGAAGTAAATCTGCCCCAATGTCTCAAGAACTGGTATCATTTCACATGATTTGATAAGCTAGTTTTCAACAAAATTTTCAGACTCTCTTAAATGGGGTGTTGCTTCTCGTTAAAACTGCGCAAACTTGTAGAACAGGTTAGTTAGTAAGGTAGTAGTAGATGCTATGGTCTTTCAGGTACATTTTATGTATAGTTTTTAAAATGTTCTGGCTACAGTTTTGTGGACAAATAATGTTTATTGCAATAAGATTATAGACAAGCTAATAATTTCCTTATTTGTGCAACCAATATTCCAATGTCGCCATTTAAAAAAGAGAGAGAGAAAATACAACTGTTTTGAAATTCTGATCACAAACCTCAATTAAAAAAACTTTATAATACAAAGAAAAGTGACAGAAGAAGTCTTTTCTATATATTTCCCTTTATTTTGGTTTCAATTCATGGCAACTGGCACAAAAATTGAAACGTAGGAAGGTTACTCTACGCCAGTGCCAATCTGTTGCTTTCTGTTTACGGCCCTAGACTTACGTTGATCAAGTGGAAGCCAAAACATACTTATTTCGAAACATACATGGTGATAGGACTATGGAAGAAATGTGGCTTATTTACACAGAGCTTTGTTCAAAGTAAACACAAAGAAAACATAATTTATACCACGATCTGAGTATTAATCGCGTTAAGGTCAAATTAGGCATATCAAAAATGATGCATCTATTATTGTCTTTCGTATGCGTCTTGAGTTGGCCAAACACATTAAAATTAATACGTTTTTTTTAGTTCGTGTGAGTTAACGAATGACCAGAGTAGATTTTAGATTTGCAATTTTGAATGAGACCATAATGGTTTGATATATAAGTTAAAGAAATGCAAAGTTCTACATTTTCACTTAAAGATTGTTTTGTATACAGTTCATGTTATTAATCTCCTATTCAAGGCCAGCATTTCAATTCCACTATTTTTTAGAAACAGGCAATTATAATTCCGTAGGCTAAGTCATGAAAGATTAATACACTGTGAAGACAATCTTTTCAACTTCATTATTCTTATTGCCAAAGGTCCTGGTAAGGGCCAAAATCGACATCTTCTGTGTGATCTGGAGTTTTGTGTGCATTTACTACTGCTTCCAGCAGCTTGCATCATTACATACATCCTACTATAACCATCTGCACCGCAGAGGCTTTTCGTGGGGCAATGGGTTTGTATTCCATCGGTTTTGCATGCACATTTTATCAATAATTTGCTTTATTACTCGTCTGTTGCAACAGCTTGTTGGTATCGATTAATAACAAACAACTACTTGTGGATGGGAATAAACAGAAAATAATCTTCACCATAAGAAACAGTCACATTGGTTGGTTCTGTTGTGTTGTAGAAATGAGTCTTCAATTCTCGCAGGTATCTAACAATATCAGGGTTGGGCTTGGCACCACCTAAGTTGTGTCCTAAATCCTGAATTAAATACATTTCCATAATTTCTTAAAATCTTATCATTAATGAGCTTTAATTCTCTAGTGGTTATTGATTCTAAGTATGATCAAAGCATGTAGACATAGTAATAAAAAGTTTACATATTATCTATACTTATGTTTGTATACACTACAAAAAACTGAAAAAAGGCAAATTGTATTCTGAAAGGAACCTGCAGTTTTTTTTTTTCTACCATGGAGATATTCAGTATAAAAAATGTCAAAAGTCACATATACCCCGCTTCACTGTTCAAAATCTCTCACAGTTACAAAGGAAGTACTTTTAACAAAAAAAACAAAAACATTTTCATTTTAGGTATAAATTAGATTCCAAATTACATTGGTCATACTTTGTTTTTTGTACTTATTTTTAGTGGACTACTATCAACTGATTATTAATAACATTAATGATCAGTTGATGATTACATGCCTTGTTTAATTTCATGTGATTTTTTTTCTTTTATGCCTTTTTGCTTGATGGATACTTTGCTTTTTGATAATGTAATGGTTTGTTTTGGACACCCATCTTTTTCCGCATTTTCACGAGGAACAGGTAAGTCAATTAAGGCACAGTGGTAAATTTGGGCAGGCAAAATGGGGGGGGGGGGGTGGGGGGTTGGCATGAAATGTAGTCATGTCTAGATGCAAAACCATAGTTTTTGCCTTTAATAAAAAAAATTAGGAAGGTCAATATATGTATGTTTATGGTACACTTAAAACCATTTGTTTCATTTATTTGCAACCAGGAAGCTGTAAGTCTTTTGTTTGATTTTTTATCCCGAATCTCCAACACACACACCTTTTATGATGTAGCCTACTCATCTGAAAATTATTGAAGAATTGGTTTTACTAGAATAGCAACATCTCCTCCGAGCTTGATGCTCGTTTCGCGCATTAGCGTACTCGAAAATGCTCGTTTTCTCGACAATACTTCGCCCGCGCGAGAAAATGCAGCTCCGCCGTTTTTGCGTTTTTTGCGGCCAGAAACAGAGCCATTCACAGCCAGGAGACTCTCACTCCCACCAGCATGACTTGTACCCTTACCGTCGATAGCAAGTGGTTGGCGCCAGATCAGGTGCCCTGGGATAGACTGACTGCTGCCCGGCGCTGCTCGATCATTCTGTGTCTGGATGCCGCTAGGAGAGACTGCTGCTGGTCAGGGAAATCGTTAGGCGGGTTCTATTAGCTTCTGTTAGGCAGGAGTGATTCTCCAAGAACCCAACGCCTCTTCTTGGGCTACAATAACGTTTACTGTTTTTTTTTTTATTTGTGCAATCTAGTACCGATTTTGTGAGGAATTAGCAGGAAGCATGGGGACTTGCTTACCCGTGTGTTGCAGCTCTAGTGGCACATATCCACTCAAAGATGAAGTGGGAAAATTTATAGGCGTGGTTGTATTTCTCTAGGCCAGCTCAGTCTGCCATTTTTCCTTTTTTATTTTACGTTTATTTTGTCTAAACTCAAGTCAGTCCTCTCATCTGGCCAAGAAGTGTGCTTCATACTGGTGCTAGAAAAATGCCATAGGAGAATCCAAACACGTCTTACGCCACATTAGCGTTTATATTTGATTTCTGGTTGAATCGTGCTGGTGGCTTGTGCTTGCTGCGGTGACATCTACTAGCAAATTGTGAGGCAATTGTAGTGAGACTTCGACCACGGTGTTTTGCGCTTAGTGACGCACATATCCATCGCAAAGACCGACAGTGGAAAATTTATAGCGGGTGTAGTTCAATTAGGAACATCTGCATTTTCCTTGTTTATTTTAACGTTTATTTTTCGTATAACTCAGCGTCATTCATCTGCATAGGTAGTGTGCTTTCATACTTGGCTCGAAAAATGCCTAGGAGATCCAAAACGTCTTATTACGCCTACAGTAGCGTTATTATAGTTGATTTCTGTTGAATCTGCTGGTGGCTGTACTTGCTGCAAGTGCATCTACTAGCACAATTGTGAGCATTTGTATGAGACTGCGACCATTACGCTGGTTTTGCGCTAGGACGCATAGTCCATGCAGACCGAAGTGGGAAATTTAGGTACGGCCAGGTTGGATTCAATAGCACAGTGCTGCCATTTTCTTTTTATTTTAGTTTTTTTTAATTAAACTCAGCGTCATCTAATCTGGCATGTAGTAGTTGTGCATTTACATACTGGACTAGAAAATAGACCATAGGAGAATCCAAACGTATAGCTCACGGCCTCAGTAGGTTATTATATTTGTTATTCTGGTTGATTGCTGGTGGCTGTATTGCTTTGCTGCAGTGCATTCTACCACAATGGTGCAATTTGTAGTGAGACCTTGCGACCAGCTGTTGTTTTGCGCTTGTGACGCACATATCCATCGCAAAAGCCCGAAGTGGGAAAATTTATGGGCCAGGGTGGTATTTCAATTAGCCACGTCCTGCATTTTCCCTTTTTATTTTACGTTTATTTTGTTTCATATAATCAGCGCATCTATCTATCTTTGCCTAGTAGTGTGCTTCGTTAATATTGCGCTAGAAATAGCCATAGGAATCCCAAAGCTACTTACGCCTACAACTTATATCAGTTTGATTTCTGGTTGATCTGCTGTGGTGTATTGCTGCAGTGTCATACTACTAGCAATTGTGAGCAATTGTAGTGAGACTTGCGCGTACCACTGTGTTTTGGTTAGTGACGCAATATCCATCAAAGCCCGAAGTGGGGAAAATTTAATTAGGGCCAGGGTGGTATAGTTCAATAGGCATCAGTCTGCCATTTTCCTTTTTTCTTTTCCGTTTTATTTTGTTCTAATAACTCCAGCTGTCATCTCATTGGCATAGAGTGTGCTTCATGACATTTGGCTAGAAATAGCATAGCACTGAGTATAGCCTTTTGTTTTAAAAACTAAAAACACAAAAAAAAAAAAAAACCAAAAAAAAGTTAAAAAAAAATAAAGGCTAATAACTCACTCATTTCAAAATGTTTAACGACCGAGGGACTAGGGTAGAGGACGAGGGCGGGGACGGGGTGTCGTCCAACTACGCAGGGGCAGAGGCGTGGTTCCTGGGCGGGTGAGACCCACCTGCTAGGAGGGAGCAGGGGAACCCGCGAGTACTACACTCCCTAGGTTCATGTCTGAAGTTACTGGGACTCGTGTAGTAGCACTGTTGAGGCCAGAACAAGTGCGAACCGGTGATGTCGTGGATTGCCTGACAGGCTAGAGCAATTTGGTCCACCAGTCAGGTCTTCCACGCAGTCCACCATTGTCACCGAAATCGGACTCCTCAGCTCCTGCACCTCAGCCCCTCCCACCCCAGTTGCTCCCCCTCCCATGAAAATTTGCGCATTTGAACGGCATTACGTCTGAGAAACTGTTTTCTGGACCCCTTCCCACAGTCCAACACACTTGTCCGGTTGTCTGATGAGCAATTTTCCGATTGCCCAGTTTTCCACCAGTCACAGGTTCTGTGGGTGATGAGACCCGGTTGACGTAGTGAGAAAGTGTGTAAAGAAGGTGTCTCGACGATGAGGAGACCACGGTTGTACAGACATGGGGAAGTTGTTGTGCTGGCAGAAGATCCAGGGGAGCAGAGACTGAGGGATCGCGAGGTATGATTGAGGTTACAGCCAAGCTGGGTTGAGAGGCCGGGTGAACACAGTGCTTCTGAGACGGAGAGTAGTCCCCGACCAGAGAACAGTTGGAAGAGGCCAGTGGTGTGGCCAGACGGAGAGGCAGGGCCAGAGGCGGTGCCATCACGCCAAAGTGTCACCTAGTGAGCTCCCTGGCGGGCTTGCTTTCTGCGGCGCGGGCCTAGATTTCAGAATCTGGAGGTTTTTAGGAAAACACCGAATGACCACGGACTTGATTGTGACACATTTGCAAACGGAAGCTACGAGAGGGTTCCACCATCTACTAGCTTAACTCCCACATATGGCAGGCATAAAGCTCGCTAAAAACCCCACTCAGTGGCAACACACGCCGTTCACCTCCGGCCTTGCACATAAAAAAAACCACTGGGCTCCTTCCCTGTGGTTCAAGCGATAGTCAGCCCCCTGCCCAGGACCCCCTGCCACAAAACCCACCATCTCGACTCCACGATCCTCCAGCACAGCCACCGCGTTCAGCTTCTCCATACCCCAGACGCTGGAGACGGAAACCAAATAATGCAACCACCACTCACTCCAAGCCCTTAATGGCACCTCTCCCAGATTGCTAAGCCTGGCGATGCTGCCTATGGCTAGAGAGACCGAGGCCTTCGCAACGACCTCATGCGGTCGGCCCCGCCCCTCGGATCGGCGTCCCAGCCCCACTACTTTTCGATTTCCGATGTGCCGTCCACCCTGCACACGCACGTGTCAGAACTCAATACTCGTGCCCACTGACCAACCCGCTTTCTCGACAAGGCCACCTATCTACGGACACGTGGAACAGTGCTGGCCGGGCCAGGGGCCCACTATATATCGCTGACGGCACATTGGTTAACTGGTGAGGTGGGAACCGAGTCCTGACCCTGCGGAGGCTGTATATATGTCGACGCCGCGGATTGCGGGGCCTACCGTCGTCCAGGTGTTCAGGCCGTACTATGCCTGCCTCCTCCTCCCAACCTCCCTCCACAACCTCCTCCTCCTTCCTCCAAACTACATCCGTGGCATGGCGCCATCAGTCGTAGTTTACTCTAGGCCACTCGATTCAGTGCCGTCTGCTAAGCGGACACAGGCCGGTGCTCAATCACTGCTAGCCTAGGCGATATAAAAGCCACCGCCCCAAGAGCTATACCGGGCATCACGGGCAGATGATCTGGGCTGGCACCGCTGACGCTGAAGCCCATTCAGGTTGTGTGTTTGACAACGGGCGTAACCCCTGGTGGACGGCTCTGCAACTCTGAGACTGACACATGTGGCCAGTGCCCGGCCCATGTGTTTAAATCTGTAGTTCAGCGTTTCCCCTCAAGAATACCCAATGTCCATTTGCTCACGTAAGTTTGCGCCAGCATCTTTGCACATTTCATGAAGTCCCGAAGAACAGCATGCTGCCACTCTCAGGCAGCGCAGCGCCGCCTTCCAACTGCGCTCACCGACTGTTGTGTCGACTGCCCACGAGGTGGAATGTCAACACTGACCATGTTATCCAGAGTTTACCAGCAGCGCCGAGGCATTGTAGACTGCCAGCTGTCAACTTCCACCAGAAACTGGTAGCAGTCAGTCCAGCTTCTCAAGTCACAATGAGGGGGAGTGACTGATGTCAATCGTAGGTGTGATAACTGAGGAGTCAGATGCTGATGCGCCATCGCTCCCGTGTGGCCATGAAATCTCTGGTCAGCATGAAGTGAGCTTGCGTCTCAAGAGAGATCAACCCAAACTTAGTGGCAGGATAGAGGGGGGTCTGGGGAGCAGCCAGAGGAGCATTGGCGAGAATGGGCGGACAACACATCAGGGGATCATGTGAGTCCTCACTTCTGCCGCTGCTTGGGCAAGAGGCTGGGAGTTGAGGAGGAAACTTGGATCAGCGTGAGGGAGTGAATTCGCGGTTGTTCGCGTACCGATGTTCAGCATAGGGCATACGTGAGCGTTAAGAATTTATCCAGCCACATTTGTTCACTCTCATGACCAGACAGCAATAGTCCTGTTTCCAAGCCATATCCCGGGAGTGGGAGGAGAAGGAGAGATGTAGAGAAGTTCCCTACCATAGAGGCCCTGTGCTTGAAAAGTACCCTTTGCCCCTACTGGTTCAGAACGTATTTGGACAGAGCAGGAGAGAGTGGAACAGGCAGTTGGCAGACTGGCAGGTAGCAGATGGCCCAGCTTCGGCCAGTAGGGCTATTGATTCTTTCGAATGGTACTCTGGGCCAGTACGTGCTGACATACATCGTCCAATGACACGCTACTACTGGTTCAAAGCTGACATTGCACACGGCGTGCGAGTTCTGCGCTCCTGCCGCGTCTTGTCCAGAGCGATTTCAGAGCTGGATCAGCACCGATGTACACGTGGCTGTCAGCGTGACCTCGCTAGATGAATACCGCTCTTACAGCATCTCCACTCCACTGCAGGGAAGGAAGTCGGATAATTATCACTCTCCTGAATCACTCTCAGCCCTTGGTCAGAGCAAGCTTAAACGAGCTATTCCTTTGACCCACGCTCTAGCTCATAGTTTGCAGTATGTTCCTGCGGGGGCCACAGTACCCGGGCTGTGAGATAGGCAGTTAGCAGCAGCTGTCCACCTGCACAGGACTTTTAACAAAGCTTTATCAGCTTTTTCGAGGCCCCTAACACTGTCACTCCGGTTACTTTTGGACCAAGTAAAGGCGCTCATATTATTCCATTTAATCTGGAGGGCAGTACTGCTGCCTGTATGACAAACTCATTTATGACTGCCACCCAGCACGCTTCTACATACTGGTCAAAGCTGTCTGTGCAGACTGGCTTCGTTGGAGGCGCCTGCCGGTAGCTCTTGTCTCGAGCCGCCTTTCCTCTTGTTTTCCCCGAACGTTTCTCTGACTGTCCACATACACTGTGCACTACCATCCGTAAGTCACATTCGCTTGGAGCGGACGCTACTACTTTGCTGAATAACTGTTTCTGAAAATTCTTCATTTGAATGCCCCAGACAGGCAGCTAACCTATAATGATCCATCTTTGAGCCCATTCCTCCTCTCCTCCTGGTTTGAATACTTTGAGACCATACAGGACAATGCTATTCATTTTTTGAGTGCCCTACCCCATGTGCTCTGGCTATGACTTGCAATCAGGTCAATTTCAATGTTTCTGGAGGCACCTGACCTGCTGCCTCTGTTTTAAAACTATTTTGGGACTGCCACATACAGGCACCCAATCTAATTCCATCTTTTGTACTGGAGGCCACCTACCTGCTCCTCTGGTTTGAAAACTTTTTTGGACTGCCACATACAGGCACTCAAATAATTCATTTTTATGGAGGGGCCCACCTACCTTCCTCTGGTTGAAAACTTTTTGGACTGCACATAACGCACTCAATCTATTCATTTTCTGGAGGGCCACACCTGACTCCTCTGGTTTTGAAACTTTGTTAGGGACTTGCCAAATCAGCCACTCAATCGTTCCACTTTTCTGGAGGGCCACCTACCTGCTCTCTCTGGTTTGAAACTTTTTGGACTGCCACATACAGGCACTCAATTATTCCATTTTCTCTGGAGGGCCACCTACCTGCTCCTCTGGTTTGACAACTTTTGTTGGACTGCCACATCGGCACTCAATCATTCAGGTTTTCTGGGAGGCCACCTACCTGCTCCTCTGTTTAAAGGAAACCTTTTTGGACGCCACATTACAGGCATCAATCTATTCTATTTTCTGGAGGCCACCTACCTGTCTCTGGTTGAAAAACTTTTTTGTGACTGCACCATACAGCACCTCATCTATTATTTTTCTGGAGGGCCACCTGACCTGCTCCTTGGTTTGAAACTTTTTTGGGACTCGCCACTAAGATGCACGTATCCAAATGATGTTCTCCATTACAGCCTCCACACACAGTTGTCTCCATTGCTACCTCCAAAGTCGTCCATTATAGCTGCATCCATACATCGTCCCTTTATCAAACGAGGTTGTCAGGCGAAATGTTGGGTGTTTTTCATGATTCCACACTCAAAGTTGTAACTTTGTTGCCACACGTTGCTGTGTTATCCACAATATACTAACTGAACTTTTATCATTTACCGGATATTATTTCAGCGTTCTTGCGCATCTGTGTACATTCACCCTCACCCGCCATATCCAACTTATAAAACGTACTACACTGATCTGCTACAAAGGTTCTTAGCAAGTGCTGTTTGGGGATAGCACCTTAGAGCATGGGCTTTGGATTGGCGAAGCTACCTACTCGCGCGACGAGTCATGCAGACCACATAACCTAGTAACGCGACTTAATCTATCTAGTCCGCCCATAATGCCTTCCAACGGCTGCGGCGAATTGGTTGTTCATGCTCCACTAACAATTGTTTAACTTGCCCAGGCTGTTATCCAATTTAAATCATTTACGTATATTTCGTCACTGTTACATCCCTCCACGCAATCAATTATAAAACCTACACATCTTATTTATACAATAGCGCTTACATCAAGTTCGTACGCTTTGGAGTACAATCATAGAGAACAGGTGTTTTTGATTGGACAAAGCTTTGCTCAGGACGCATCTGCCAACAGACAACTAACAGTTAGTTTGAACTGCACGGCACTGAACTGTCCCTGCCTCTGCCAGCCTCTTTTAGAACGTATGCTGGTAAGAGGAAAATATTTAATGGTTCATGCTTCCATTCCTTACAACGAACCAAATAAATTGTTAACATTGCTGTCGCAGCCCCTCGGCATCCGTCATCTATATGCAAATACCATTTACGGCAGGTTAATGTTCAGCGCTAGAGGCAATCTGCCTTATTCCCTACCGGATACTAGAGGAGTGATACAGAACGGCGTATAGAACGATGTTAAAAGCTTGCAGCGTGGAGTTTAAACGGAGGTTTGGATTGGCGAAAGCGCAGACGAGGCAGTCCATGCTAAGAGAGCAAAATCGTTTACGCAAACCTTTGATCGTTACGTAGTTACGTCCAAGAGCGCCAGCAAAGGCTTGTCGCATGAATTTGGTGTTTCTGGCTCTAGACGAAATCTTGTGAACTTTGCGAAGGAGCCTCACCTAGTGGTTAACCAATAAGCTCAAACTGGTTACATTGGATTATTAGACCGTGTTGGAGCTGTAGATCCCTCGCATATCCAAGATAGAAAGTAGGTCACTTGTCTTATCAAAGTTACTTATAAGTGGTTTGAGGGGTTATAGTTAGAAGCTTAGCGAAAGCGCCTGAGGACGGCCACCCCATGCAAGCCCACTACTGAAGAGCAACTTCTACGTAGGCATACATGCGCCCCTTATAAATCTGTCTGTGTCAGGCAGAATTTTTGGGTTTTATGGGCTCCACACACAACTTGTTACTTCTTGTCGCCAACCCTGCTGTGTAATCCACAAAAAATACTGGCAAACTTTTCATGTTTCCGTATATTATTTCAGCGCTCTTTCGCATCTGTTACATTCCCATCACCCGGCCATTCCTAAACTTATAGAACGCTACTACACTTGATCTTCATACAAAAGGTTCTTAGAGGCTGTTGGGGAGTAGCATAAGACAGGGTCTGGATTGGCGAAGCGCTGCCTGGCAGCGGAGCGCCAGCTCCATGCCAATGACCACACCTAAGTTTTAACTGGCGCACCTTTAATCTACTACTTGTTTCACTCAGCCTCCATACATGCTCCCCTTTATCAAACGACTGTGGTCAGGCGAATTTTGGGTTTGTTTTCATGCTTCCCACAAATTGTTAACTTTCGTTTTCGCACCCTGCTGGTAAACACAAAATATCATGGCAAACTTTATCATGTACCGATATTATTTGAGCGCTTTCTGCTGCAAACCTCCTTGGTTCCTCTGTTCAACCCATTGTTTGAAGCGTGAGTCCATTTAGGTATTCGCATGCCACATCTCTAGCCATTCCTCGCGCCTGCCTCTCGCATGCCGTCCCCTATAGTGTCAGGGTCATTTTGGATGTTTTAGAATGCTATTAGCTTCATTCTTCACTCTGTCATGGGCCATCGCTGTGACCCCATAATTTTGCATAATGTTGCGATTATGCAGCCTCAAGCGCATCCGTGCATAGGCCCCTGCTGTTAATGTCCATTTCCGTGGTTTCCATCCTTTCTGATGTTCCCGGTGTTTGTCCAAGCTTCCCTGTGCAGAGCCTTGGTCCCCTTGAAAATGCTCGAGTCTCCCATTTAGCCAATGTGGTTCGTTAGTTCTGCCTATCACTCGAGCACGGAAAAGTTTGTCTCGAATAACTAGGTACCCCTAGCATTTATTGCTGCTCATCTCTATTGGTTAACTGTTTAATTATTCTTTTATTTTTTATTATTTTATCTAGGTGAATGACATCTACTATTGTGTCCAACCATGCTAGAATTGTAACCATTTTTACTTTCTTAATTCAAATGTTTTGTCTCAGATATCGTTCTAGCTATATGTGTAATAACATATAACAATATGCTTGCCAAGTTTTCCAACAATACCAAGTCAGAGGTCAATAGAACTGACTTAGAAATTCCCTGCTACTAAGTCAAGTTATCGGACAAGTACCTATAGATTTTTTCTTAGGTGAATCCTACTGAAATATTCTGTAAATTAAATTGTTTTTTTCTCTGAAACCCCCTTAAAATAAACAAACAGAAGTACATCAACCACAGTGTTAACGCAGTAAAAGTTATGATTTATACCAAAACAACCAAATGATGCCTACTTTGTCCTGCTTGTCTTTTCTTTCCAATGTTATGGCATTTTCGTCGGAAAGTGTTTGACAAAAATCTATTCTCACAAGAGTTGAAGTGGACAGAGATGAATGCTGTCCTGTTTTTGTCCTCAAGGCGGAGGCCAGTTAGCTTTGCCCACAGATCGTCTTTATGCTTTGTGTTCTCTCTCAAAGTGATTAGCATTAAATCCCACAACCGCATTAAATATGTAATCCACATCTTGAACACATCCACTCTGCTTATACACGGAGAGCTCTGGTCACTGATCTCCTCTTCTGGTGAGCCAGGGAGTAGCCACCCCTCCTTTCCCATAAACTGTCAGATAAACAAACGCCAGGGTTTATTTTTTCACCATAGGCAGAGGAAGCACTATTTCAGAAATGCGGTATCTGAGCTACAGCAAAGAAACTACTGGAACAAGATGATAGGCAAAGGTTTTTTACATCCCAAGAGCTCTTTGAATTTTTAGAGTAAACACTTAACTGTAACTCTTAGACATTGTTAGTGATGTTTTAATGTTCAAATATACATGCAGTATTATCATTATCCCTACTGTGTGATGTTATCATGAAGTAGGCCTATTTCTACTTTACATAATGCATACGGGGTTTTTTTACTGTATCATAATTGCTGTGAATACAAACAATCCACAACACATTACATATGCTTTCATTGCCAAGTTAGCACAAATCTGATCTCCATTCCTTCATGTCAACGTCCAAGTGAAATCACTTTTTGCACAGCTTTACATACTGAATTTTCAATTTTTGAAGCAAATCTACTTCAGGAATTAAATATGACTTTTTCATTTCTGAAATTTACATTTTTTTATGAAAAATATTAATTTCCCTAGCTAGGTGTAGTCACCACACACACAAACCAAATGTCCTATTGTTATTGGTGATAATGCCATATTGGGTTATTATGATTTATCTTCATTTTTGTCAATACCATCTTTGTATGATGCTCCAAAAATTTTGAAATTAGATGATGCAAGTAACTTTATAGCTGCTGATAAATATAGCAATATAAATGGTACAATGGTTTTTAATCCACCAACTATAAAAACATGTACAAATCAATATTTACCTATTTGTATCTGTAACTAAATGGCTAAGAAAAACTAAAAAAAATGAAAATAACAGTTTTAGCTCACAGTTAGCTGTCTCCTTTTTTGTATGTTACATAATAAACTATGGTTTTGGTAGTTACATGGAATTACACACATGAAATTATACCTAATGCAGTGCAGGTTATATTCAGCATTTAAGTATAACTTGTTCAACAATTCTGTCATTCAAAACTGATATATCTGGATTGCTAAACCTGAGGACTGTAAATTATTTTGGTCTATGACTTGTTTGAGAATCAGATGACAATTTGAGTTCTGGTGGATTTATTCATTTATGACACCACAGCTTTTTTTGGTGCATTGTTATTTGTGAATAATTGTACATCAAATATCAGAGTTGTAACATTCTACAAACAGTGGCGTCATTTGCTTCATTTCTTACTATTTAAGGGCGCTGAAAAATATAGTACTTTAATTTTTTAATGAAGACATGTACATTGCAATATTGGATCAGAACTTAAAATCTAAATCACAAGGAAAGAAATTAGAACCTAAAGAAATTAAAACACAAACACATATGCACACATCTGGCTCTCATAATGCAATCTCCATCTTGAGCTCTGCTTCGAATGCCTGTACATTATTAGCAATAACTGGGGAAAGGCATTTGAATGTCAACAACAGAACCTAATATTCCATGAGATGATTGTGTTGATCTGTTAAAGGCTGTGTCATAATGATGATAACAAAAATGGTGGTAAGATAGGACTAGTAGTCTAGATTAGAGAATGGTCATTTCTGATATATGTGGTAGCTGTGAAAATGATATACAGGCAGCCTCCGGGTTACATACAAGATAGGGTCTGTACGTTTGTTCTTAAGTTGAGTTTGTATGTAAGTCGGAACTGTATATTTTATCATTGTAGCCCCAGCCAGAACTTTTTTGGTCTCTGTGACAATTGGATTTTAAAAATGTTGGGTTGTCATAAGAATCAGGATTAACAATACATCTTCATTACAGACACCTTTGATAACTGTTGCAGCTGTTTATTGTAGACTAGGACTAAAGTACAATAAATTACCAATATCCAGTGGTCCGTTTGTAACTAGGGGTCGTATGTAAGTCGAGTGTTCTTAAGTAGGGGACCGCCTGTATTTAATTGTAATAGCTCCTCTATATATTAACCTGAAACATATATTTTAAAAAACTTTTGTCATAAAGAATCGCCTTTCAATAAACTCTACTGAAATCATTAGTTCAGTCTACATGAAAAATACTATTGCTTTAATGGCAAAGTATTTTGTATCATTATCATTGTCAATGTGATGTCCATTCACTTGCTGATGACAGCAGAAAAGACTGCCTGAGCAGGAATAGGGCCTGCCATAAATTTTGTGGCACAGACTTTGGTCGGCCCATACGCCAGGCTGTGAAATCTGCAGCCATGTGTACATGCCCATAGAAATTATTTTTTTATGGTTTTTTAACTTATTATTATTTATCTTGTTTAATTTATCTTAGAGGGTTGTACATCAGGCATCTGCCTCTGTTCTATTTTGCCGCAAATTTTTCTATAACCTTATAAACTTTTGCCCATGCCTGATCGGGACAGGAGTTTATTTGCGCCAAAATTGCATAATTTTATAGCAATATAGGTCAAAATTGTGAATTTTTAATATATCCACATTTGTATCAGGTGTAACACTAAAGCATTTTTGTGAGGAAAAGTTTGAGAAACAAAAAGAAAAGATAACTGCCCCATCATGATGTTTCTATGTAATCTGACACTTCTGTTAGCTTTAGCCAATATTTCTAGCTAGACGAAATTCTGGAGAAATTTCAGATTATAATCCAGATTAATTTCATTGTTGTTTCATACATTTTGTATTTTGTATGTTTATATATAATTATTTTTTACAGAATTATTGGACTCTGGTTGGTGAGGTGCAGTATAGCACCCATTACTCTTCGAATATAGACTGTGCTGTTTTTTTTCTATTTTTGGAGAAGGTATCATAAAAATAAAGACATGAAAAATGATATAGAAAATAAAGTGTAATAATAACGGTGTAATAATGCAATACTAACAACATGCTAATAAAGGTTTTCTGGCATTGCATTGTGATTGAACATTGGTTATCCTCTGCCTACTGTGGGATCATCAAAGTTCAGTGTTTAAATAACTGAAAGTGTGAAGTCTCTATATACAGGCGGTCCCCTACTTAAGGACACCCGACTTACAGACAACCCATAGTTACAGACGGACCCCTCTGCCCACTGTGACCTCTGGTGAAGCTCTCTGGATGCTTTACTATAGTCCCAGACTGCAATGATCAGCTGTAAGATGTCTGTAATGAAGCTTTATTGATAATTCTTGGTCCAATTACACCAAAAATTTTGAAACTCCAATTGTCACTGGGGCAAAAGAAAAAAAATTGTCTAGAACTTCCATTATAAAATATACAGTTTCGACTTACATACAAATTCAACTTAAGAACAAACCTCCAGACCCTATCTTGTATGTAACCCGGGGACTGCCTGTAATGGAACATGGTTGAAAGGAAAAATGTAAATAACAATTATTGAAATGAAATAATAAAGGTGAGGCATGAAAAGAAGGAATGAGAGATGAGAGCAGTGATGGGCTTAGGTAGGCGGGAGTTCACATCTTGTCTAGTAATCAGCTTTTACCTACTTCCAATATGCCTCCTATTTAGCTTATCTGGTTCCAGGTCTCACTGACATAGACTGGATATTCTGTGGAATAGTATCTGGCATTCTGTCTGTTTGTTTGAAAAGAAAATTTAAAAAAAAACATGCCCCAAAAAAGTCTTGTCCTTTAGGGATTAATCACATAATAACTATGTTTATATGGAAATGATTTTACTGGACTTAATATTGAACAATGAATTTTAAACATAATGTTTTAGGAATACAAAATGATGTGTGTTTCAAATGTATCAGACTAAGTGGAAAATTGATTGGTCCCCTATGTATTAAGCATCACCTGTTTCACTGATTAATGTAAATGGTGAAACATCTGTGTCTCTCCACATCAGCTTCATTTTTTACATAAAACAACTGAAATGCAGATGCATGCATAACAAAATTTACTTCTTCTGACTACATTTTAAGATTTATCACAAAATTGCTTTCCTACATAATTGATCAAATAGTACTTTCACAAAGAATATTATTTTTTTTGTGGACTATATTCATTACTTCGTACCATAATATAAGATGTTAAATGCCAATGGTCATCGTCTTTAAGAAATTCAGGATGGAAGGGCTGTTGAGAAATAGCAGGAGTGAGCTAAAAAACAAGACACAGACCATAACCTTCAATCTAAGACAACTCTGATCAACTCTTCAAACTCTGTAATTAAATCAGATCTCCACCATTGATGCCTTATGGAGATTGGGGAAGCCAATCCTTGATTCTATGAGCCCTGTAATTAGTGAGGAATGGACCACTACCTTAAACGTCATTAGAAGTTTTTGGCTTGGCACAACCCGGCCCCTGCTGATGACACCCACAATCAGAACTGACACCAACTGTGGAAGTTAACTCTTTAAATTCTGCCAGCAAGTCCATCAGTGGTATTGAAATCAATTTGCCTGCACTAACATGGCAGGAGGCACAGGGCACCACCGTTTTGGGAAGGATCATTGCTCCCTGATGACATCATCAGGAACAATGACCCTTTCAAAATGAGGGAAAACAGCGCGGCCATGATACAGTTATTTAAATGCTACAATAGCGGTAGAAATCTGTCAAACCTGAACTTGGCCAAACCTGAATTTTCACAGGTCCATAACTACTGGTAATGGCTCCCAGAATACTTCATTATTGATATCTAATGTCCTTGATAGAATTTAATAGGTTAAGTCTAAAAATCTTAAACCACGGTAACTTTATCATCCTTCTTCAGGCGAATAGATTTATATGGCAGAGCATAATACAGTGTAATCCACCTGTGCATTTGAGAAAATTAATGTTAATGTTTTATGATAAAAAGTTATACAATTTTCCAATATACTTTCTGTATTAATTCCTCATTGTTAATGAGGTCTCCGCTTGCTGTCTATAGAAAGCTTCTACGTGGACAGAAATCTCACCATGGTCACACAGGTGCACAACTCATTAGTAGCAAAGAGGGCCATCAGAGCTGTGTGATATAACAAGCCGTGCACCTTTGTGACCATGGTCATATTTCTGTCCACTGGAAATAATCATAGAATTTCTATAGAATAACTGCAAACTGTGAGATATTGATACAGAAATAATGGAAAAATGTATAACTTTTTATAATACAAACAATAACATTATTTTGCTGAAATGAGAATACCCCTTTAAGTATCTCTGTGTCCAAAAATGAAAACGTAAGCTAGTACCTCAAAGAATTACTATTAAGATACAGGTAACATAATGTAATGTAAATGTTTTTCCCCAGCAATTTTTATTTAAGTTATTAACACATAACAAATGCTATAACACATAACAAATGCTATAACACATAATAAAAGGAATGGCTCCTTTAAGATATTTTCTAATGTGCACATAACTTTGAAGTTACTTTGTTTCCACTTATAAAGTAACTTGATGTGGAATGAGCTTGAAAGCCTATAGTACAATTTGTGTATATATATATATATATATATATATATATATATATATTCACTGCTTATGGTCTATATACTATAAGCAAGATTGGCTGAAAAGTAAATGCTGTGAGTTGCCACAAAATTGGAATGCCTTAGCATTATTTTATGATGAATATGGTGAATAAATTTCAGTAACAGATGGATCAGATCGTTCAACATTAAAAAAAACATGTATATATCATACTCAGACATAGTGATCAGCTGTCTCAGTAAAGATTCTACAAGAAGTGAGCTATTTTAACACCATCTTGAAGGTGGCAGGAAAAAAAATCTTTTCATTTAAATAAAGACATTTTGAAAATTTCACTTGCTTTCAGATGTGGTGTTTTTGTTGCATAAACTTCTGGAATGTTTTGAAACTGCAGAATACAAATCAATGTATGTGGTCTGAAGGACTTGAAATCATTTATTGGTGTAAGGTAGAGATGAGCGAACATACTCGTCCGAGCTTGATGCTCGATCGAGCATTAGCGTACTCGTAACTGCACGTTGCTCGGACGAGTATTTCGCCCGCTCGAGAAAATGGCAGCTCCCGAAGACTCGCTCCCAACCCTTAAGCACCTGCCGCCACATACCCCTCTCCCCCGAACAAATACCCCTTTCAAGAACGACCTATCGTTTTATTTCCTTTTTTTTTTTTCTTCGTTTGCTCCATTCCCCCCTCTTTTACTATTGTCACCCCATGAGAGGCCCACCGATTCTTATGCGCTAACCCCCTCCCATGAGTTTATTTTCGAGCTGTCAACCTTTCCACTTATTAAGTCCCTGGCCATCCAGCTATTTCCGTTTCACACTCTTTACCATCCCTTCTAATCTACACCACCCCCTTCTCGCCCCCCTTATTTTACTCCCCCTAGCCCAACACCTACCCTTGTTAATTTCTTATCTCCTTAGTCGCTCCCCCTTCCCATTCCTCCCTCCTCCCTCCCCCCCCCCCCCCCCCCCCCCCCCCCAGCCGCCAGAAATGGCAGCTCCCGCCCCCCGCGTTTTGCGTTTTGGCGGCCAGAAACAGAGCCAATCACAAGCCAGGAGACTCTGCACTCACACCAGCATTGAGTGGTACCCTTAACCGTAGATATTAGCAGTGGTTGTGGCCAAGAAGTGACCCTGGGATAGGACTAGCCGCTGCCTGACGCGCGCCTCCGCACGCGATCATTCTCTGTCTGGGATGCCGCCTAGGGAGAGATGATCTGCTGCTGGTCAAGGGAAAGCGTAGGCGTGTTTATTAGCTTACTGTTAGGCAGGCAAGTGACTCATACAACCACACAACACAGCCACTTCTAGGGTATACAATATAACGTTTATTTTTTTTTATTTGCTTGTGGATGGGCTTGTGGCATAGTAGTGCAGCTAGTACATATTGTGAGGAATCAGCAGGGGACTTGCTACCGTGTGTTTAGCTCTAGTGTGCACACATATCACACCTCAAAAGCAAAGTGGGAAATTTATTAGGGGTTTTGATTCCCTCAATAGGCACAGTCTGCAGTTTCTTTTTATTTACGTTTATTTTTTTCATAACTCAGCGTCATCTCATCTGGCATAGTAGTGTGGCTTTCATTACTGGTAGAAAATGCCATAGGAGAATCCAAACGTCTTACTTAAGCCTACAGTAGCGTCTATATATATTTGATTTCTGGTTGATCTGCTGGGGCTGTAGTTGCTGCAGTGGCATCTACTAGCAAATGTGAGCAATTTGTAGTAAATTTGCGACCACTGTGTTTTGCGCTTAGTGACGAACATATCCATCGCAAAGACCGAAGTGGGAAATTTATTAGGGCCCAGGGTGTATTTCAATTAGGCACAGTCGCCATTTCCTTTTTTATTTAGTTTATTTTTTTCATAACATCAGCGTCATCTCATCTGGCATAGGAGTGTGCTTTCATATCTGGCTAGAAAAATAGCCATAGGAGAATCCAAACGTCTTACTTACCGACTACAGCGTTACTATATATATTGCATTTCTGGTTGATCTGATGGTGGCTGTAGTTGTGCAGTGCATCTACTAGCAACACTGTGAGCAATTTGTATTGAGAATGCGAGCCACTGTGTTTTGCCGCTTAGGACGCACATTCAATCGCCCAAAGACCGAAGTGGGAAAAATTTATTAGGGCCAGGTTGTATTTCAATAGGAACACACGTCTGTCATTTCCCTTTTTTCATTTTACGTTTATTTTTTTTCATAACCATAGTCCCGTCTCAATCTGCCCTAGTAGTCGTGCTTAATACTGGCTAGGAAAATGAGCCATAGGAGCAATCCCAAACGTCTTACTACGCCTACAGTCAGCGTTATATATATTTGACTGTTGCGTTTGATCTGCTGTGGTGGCTGTAGTGTTGCTGCAGTGCATCTACTAGCAAATTGTGAGCCAATTTGTAGTGAGACTTGCACCACTGTGTTTGCGCTTAGTGACGCACATATCCATCGCAAAGACGTGAAGTGGGAAAAATTATTAGGCCCGGGGTTGTATTTCAATTAGGCCACAGTCTGCCATTTCCTTTTTATTTTACGTTTATTTTGTCATAAACTCAAGTCATCTCATCTGGATAGAAGTGTGCTGTAATACTGGCTAGAAACATAGCCATAGGAGAATCCAAACGTCTTACTTACGCCTACATTAGCGCTATATATATTTGATTTCTGGTTGATTCGCTGGGGCTTTGTAGTTGCTGCAGTGGATCTACTAGCAAATTGTGAGCAATTTGTAGTGAGACTTGCGACCAACTGTGTTTTGGCGTTAGTGACGCAATTATCCATCGCAAAGACGAAGTGGGAAATTTATTAGGCCAGGGTGTATTTCAATAGGCACAGTCTGCATTTCCTGTTTATTTTACGTTATTTTTCATAACTCAGCGTCATTCATCTGCATAGTAGTGTGTTTCATACTTGCTAGAAAATAGCCATAGAGATCCAAAAGTCCTTACTTACGCCACAGTGCGTTATTGTATTTGATTTCTGTGCTCTGCTGTGGCTGTAGTTGCTGCAGTGCATCTACTAGCAAATTGTGAGCTATTTGTAGTGAGACTGCGAAACATGTGTTTTTGCAGCTTAGTGACGCACATATCCATCGCAAAGACCAGAAGTGGAGAAATTTATGAGTACGGCCCAGGGTTGCTATTCAATAGGCACAGTCTGCCATTTTCCATTTTTTATTTTAGGTTATTTTTTTATAAACTCAGCCGTCATCTAATCTGGCATGTAGTAGTTGCTTTACTACTGGATAGAAAATAGCACATAGGAGAATCCAAACGTACTACTCACGCTACAGTAGCGTTATATATATTTGATTCTGTTGATTGTGGTGGCTGTAGTGTTTGCTGCAGTGCATTACTAGCAAATTGTGCGCAATTTGTAGTGAGACTTGCGACCACTGTGTTTTGCGCTTAGTGACGCACATATCCATCGCAAAGATCCGTAGTGGGGAAAATTTATTAGGGCCCAGGGTGTATTTCAATTAGGCACAGTCTGCCATTTTCCTTTTTTATTTACGTTTATTTTTTTCATAACTCAGCGTCCATACTCATCTGGCGTAGTAGTGTGCTTTAATAATTGGCTAGAAAACATAGCCATAGGAGAATCCAAACGTTTACTTACGCCTACAGTAGCGTTATATTATTTGATTTCTGGTTGATCTGCTGGTGGCTGTAGTTGCTGCAGTGCATTACTAGCAAACTTGTGAGCAATTGTAGTGAGACTGAGCGCGCCACCACTGTGTTTTGCGCTAGTGACGCACACTATCCATCGAAAAGACCGAAGTGGGGAAAATTATTAGGGCCCAGGGTGATATTCAATTAGGCACAGTCTGCCATTTCCTTTTTATTTTACGTTTATTTTTTCATAACTCAGCGTCATCTATCTGGCATAGCAGTGTGATTTATACTTGGCTAGAAAATAGCAATAGCAATAGGATAGCATCGTTTGTTTTAAAAACTAAAAAACACAAAAAAAAAAAAAAACACAAAAAAAAGTTTAAAAAAAAAAATAAAGTTTATAACTCTCATTTCAAAATGTTTAACCCGAGGGCTAGGGTATGAGGACGAGGGCGGGGACGTGGGGCGTCCAATACTGCAGGGGTCAGAGGCCGTGGTCCTGGGCGAGGTTGAGACACCACCTGCTAGGAGGGAGCAGGGGAACGCCGCAGGTACGCTCCCTAGGTTCATGTCTGAAGTACTGGGACTCGTGGTAGAGCATGTTGAGGCCTGAACAAGTGCGAAAGGTGATGTCGTGGATTGCCGACAAGCTAGAGCAATTTGGTCCACCAGTCAGTCTTCCACGCAGTCCACCCATGTCACCGAAATCGGACTCCTCAGCTCCTGCACCTCAGCCTCCTCACCCCAGTGCCCCCTCCCAGCAAAATTTTGCCATTTGAACGGCATCCTACGCTGAGAACTGTTTTCTGGACCCTTCCCAAGTCACACAACCACTTGTCCGGTTGTGATGAGCCAATTTTCCGATGCCCAGGTTTCCACCAGTCGCAGGTTCGTGGGTGATGATGACCTCGTTGACGTAGTGAGAAAGTGTGTAAAGAGGTGTCCGACGATGAGGAGACACGGTTGTAAGACAGTGGGGAAGTTGTTGTCAGGGCAGGAAGTCCAAGGGGGAGCAGACTGAGGGATCGGAGGATGATGAGGTGACAGCCAAGTTGGGTTGAGAGGCCAGGGTGAACACAGTGCTTTCTGAGACGGAGGAGAGTCCTCGACCAGAAAGAACAGGTGGAAGAGGCAGTGGTGGGCCAGACGGAGAGGCAGGGCCAGAGCTGGTGCATCAGCGCCAAATGTGTCAACAGTGAAGCTCCCGTGGCGGGGCTCTGCGGCGGGGCTAGATTTTCAGAAGTCTGGACGGTTACTTTAAGGAAAACACCGGAAATGACCAGGACTGTGGTGTGACACATTTGCCAAACAGGATCAGCGGGGTTCCACACATAGCATACTTAACTACCACCAGTATGCAGCAGGCATATGAATGCTCCTAAACAACCCACTCAGTGGCAACAAGCGCGTTCACCTCCGGCCGTGCACACACCACTGCTCCTTCCCCTGGTCAAGCTGATAGTCAGCCCCCCTGCCCAGGACCCTGCCACAAAAACCCACCATCGTCGCTCCACGATCCTCACAGCACATCCACCAGCGTTCAGCTTCATACCCTCAGCGTGGAGCGGAAACGCAAATATAGTGAAACCACCCAGCACGCCAAGCCCTTAAGTGCACATCTCCAGATGCCTAGCCTGGAGATGCTGCCATATGGCTAGTAGGAGACCCCGCGGCCTTTCGCCGCCTTCACCATGGCCGGCGGCCCGCCCCTCGGTATTCGGTCACAGCCGCCATACTTTTCACGATGTGCCGTCCCAGCCCTGCACCAGCCACGTGTCAGAAACATAATACTGTGCCTGACCAACGCCGTTTCGACAAGGTCCACCCTGACAACGACACGTGGAAAGAGTGTGGCCGGGCAGGGCCACTATATATCGCTGACGGCACATTGGGTTAACTTGTGGGATGGCCGAGTTGACCCTGCGGACTGGTTATATATGCCGACGTCCGCGGATTGCGGGGCCTACTCTCGGTCCAGGGTTTTCAGGCCGGACTATCCTCACTCCTCCTCCCACCCCCTCACCTCCTCACTCTTCAACACGACACATCCGTGGGCATGGCGCCATCAGTCGGTTAGTTAGTCTAGGACCAGCCAGCAGTGCCGTCGCTAAGCGACAGCAGGCGGTGCTCAAAACTACTGAGCCTAGGCGATAAAAGGCACACCGCCCCAAGAACTATTACAGGGCATCACGCGGCAGACTGATCTGGGCTGGCACCGCTGACCTGAAGCCGGCATGGTTGTGTGTGTGACAACGGGCGTAACCCCTGGTGGAGGCTCTGCAACTCGCGCAGACTGACACATGTGCCATGCCTGGCCCATGTGTTAATCTGATAGTTCAGCGTTTCCTCAAGATATACCCTCAATCTGTCTGATTTGCTCACGAAGGTTGCGCCAGCATCTGTGCGCATTTCAGGAAGTCCAGACAGATGCTGGCCACTCTCAGGGCAGCACAGCGCCGCCTCCAAATGCGCTCACCGACTGTTGTGCGACGTGCCCGAGGTGGAATTCAACACTGACCATGTTATCCAGAGTTTACCAGCAGCGCCGAGCGATTGTAGAATGCCAGATGTCAACTTCCACACAGAAACTGTAGTCAGGTCAGTCAGCTTCCTCAAGTCTACAATGAGGAGTGGACGTGGATGTCTGATATCTGTCAGGTGCTGAGTAACTTTGAGGAGTCAACACAGATGGTCCGTGGCGATGCCGCCATCATCAGCTCACCATCCCGCTGCTTGGCCTATTGAAAAACTCTCTGGTCAGCATGAAAGTCGGAAGCTTGCGTCCTCACAAGAGACGGGGGAAGAAGATTCCCTTGTTGATAGCCAAAGCACCCTTAGGTTCTGGTTCTCAGCGCATATCGGAGGAGGGGGAGTGGAGGAGGATGAGGAGGAAGAGGCGGAGAATGTTTGGCGAGACACAACAGGGGACCATTGTTGAGTCCTCACTGTTGAGCGTGTATGGGCAGAAGAAGAGGAGTTGGAGGGAGTTGGAGGAGGAGGAAATGGACAGTCAGGCCGTGAGGGGAGTGAATTCTACGCGGTTGGTACTCTGGCGATATGGCCGATTTCATGCATAGGCTGCATATCCGTGACCCTCGCGTTCAAGAATTTATTCCAGCACACGATTACTGGGTGTTCACTCTCCTGGACCCACGGTACATAGCAAATCCTCCACTCTCATCCCTGGGAGGAAAGGGTGTGAGAATCCTTGAATACCAGCAGGCCCTGTGCACCGTGAAACAGTATTCCCTTCTGCCATCGCTACGGCAAGGTGCGTAGTTCTGCGGGACAAGTAGCGAGGGAGAGTCGGCTACAGGCAGCTTGCCGAACTGGCAGGAGTTAACGCCAGTGCTGTCACCCATCGGCAGTAGTAGGGCTGATTCTTTCAGAAGATGGTGCGGAGTACGTATGACCATACCATCCGTCCTAAAAATGATCACACAGCTCCCTACAACTCTGGGTTTCAAAGTGACATGTGGCCATAACTGCGCGTAAGCCTGGAGGTTCCTTGCTTGCCCTGCCACTAGCGTCTGTCACGAGCGGTGATTTTCAGTGCAGCTGGTGGACATCATCACCGATAGCGTTACACGCCTCGACTGACAGCGCTGAGGCTGACTGCCTTAAAGATGATAAAGCCTGGATTTCTCCTAATTCCCAATCTCCAGCGGTGAGGAAGCTCAACCCGAATAATTTATATCACTCCTCCTCAATTTCCTTCCTTCCGTCATCGCTCTTTGTACAGTAAGCAGAGGAACTGGCTATTTTTTGACAGGGCCCCTGGCTCTAGCTATAGTTACTTTAGCGTCTAATTTTTCTGGAGGGCCCCGGACCCCGGTCCTCTGTTTGAAACAGTTTTTGAGAGTGCCACATACAGGCACTCAATCTATTCATTTTCTGGAGGGCCACCTACCTGCTCCTCGGTTTGAAAACTTTTTGGACTGCCAATAAAGGCACTCAATCTATTCCATTTTTCTGAGGGCCACTACCTGCTCCTCTGGTTTGAAAACTTTTTTGGACTGCCACCAGGCCACTCAATCTATTCCATTTTTCTGGAGGGCCACCTACCGCTTCCTCTGTTTGAAACTTTTTTGGACTGCCACATACAGGCACTCAATCTAGTCCATTTTCTGGAGGGCCACTACCTGCTCCTCTGGTTTGAAAACTTTTTGGACTGCCACATACAGGCACTCAATCTATTCCATTTTTCTGGAGGGCCACCTACCTGCTCCTTGGTTTGAAAACTTTTGGACTGCCACATACAGGCCACTCAATCTATTCCATTTTTCTGGAGGGCCACTACCTGCTCCTCTGGTTGAAAACTTTTTGGACTGCCACATCAGGCACTCAATCTATTCATTTTCTGGAGGCCACCTACCTGCTCCTCTGGTTTGAAAACTTTTTTGGACTGCCACATACAGGCACTCAATCTATTCCATTTTTGTATGGAGGCCACCTACCTGCTCCTCTGGTTTGAAAACTTTTTTGGACTGCCACATACAGGCACTCAATCTATTCCATTTTTCTGGAGGGCCACCTACCTGCTCCTCTGGTTGAAAACTTTTTGGACTGCCACATACAGGCACTCAATCTATTCCATTTTTCTGGAGGGCCATACCTGCTCCTCGGTTGAAAACTTTTTTGGGACTGCCACATACAGGCACCTCAATCTATTCCATTTTTCTGGAGGGCCACCTACCTGCTCTCTGCGTTTGAAACTTTTTGGACTGCCACATACAGGCACTCAATCTATTCCAATTTTCTTGGAGGGCCACCTACCTGCTCCTCTGGTTTGAAAACTTTTGTGGACTGCCACATTCAGGCACTCAATCTATTCCATTTTCTGGGGCCACCTACTGCTCCTCTGGTTTAAAAACTTTTTGGACGCCATACAGGCACTCAATCTATTCCATTTTTCTGGAGGGCCACCTACCTGCTCCTCTGGTTTGAAAACTTTTTTGTTTACTGCACATACAGGCACTCATCTATTCATTTTTCTTGGAGGGCCACACTACCTGCTCCTTGGTTTGAAAACTTTTTTGGACTCCCATACAGGCACACCAAATTGATTGTCTCTCAAGCCTCCACACAACGTTGTCTCCATTGCTACCTCCAAAGTCGTCCATATAGCTGCATCCATACATCGTCCCTTTATCAAACGAGGTTTGTCAGGCCGAAACTGGGGGTTTTTCATGATTCCACATCAAAGTTGTTAACTTTGTCGCCACACTGCTGTGTTATCCACAAATTACACTGGCAACTTTTACCATTTTACGGATATTATTTCAGCGTTCTTGCGCATCTGTGTTACATTCCCCTCAACCGCCATATCCAAACTTATAAGAACGCTACTACACTTGATCTATACAAAAGGTTCTTAGAAGTGCTGTTTGGGGAGTAGCCTAGAGACAGGGGCTTGGATTGGCGAAAGCTCGCCTGGCAGCGGAGCGCCAGCTCCATGCCAAGAACCAACATAACTAGTTTTAACTGCAGCACCTTTAATCTACTACTAGTTTCACTGCCTCCATACATGCCCGCCTTATCAAACGGCTGTGTCAGGCAAATTTTGGGTTGTTTTCATGGCTTCCACAACAAACTTGTTAACTTTGTCGCCACCCGCTGTGTATCACAAAATATACTGCAAACTTTTACCATTTACGGATATTATTTCAGCGCTTCTTGCGCATCTGTTTACATTCCCCTCACCCGCCAATCCTAATATAAGAACGCTACTACACTTATCTTATACAAAGGTTCTTAGAAGTGCGTTTGGGGAGTAGCCTAGAGACAGGGTGGCTTGATTGGCGAAAGCTCGCCTGGCAGCGGAGCGCCAGCTCCATGCCAAGAACCAACTAACATAGTTTTAACTGGCAGCACCTTAACTTACTACTGTTCACTGCCTCATAATGCCCGCCTTATCAAACGTGCTGTGTCAGGCGAAATTTTGGGTTGTTTTCATGGCTTCCACACAACAACTTGTTAACTTTGTCGCCCCCTGCTGGAATCCACAAATATACTGGCAAACTTTTACCATTTACGGAATTATTTCAGCGCTCTTGCGCATCTTTTACATTCCCCTCACCGCGCATATCCTAAACTTATAAGAAACGCTACTAACTTGATCTTAACAAAAGGTTTTTAGAGTGCTGTTTGGGAGTAGACTAGAGACAGGGGCTTGGATTGGCGAAAGCTCGCCTGGCAGCGGAGAGCCAGCTCCATGCCAAGAACCAACTAACATAGTTTTAACTGCAGAACCTTTAATCTACTACTAGTTCAACTGCTCCATACATGCCCGCCTTATCAAACGTGCTGTGTCAGGCAGAATTTTGGGTTGTTTTCATGGCTTCCACAACAAACTTGTTAACTTTGTCGCCACCCTGCTGTGTAATCCACAAATATACTGGCAAACTTACCATTTACGGATATTATTTCAGCGCTTCTTGGCATCTGTTATCATTCCCTCACCCCCATATCCTAAACTTATAAAGATACTACACTTGATCTTATCAAAAGGTTCTTAGAAGTGCTGTTTGGGGAGAGCCTAGAGACAGGGCTTGGATTGGCGAAAGCTCGCCTGGCAGCGAGCGCCAGCTCCATGCCAAGACCAACTAACATAGTTTTAACTGCAGCAACCTTAATCTACTACTATTCTGGCTCATCATATGCCCGCCTTATCAAACGTGTGCTGTGTCAGGCAGAATTTTGGGTTGTTTTCAGGCTTCCACAACACAACTTGTTAACTTCTGTCGCCACCCTGCTGTGTAATCCACAAAATATACTGCAAACTTTACCATTTCGGAATTATTTCAGCGCTTCTTGCGCATCTGTTACATTCCCTCACCCGGCCATACCTAAACTTATAAGAACGTACTACACTTGATCTTATACAAAAGGTTCTTAGAGTGCTGTTGTTGGGGAGTAGCTAGAGACAGGGCTTGGATTGGCGAAAGCTGCCTGCAGCGGAGCGCCAGCTCCATGCCAAGAACCAACTAAACATAGTTTTAACTGCAGGCACCTTTAATCTACTACTAGTTCACTGCCTCCATACATGCCCGCCTTATCAAACGTGCTGTGTCAGGCAGAATTTTGGGTTGTTTCATGGCTTCCACAACAAACTTGTTACTTTGTCGCAACCCTGCTGGTAATACCACAAAATATCCTGGCAAACTTTTATCATGTACCGATATTATTTGGCCCTTCTTGCTCACCTCCTTTGGTTCCTCTCTGCTACCCATTGGTTTGAAGCATGAGTCCATTTAGGGTATGTCGCCATGCCACTCTCTAGGCCTTTCGCTCGCGGCCGCTGCCTCTGCATGCCGTCCCCTATAGTGTCAGGTCAATTATTGGATGTTTTTTAGATGCTATATAGCTTCATTCTGTCACTCTGTCATGGCCAGCTTGTTGCCCATAAGTTTGGCATAATGGGTGCATTAAGCAGCCTCAGAGGCATCCCTATGCTGCCCCTGCTGTTTCCTGTCCATTTCCGTGGTTTTTCCATCCTTTTCTGAGGTTTCCAGGTGTTGGCCAAGCTTCCCTGTGCGATCGCCTTGGTCCCCTTGAAAATGCTCGAGTCTGAAACGAGCACTCGGGCATCGGGAAAAGTTTGTCTCGAATAACGAGTACCCGAGCATTTTAGTGCTCACTCATCTCTAGTGTAAGGTGATTTGAAAAAACTAGCTAGCATTTCTTTCTATAGCAATCCTAAAAGACAAACCATCAACAGAATACTAAAGGGCAAATTTCGTTTTCAGTTTGGCACTTCTTAGGATTCAATGGGGGTCATTTGCTAAGGGCCCGATTCGCGTTTTCCTGATGTGTTACCTGAATATTTCCGATTTGCGCCGATTGTACCTGAATTGCCCCGGGATTTTGGTGCACGCGATGGGAATGTGGCACATCGCCGCGCGGCATGCGCGCAACGGAAATCGGGGGGCGTGGCTGAATGAAAACCTGACGGAAAAACCGCCGCATTTAAAAACCAAAAATGTGTTGCTTGGGAAGCGCTTACCTTCACCTGGTCCAGCTCGGTGTATTCCGGCGCGTTCAGATGCATTTCAGCGCAGCAGCGCCACCTGGTGGACGGCGGAGGAACTGCCATCATAAATCCCGACCGGACCCAAATCCAGCGCAGAGAACGCGCCGCTGGATCGCGAATGGGCCGGGTAAGTAAATCTGCCCCAATGTCTCAAGAAATGGTATCATTTCACATGATTTTGATAAGCTAGTTTTCAACAAAATTTTTCAGACTCTCTTTAAATGGTGGTGTGCTTACTCGTAAAACATGCGCAAATTGTAGAACAGGTTAAGGTAGTAAGGTAGGTAGGTAGATGCTATTGTCTTTCAGTACATTTTATGTATAGGTTTAAAATGTTCTGGCTAACAGTTGTTGTGGACAAATATGTTTATGCAATAAGAGTATAGACAAGCTAATAATATTTCCTTAGTTTGTGCAACCAATATTCCAATGCTGCCAAATTTAAAAAAGAGAGAGAGAAAATACAATTTATTTGAAATTCTGATCACAAACCTCAATTAAAAACTTTATAGCACAAGCAGAAAAGTGACAGAAGAAAGTCTTTCCTATTTATTTCCCTTTATTTTGGTTCAATTCATGGCAACAAAAATTGAAAACTGTAGAAGGTTACTCTACCCAGTGCCTATCCTGTTGCTTCTTTTACGGACCTAAGACTTACGTTGATCAAGTGGAAGCCAAAACAATACTTATTTGGAAAATACTTGGTGAATAGGCCACTATGGAGAAATTTGGCTTATTTACACAGAGCTTTGCAAATGAAACACAAAGAAAAACCTAATTTTATACCAAGATCATGGAGTAATTAATGTGTTAAGGTCAAATTAGGCAGATAAAAATGTGCATCTATTATTGTCTTTTTGTATGGTCTTGAGTTGGCCAAACACATTAAAATTAATACTTTTTTTAGTTGGATGAGTTAAGAATGCCAGAGTAGCTTTAGATTTCAATTTTGAAATGAGACATAATGGTGTTGAATATAAGTTAAAAGAAATGCAAAGTTCTACAATTTCACTTAAAAGATTGTTTTGTAACAGTTCATGTTATTAATCTCCTAATTCAATGGGCCAAACATTTCAATTCCACTATTTTTTGGAAAAGGCAATTATATTCCGTAGCTAAGCACTGAAAGAATTAATACAGCTGTGAAAGACAATCTTTTCAACTTGCATTATTCTTATTGCCAAAGGGTCCTGGTAAGGGCCAAAATAGACATCTTCTTGTGATCATGGAGTTTTGTGTGCATTTACTATGCTTCCTAGAGCTTGCATATTTACATACATCCTATAATTACCATCTGCACAGCCAGAGGCATTTTCTGGAAATGGGTTGATTCCATCTGCTGATGCAATTTTATCAAATAATTTGCATTTATTTCCTTCTTATGCAAAGCTTTTGTATAGATTATTAAAAAATACAACTACTTGTAGGAATGGAATAAACAGAAAAAATATTAAACATAAGAAACAGTACATTGGTTGGTTCTGTTTGTGTTTGGATTGGGCTTTCAATTTCTGATTATCCTAAAATAATAAGAGTTGGGCTTTGTGCACCACCTAAAGTTGTGTCTCATAAATACTGAATGAAATACATTTCCATAATTTATTAAAATCTTATCATTAATGACGCTTTATTCTCTAAGTGGTTATTGATTATAATTATAAATCAAAGCAGTGTAGACATAGTAATAAAAATAATTATATAGTAGCTATATTATGTTTTGTATACAATACAAAAAAACTGAAAAAAGGAAAAATGTATTCTGAAAGGAACAATGCAGGTTTTTTTTTTACCATGGAGATATGCAGTAGAATAAAATGTGATCAAAAAGTCACATATACCCCGCTCACTGTTCAAAAAATCTCTCACAGTTAAAAAGGAAAGTATTTTACAAAAAAACAAAAACATTTTATTTTAGGTATAAATTAGAATTTGCCAAAATTACATTTGGTCCATACTTTGTTTTTGTACTGATGTTTAGTGGAGTAAGTATAAACTGATTATTTAATAACATTAATGATCAGTTGATGAATTACATAGCATTTTTTATTTCATTGTGATTTTTTTCTTTTATGCCTTTTTTGCTTGATTGATAATTTGCTTTTGATAATGTAATGTTGTTTTGGACAACCCCTCATTTTGCCCATTTTCACAGAGGAAGCAGGGTAATGTCAATTAAGGCACAGTGCTAAGTTTTGGGCAGTGCAAAATGAGGGTGCAATTGAAATGGTAGTCATGTCTATGATGCACAACCATATTTATTTGCATTTAAATAAAAACAATTCACTTTACCATTTTGAAAAAGTTTATGTTTCATTTATTTGCAACCAGGAAGCTGTAAGTCTTTTGTTTGATTTTATCCCGATCTCCAAATACACACACATATTGTGATGTAGCCTACATCATTGAAAATTATTGAAGAATTGGTTACTGTTTAATTATTCTTTTATTTTATATTTTATACTATGAAGATCTACACTATGTCCACAGCATAGAATTGTAACCATTTTACTTATTATATTCCAATATTTTTGTCTCATATACTGTTCTAGCTATATGTAAATAACATATAACATATGCATGCCAAGTTTTCCAAACACAAGTCAGAGGGTCAAGAGAGAACTGTACTTATAGAATGACATGCTAGCAAATTCCCTAAAGTAAAGTTGTCGTGACAAGTGCCTAGAGATTTTTTCTTAGGTGAATCCTACTGAAATATTCTGTATGTAAGTTGTTTTTTTCTGACTATAGCAAATCAGAAGTACAGCAGCCACAGTTAAAGCGTGTAAAGTTATGATTTTACCAAAACAACCAGAACTAATGCCTACTTTGTTCTGCTTGTCCTTTTTCTTTGTTTTCCTTTTTTGTTTCTTTCCAATGTTATGGCATTTTCTGTTCTGAAAGTGTTTGACAAAAATCTTTCTCACCAGAGTTGAAGTGGACAGAGACTAATGTCTGTCTGTTTGTGTCTGTTTACATAATCTGAAAAACCCTATTTAACCAGCAGCCCAACTTTCCAGCTTTCAATTATGTACATATTAGCCATAGCATGCAAATTTCATCATTCCACATTTGCAATTTCTAGAATATTGCATCTTTACAACAAACTGATTCAAGTCCCCCAAGAAGGCTTTACACCATAGAAAGATAGATGCAAGAAAAAATAGAATAATGCAGAGAATCTCCATGGGTAAACATTCCAACACTGCAGCTGGAATTGCTCACCAGTTCAGCACTGAACAGGATAAAGATCTGCCGAGTTATACAGTGTCTCAATGTTTAAGAGCATTTGGATTTAAGTCCACGCTGCAGTGACCAAACCTCCTATTAGCACAAAAAATCAAAAAACTAAAGCTACCTTTACTGAGGAGCATGTTGTGTGGACAGAGGAGAAGTATTCCACTGTTTATTTTAAAGGGAACCTGTCACCAGGAGACCCATAAAAAATAGGTTTTACAGAAAAAAAGATATGTTATATTGTACCTTTCATTAGCATCTGCTGTGTGACTTGGCAGTTGCCAATTGGGAGGGGCTGGAAAGGAGCAGTTCCCCCCCCATGTAAATACCTTTGCAAATATAGAATAACTCCACACTCGGGATTGGCTGTAAGGAGCAGGGGGCGTCGCTAGCCCAGTGATTGGGTGTTTCATATAATTTGAAAAGGTCACATGGAGTAGCTGTTCCCCAAGGGTGGGGGGGGGACTGCTCCTTTCCAGCCTCTCCCAGGGGGCAACTGCCTGGTCACACAGCACATGCTAATGAAAGGCACAATATAACATATCTTTTTTTCTGTAAAACCAATTTTTAATACAAAAACACTTTGGCAGTGTATGTACTATGCTCTGTGGGGACTGGGGGAGTGCTAAAAATGGGTCTCCTGGTGACAGGTTCCCTTTTAATGAAGTTAAAGGAAGTTAATATACAGTATTTTGACCTGATGGAAGACTAAGCCCAAAGTGTGTAAAGAAGTCAGTAAAATGTTGTGGAAAATGTGTCATTATCTGGGGAATATTTCCAGCACCTGGAGTAGAACCTCTCATAAAGTTACATAGAAAAGTTAGTGCAAGTGTGTATCAGGACTGTCTTCAACAACAATTGGTTCCCTAAATTTGTTCTTCACTCGATAAGTCAGCAATTTTCATGCAGGAAAATGTCCCCTGTATCACAGTCAAAAGGGTAAAGAAGTTTGAAAAAAAAACTTTGAAACAATGAAATGGCTTTGTCTTGATCTTAACCCAATAGAAAACCTCTGGAAAATCCTTGGTGACAAATTTATGAAGAAACCCACAACATTCACAAAACTGTGGAAGAGACTGAAAGAAGAGTGTACATAAACCACACCAGAACAGTGTTAAAGACTTGTGATGTCCTGTGCTGAAATAATTCAAGGAAAAGACCTATATACTTCCTAATAATTTGTGACTGTTGTAACCTTCGGAATATTTTGTTATAATCTTGCTCTGTGCTAGTCATTCCTTTTCTCTAGTTCTCATAATCATGTATATGCTGATCTGGAGATCTTGTGTTAGTTTTAGCATATCATGCAAAGCGGTGCAAAGGGGCGCAATATCTGATGATAGCCAGAGAAGTTTGTCAAAATTAGGAGGCAAAGCTGGGGAGGGCAAACTGACTGAAAAGGTTGAGGTTGCCTGATTGCCAGACTGCATCATACAAAAGAATAAAAGATTATATTTTATTCATGCTGGAACCTAGAAATATGCTAAAAAGACCTTCCTAAGAAGTTTCTTTTTTGGCCCTAGGGGGGAGGGTCAATATAGTGAGAGGTTCCTTTTAACCAGTTAACTGTAGGTGTTTGGAGAGAGCTCACTGGTTGAACACTCTCCATAGCTGGTGAGCTTTTACTGCATACCTGCAGCAAACACCCACTGGTAACACCTACCGATCACGGTTGTTAACCTTGCGATTGCTGCTGGCATGGGCGACGCAATCTAGGCTTTGATTGTCAATCAGTGATCTGTTACTATGACAGGCTTGGGTCATACAAAGACCCTAGGCTGCCTGGTTTTAACCCTATTGATCATATGGAAAATTCCCATATTCTGCCATGCTGTAGTATGGCAGTATATGGTAGGATAAATCAGACAACCTTACGGGGTTTGAAAAAAGTTAGAAAAGAACTTATTGAAAAAATTAAAAATTCAAATCACTCCCATCAATGTCAAATCTATTAAATTATAATGGTTATACCCGGCGTTTAAGCCCGTAGCGGAAAATAACGGCCAAAGTAAAAAATTACACTTTTTTTTCGCCATTTGGTAAGATATAAAAATTTTATAAAAAGTGATCAAAAAACCGTACAGTCCTCAAATGATAAAATAGAAAAGACTTTCTCTTCTCACAAAAGAAGACTTTAAACACAGCTCCATACACTAAGTATGAAAAAGTTATTAGCCCAAGAAGATGGCATAGGGAAGACATTTTTGTACAGGAGGTTTTAACTTTTGTAAATGTATGAAAACATTATAAAACCTATATAAAATAGGTATCACTGTGATCATACTGAGCCAAAGAATAAAGGATACACGTTACGTGGAGCGCACAGGCCATAAAATCCAAGCACACAAGAAAATGGTACAAATGTGTTTTTTTACCAATTTCACTGCACTTGGAATCTTTTTACCACTTCCCAGTACATGGTATGGACTACTAAATACCATAGCTATTAAGTGCAAATTTTATGCAGAAAACAAGCCCTCGTACAGCTCTTTACATAGAAACATACAAAACTTATAGATTTTTGAAAGTGTGGAGTGAAAAATTAAAACTCATAAACGAAAAAGGGCCTAGTCGTTAAGGGGTTAAATAATATGATACACCTGTGGATTTATTTGAAGCACACTGATTACTTGTTTCACAGCAGCGGAATGCCTAACTAAATCAACCAAAATATTAGTAAGAATATTACAGATTTGCAGAAGTGTGGTTCATTTTAAGGAGCAATTTCCAGACACTAAAAGGTCTCTCGTTCATCTCTACAAACAATTATGCATAAGTACAATAATATTCAGGAAGAAGATGGGTTCTGTATTACAGATATGATTGTGTTTAGGTTCAAAATGTGCATATTAACCCAAGAACAAAAGCAAAAGACCTTGTGCAGATGCTGCAGATGCTGAAGATGCTTGCTGAAGCTGGTAAGAGTGTGGCATTATCCACAGAGAAAAAATTACTGTATCAACATATAATAAAAAGCCACTCTGCCAGAAAGAAGCCATTACACCAAAAGAAACATTAAAAGCCAGATTATTGTTTGCAAATGCAATGCTAAGCCATAAACACCATTGTTATATTTGGAGGAAAACGAAGAAGCTAGTAAGCCTGACGATGTTGTCAGGCTTACTAGCTTCTTCGTTTTCCTCCAAATCTATGAAAAACGGGGGATCGGGGCATCATTATGTTGTGGGATTGTTTTGTTGCAGGAGGGAATGGTGCAAATCACAAAATAGATGACATCATGAGGAAATAAAAATATGTGTTAATACTGAAGCAACATCTCAAGTTAACAGCCAGAAATTCTCACATTATTCTGGCATTTGTCAAATATAAATAATTTTTGTATTCCTAATTGACCTTAAAATGGGAAAGATTTCTTCTGATTTCAGATGTATATACATTTTTAGGGAGTTCACAAAGTTGGGTACATAATGTGCAAGATTTATTATTTGGCACAATATGGATGAAGTGAAACAAAATATCATATATTTTTCTCAAACTAACTTATTACCCCTTTAGCTTCCCTCTTGAGTTGGAACTTTGATTAAATAAGTGAAACAAGTTGAAAATTGGACCAAGATAGGAATCTAACACTAAAATTATCACCCTATTATCCAATATCATGGATCACAGACAGTGCTCAAACCCCGTGGAGCTATCTCTATCATCCCTGGAGGGATATGAGGCAGGTGTTATTCAGGAGCAATATTCAGGCATAATGTCTTAGGTGGTCTTTGTGGTCCTGGTGTAGACTGCCTTGATGAGGCCAGTTGTCCAGCCAGATTCCAGCCATGTTTGGAGGCCCTACAAGGTCATCTCTGCCACCACTGGGTCAGTTAACGTGCGGGCAGTGCCATCTGGGTGCGTGATTTTCAGGATAGCTGGATACAGAAGTTGGAATATCCATTACCGCTGGTGTAGTTCCGAGCATATAGCACTGAAGGCTTGTTGTTGTTTTGCGAGCTCAGCCAAGCAGTCAGAGAAGAGAAATATGTTTACATTATCTATCCATAGCGGTTCTCTGCGTTTTCTGTAAGCTCTCTGAATTGCCTCTTTTTCGGCGTAGTCGAGATACTTTGTTATTGCCCGGTGAGGCCTCCCCTGATGGCTGCATAGAGGGGGATCTTGGTTTCTCGCCGGACCATCCTCTCTCTATCTTAAAGTTCCCTGGAAGTCCCATTGTTGTGGGATATGCCCTGAGAAAATGTGCATCAGTTCCGTTGCTGGGACTTTCTGGTACCCGCACCAACCCAGGTGCTGCACCACAACCTATTTCCTGGCTTCGTCATTTTGTGTTGTGCGGCGAGTTGTGCAGTTTCTGGTGTCACCTAGGGTAGAGATTTTTTTCTCCGTTTCAGCTATTTGGGACGATTGTAGACCTTGTAACTTTCCATCTATAGCTGCAGAAACCAGCTCGTGGGGAAGGGGGCAGTTTTATTTGCTACTTCTTTAGCCAGTTTCTTATAGTCTACTAGCTGCTTTATGCTCTTCTGCGAGCTGGAGTCTGATTCTGCCTGTGCATCCTCCAATGCTTCCCTTCTCCTTCCTCGAGGTGGCGGCGGCGCCATCTTGTTTTCAGCATGTAGCGCCTGTAGAGCTCCGACTGTCTGTGTCCCGGTTTTCACCCCGGGGATGAGGTAATGCCTCAGGTCTGTTCTCTGTTGTCTATAAGGGTTTCTCAGGGAGCTTGATTGGCCGAACAGCAATCGCTGTAGCACTTACCCACACTTTTTACAGCTGTGGGGGGCAGAGGTCTTTGCCGAGGCTCCTCACATCACAGGGGCCAGAACCCGACGTCCCTTGCTTTGCTTTGTTACACCTGCCTAATATAAGATATGCAGTCACTCCTACAGATACACATGCAGGTTAAAACTTACATTTATTACTCTCATTTTCTATTTCATTTATGTAGATTCATGCCTTCGATTTCTCATTATGTATAATCTTGGTGTGAAAAAGTAACATATTTTTGTGAAAATAAACAAAGTTTACTTTATATAATAACTGCACGGACATTGAATTATCTCAAATTATAGAAACATAAATATATTTTCAATTATATACATGCTGCACATAAATCAACAAGCACCTTTAATGTAAATTATACTTCATAAAATATTAATAATTTATTTTAATAAATCCTATATGTAATAATTCACAGGTATATAAATAAAAACTAACAACGCTTAAATGCACAAAGCTTATACTGAGCTCTGTGAAAGCTCTAGCATGTTGGGCTGAATATATAATCCCTGAGGGTAGGCTCAGTTACATTGTACAGTGTGTGGATTTTTCTTGTCAACTGCTAGAGCACTTTGCAAAATGACAGCAATTATTACTGCACTAAAACATTGCACTAAAAGCCTATTACTTTGGATAGATCACTTACTGTCGCTACCTAATTACTTGGCACCAATTAAAATCTTAACTGCAGATTTGTTTTAATTCAATCCGTTTGCTAAAAAATAAAAGGATAATTTGATCCGATCTTTTCTTGTTGCACAAAAAGTGGAGTACTTGAATATAAATAAATACAAATATGCAAATTCACACACATGTAAATATCTACTTGCTAATATAACAGTGTGCTTGAAATATTAGTACTATGTAGTATTGTTCATACATCTGAGCATAAAGGAGGGCATTTATAAAGGCTCTACACAGGCGTAGAGGCTCTAAAATAATCCCAAATGCCTGCTTATTGCTAGCACTTGCGATTATTTTCCCCAATATGCTACCTTTCCACCAGGGTGGTGTGGTAGGGTGTGAAAGGGGACGCAGATAGCCAGTAAGGGGCCAGAGCGTAGCGTTATCAAAACTAAATCAGAAGAATAGGGTGAGAGGAGCCCTATATATGTTTTTTATAACAATACCAGTTTCTCTCCGTGAACAATGCAGTGTATCCATGAATACTGTGAACTGTATTACGTACAGCTTGGTTTTAGTTGTGTCTCAGTTTTTTGGACTAATTTCAAGATGTTAAGGATATGATCGCTTTACTGGCTGTTGTTGGATTGTGGCTCATGTTTATTCAACTATTATCCGTATAATACCCTGTTTCCCCTAAAATAAGACATCCCCCGAAAGTAAGACCTAGTACAATTTTATTCAGGCTTAGAAATATAAGGCCTCCCCTGAAAATAAGACCTAGCGGCAGTCATTGCAGCAGCTCCCCCCGTGCCATAAATTAGTATTAGTAAATCTTTTAGCTGCTGCAGAAGGTTGTGACATGGGAAAGATTTCATGGAATTAAATCACTGGCTGTTGTGCTGCAAATGTGATACCAGCAGCTACCAGGATAAGAAGGGGTCATTTATGGAAAGGGCTTTTACTAAACATGAGAGATTGGGGCCCATGATTCTAATAGAAATGGAATCACAAGAAATACAGCACAAATTTCAGAGTTTGGAGAGTCATAAGGATGTTAGAAAAGTTGATTTTTTTGTTCAATGATAAATGTAAATTCTTGTTCATGGAAAAATAAGACATCCCCTGAAAATAAGACCTAGCGCCTCTTTAGGAGCAAAAATTAATATAAGACACTGTCTTATTTTCGGGGTAACAGGGTAAGAACTATGAATACGTAAGTCCAATGACCAAAGAAAGTTGTTTAAAAAAATTTAAAAAGTAGAGAAATACTTTTTTCTCAGTTTTTGGGGTTTTAATTTGAATACAAATGATATGTAAATGTTCTTCAACAGTTTAACATCATAATAAAGGTACTAAAATTATATGGTTTTTCATGTAATCTGAATTTTTTTGGTGCAAATATTCAATTTTATTATGCTTTTTACTCCTTTTTAATACATTATGGGAGTTAAAGAGGGGGAACAATGTTTATTTTAATTTTTTGGATTCTAACAGAGAGGTTTCAAAAAAGTGCATATTTTTTTCTTATTTCCTATTGAAAATCTGGGAGTCTGATCACTAGTACAATAATAAAGTGCACCCATTATTTGGAATCTTATTCTCCATGAGATGAGTAGATATCCAACACCAAGCACCAATATACAGATAAGTTATTCTCAGCTGCTGATGTTCATTGATCAAAAAGGAAACAGACAGTTCCATTCTCTGTGTAGTGGTTAGACCAGGTTCATATTATTGAAAGCTAAGCTGCAGTGACTCAGTGTTCAGCTACTAAGTTATGGATAGAGCAGTCTCCTTCATGTTCCATTCTATGTTCATACAGCTGATCTGTGAAAGGGCCATAAGGACAAAGGTGACTTAAAGGTGCGGGGCATTATATGTAAGCCAATAATGCTCGGGCTACATAGAAATTGATAAATAATAAGGCCCTTCATTCAAATTAATTAGCCTGAGGCTATGTAAATATCAACGAACTGTATGTAAATTTACAAAGCTGGAGCTATGTAGAAACTGTTCAATCTGGGGGCACTATCAGTCACTGTTTATAAATTAACAAGGCTGGGTCTATGTAGAAATTAAGGAACCCAGTAAAATGATCTATAAATTAATTAGGCAAGAGGCTATCTAAAATTAACTTATGTAAACTTCTATGGAATTATATAGAATCATATTTAATATGCCACCATATTCAATAATTGTGAAATATTCACCAGGACTTGTTTTTTTCTATACCGTGACCCCATAAACTTTAATTTGGACACACTGTACACACATTATGAGTAGGTTAAAACTAACCGGTCCCACGATTGTGCTGTATAGAAATTCATGAATAATGGGGATACTAAACTGTATATAAATGAATAAGTAGGAACTGTGTTCAATGTAGGGGCACTGTATATAAATAAGGCCTGTGTCACAGAACTATTAGTGGTGTCCATAGCTCATTTCCGCTATTTATAACATCAAATATATTGGGCATGTTCACGGTTGGAGCATACATCGAGAGGAACAATGCCCACATCCCAAAAGATGGGACAGGTCCTATTCCTGCCCCTCTTTCCAGTCCGGGCAGTCACTTTACAATACATTACAATAAAATACAATTTTATTAATTCCTGGGGGAAAATTATTTTGTACATAGTGTTCGATTGTTACACAGTTAGAGACAGTTATAACGATACACATACATAAATACTTTGAGAGGAGCATTCTTCCATGTTGCTAGTTCTTTGGTTGCATACAAACATAGTTACAGGACTTTGCAATACAGCACAATACAGGTTACATGAACCTATTACATATGGGGAAGCAATTACAGTATGAAAATAAACTAGTCACAATAACAAATATACACGGACTAGACAGACATGTATAGGGGTCACTACATTAGGGGTGTTGGTGCGGCGGTAACAGTGTTCTGGTGAAGTAGTGATGTACTGCTGGTATTGGTTTGGCAGAAGAGACACTGCCCATAGCTTCAATTATATCTGGTTGTGTCTGTCATTGGAGACTTGGTGCAGCGTTACTCCTGACTTGCAGTAAGGCTCTGGTTGTGATCACTTACATTTCAGGTGCTCCAATGAAGCTGCTACTGGTGATCTTGGAAAGAAGAAAAAGAAAAAGAAGAGAGAAGGAGAAGGGGGGGAAGAAAGGAAGGGGGAAATGAGGGAAGGGGGGGGGAGAAAAGGGGGAGGGAGAGGGGAAGAAAAAGGGAGGGTAAGAGAGAGAGGAAGTAGGGAGGAAGAAAAGGAAAGGGGGGGGAGGAAGAAAGGAAGGGGAGGGGGGGAGGGATGGAAAGGGGACAGGAAAAGAAGGGAAAAAGGAGACAGTTGCCTTCGTTTACTTTTTCGTTAACAATCTTATTTCCCGCACTGAGAACTTGACATTTATCTTTATTACTTCATCTTTCTCTGTCACACCCCGCAAGCTTACCCCAATCCCTCTTATCTACTCCCTAAACCCCATTTATACTTACACACTAGCTTATTCACTTTTGTCCATATTGAACTTTCTTGGTAACCCCACCATCATTATAGATAATTTTAAAAGAATGGCCCCTCTGACCCCTTTGCCTCCCCTGGTAGCCCCCCACCTGAATGTCTAGACACCCTCTTTTTCTATCCCACCCAATTTACTTACACCCAATCATTTTCCTTCCTCTATTTCCCACCAGTCCCTCAGTTTATGTGCCACTTTTTGCACTGTCCAATCCTTGAGATTCCAATCCAATCCCACCCCCTCCCCCGTCCGTCTTGACTTACCTCGCTCGAGAACCGGTCAGATATTCCTTACATGCCCGATCTCTCATATACCCATGCTTACTCTGGGTTAAGGTGTGTCCATGGATACTCCCGATGCATCTCTCATCCACCCCTGCAAATATTTTCCCACCACCATTTATACTCCTGTCTTTATTTCAATTCGCGTATTAGCTTTTTTTTATATTGTTGCCCACTTTTTCTATGCGCCATCTTTGAACATAACCATCCTCCGTTACTCCTATTAAAAAAACGTCTGTCTACACCGTACTATTCATCAGAACCCGTGTGTTGCCCATCTGGCCCGGTGATTTTATGATTCTCTCTTAGTGGTTGCGAGGCCGGCGCCGTACGTCTTCCTGGTTTAAACTGTTGACTATAACAAATTACATTTATTCCTCCTTTGTCTTCCATCCAGGGATTTTCCGGGGAGACAGTTGAGAAATGCACATTCAGTATATTGGGCCTTTCCTCATCTCCTTCACCAGGACCCCATGTTATTTCGAAGGGGACCACACACTCCCTTTTTTTGTTTCCGTATTATTTATATACTTGAAAATAATTTGGGATTCTTTTTTGCTCTCCCTGTCATATTTCACCAGTCTCTATTTGTGCGGCCTTTATCTCTTCTTTTACAGAGGATTTTTTTTTTTCTCATCTTACCTTTATGCCTCATCCTACCTTCAGTTTAATCACCTTAAAAAACTCGTTATCTTTCTCGCTTATTGCTTTCTTACCTCAAGACTAGTTTAGCCACAATAAAGGGTTTTCTTGTTCCGCTTATGCTTTTCCTCCCATAAGTTATTGTTTCTCACAGACTTTTTCAGCAATCTCTGAGAAAAAGTCCCAGTTTGGGGGGCTTTTGTCTTTGAGAACATATCATCCCAGTCTATGCCTTTAAGGTCTTCCCTTAGTTGCTGAAAATTTGCCCTCCTGAAGTTTAATTGTTTGTTCCCCCCTTCATCACTAACAGCTCTTAGTAAGCGTATACAATCATGATATTATTGTCACTATTCCCCAGGTTCCTCCAACCTGTAGTTTTGGATACCTATCAGGTCTGTTGTTAGGACAAGGTCCAGCAGCAGCATGGCCCCCCGCCCTTTGGTTCCCATGGACTAGTTGCGACAGGTAATTGCTTTGTTGTTGACAAGAAACCTGCTGCCTTGAAGGACCTGCAGGTTTGCCCCCCCAGTTCATATCTGGGTATTGAAGTCCCCCATTATAAGTACTCACCTTGCTTTGAGGCCGCATCCATTTCACTTATCATCATTTTCCTCTGCTGCCCTCCATTATATCTTGGAGCCTTATAACAACCCCTATAATATTTTATATTCTTTTTCCCTCCTCTTAATCTCAACCCATAGGGACTTCCACTTTTGCGTTACTGATGTCATCTCGCATACTGTCTTTCTGCAGAATTCACATATAAACAACCCCTCCCCCTTTTTTATTATACAAACCTCCTTTCTAAAAGACTATAACCATCTTAGTAACAGCCCAGTCATAGCTACTGTCCAGTCCATGTCTCGCTGATACCCACTCATATCATATTTTCCGCTCACAAACATCAAGAGTTCTAGTTTCCCTCTATGTGTTTGTGATGCTTCTGGCATTTGTGTACATGCCCTTTATATGGGTTTTTTCCCTGGCCGTAGTCTTTGTCCTTATTCCCCAATCTCTTCCAATCCCCTTTCCTCCCCCATGGACGGTGACTTTTCCCATCTCTCTATGTCCACGGGTCGATTTGCCCGCCCTGCACAAGTGTATTTGCCCTCCCCCCATTTCTCTAGTTTAAACACCCCTCCAACCTCTAGCCATTTTTTCCCTCCTAAAACACGGCCCCCCTCCCCAGTGATGTTCAGCCCATCCTACTGTAGAACCTGTAGCCACAGAAATCAGTCCTTTCTCCATGAACCCAAAACCCTCCTCCTAACCAACTTTGAGCACTTATTTACCTCCTGATCTCTCCGCTGCCTTCTGGTGTGGCACTTGGTACAAGGCATTTTCGGAGAAAATTCCTTTTGAGGTCCTTGCCCTGATCTATTGGCCTATCTCTGAACTCATTTTTTGAAGGACCTTCCCCTAAATTACCTCTTACTTTGGCAATTAGTGCAATGTGGTACCTGTACCGCTGGTTCCTCACCAGCCCCTCCCATAAACGTCAAGCCGATCCGCAACATGCCGAACCCTAGCACCCGGCAAACACACACTGTTCTGGTAGCACGGTCTTTTTTGCAGATTGCCCTGTGTGTTCCCCCCTAATATATGGAATCTCCCACTACCATCACCTTCTGACCTTGCTGTGCCTCCCATTATACTTTCTTACTGAGCGACAATTCCCCTGTTGCTAGCGGCCACTCCTTTCTGCAGCTTTCTACCCCAGAGCTGATATCCCCCTCATCCACCAGCCTTGGCAAATTATTGGGGTGCACCATATCAGACTGACGCCCTACAACTCTTTCCCCTCTACCACCGCCCGCCTTCTACATGTTACACAACTACTAGCTGCCCCCTCACTCTGCACCTCCATACTCCCTCCCCACTCCCCCACACCCATCCTTCCCCCAGAGAGTTTGTGCTCCAGGGAGCAGCCACTTCGTTCCATATTATCATGCCGCAGCCATTGAAGCTTGGCTCATTTAGATCCAGAATCTGGGCTTCCAGGTGAGCAATTTGCACACACCCCACACAGCCGTATTCCCCTCTTCCCCCTCGACGGCTGGTTCAAGGAAGCATACCTGGCACAGGATGTACACCGTGTAGCAAATGCCCCTTATGGAGTCCATATTCTAATGGGGATTACCATAGAATATGCACAGAAGAAAGAATTTACAGTCGAAGTTAAACACAAAAACAGCAGTTACTGCTAAAGCCCCCACTTAAGTCCCTTAAACCTAGTCACACTATACACTTTGCCACACTATGGATCAATGCACACTCCACTCGCCCCAAGCTCACACACCTCGCTTTTCTGATGCTTCTTTTAAAGGTTATCTGCCACAAATCTCTAGAGCTCACTGCAACAAGATCTGGCTGGCAAACCACCAACAAACTACCACAGAATTATAAAGGCTGCTAATTCGATAGCCCACCCCACTATTAATTAGGCAGCACCTGTGACTATACTGTCAGGTAAACAAGGTGAATGCCTCCCTATACCCCCCACACAGATATACAGATTATGCAAGTAAATTACCGTCAGATCCACTGGTTGCAATAAAAATCACACAATGAAGCAGCAAATAAAATGTAATGCCTTATTATTTGTTGCTGGATCCAAAAAGTATCTTCCTTAAACCTAAGTCACACTTAAGACACGCACACACTTCAGATTCAGCACACTCGCCACCAAGCGCCCACACTCGCTTTGCTGATGCTTTCTTTTAAAGTTAGCTGCCACAAAAATCTGCATAGCTCACTGCAACAATATCTTGCTGAAAACACCAACTTTGCCCTATTTTTTTCGGACTACAGGCACACAAATACCTTTGATTTTCTCATATCAAAGGGCGCCTTATGTCCATGTGCCCCTTGTATTGAACCATACTTCCAGACACAGCTTTCTCTTGACTTGGGCACAGTCTGCCACCTGTGGTCCTTCATCTTTTAATCAGGGGCGCCTTATAATCCACGGTAACGCCTTATATCCGAAAAATACGGTAAGCTTAAAACCTAATACTATATAACTCAAAATCAGCATTTAGACCTTAGGGACTAATGTTCAAAATTCATACATTTTTTCTTGATTCACCCTAGGCATTTGTTGCTATATAGTCCCCTCCACAACCATGTCCTTGTAACATTATGAACGTGTTTTTATTATTTATTAAACACTACAAAACGCATTAAAATGAAGGGAACACTACTGACTGGTCGTTGGTCTTCTGTTGACATACATATGTCTCTTTGGGGAGCATGTAATCAACAAACTGTTTGCTTCCTTTCTTATAAACGGCTGGTAGTTCCTTTTGATTAACAACTATTTAACATAAGAATCTGACGAAAACTTTTTCTTACAAGACCTGTCAATGATAAACTTCATTAAAGAACTCTTGAAAGGGATAAATGGCTTTTTAATTAAAAAAATCCAATTACTTTCACTAAATTAGTTTTTGGAGTTCTTTTCCTTCCCTTTATACGACTCACTACAATAGAGACTATAACGCCCTGTGATATAAATTAGATACATCTCTATTATTTTGCTAAAAAACACAAAGCACATGGAAATAAAAGGTTCAAATTAAAAAAACAGTATGGTAAGGAATATTTTTTTCAAGTGCTTCTTAAAACAAGCACAAAAAATCATCATTATCTTAATCTCATGTTATTTATTCCTACATGTTTTAATCCCCAAATATAAATATGTGTTGAAGTTCTGCACTCATGGTACAAATGCCTAGGTATAAACTTTTTATTCATCGTACAATTAAGTAAAATGTGTTATGATTTAATTATATTTACTTTTTTGCCATTTTGTTTGGCCATAATATTTTTATAAATATTGACAATAAGGACATCCAGTTGCCAAAATGGTGCATGAAAATTTTGTCCTAAGTGGCTTTACAAAAATGATACCATACACAGCTCTGTACACATGCCATTAACATGTAAGTGACTTTATAAATCATCACGCAGATGTAGTATATTTAGTTTAATATACTTTATTAAAGAAAAAGCTCCAAGCTTCCCCCCACCTTTCTTCCTTATTTAAGCTGTTTGTAAAAATAAGGTTTCTGTCCTTTATATCACTGACACACCTGAGCACTACAGACCTGATAAAGCTCTTTACAACAGTCACTGGCTCGTGAATTACATTCAGCGAGGTCTTCTAGGTCTATAAAAAAATAATCACTAGCCTCCTTATTTGTCTGAGGTATAATGTCCTCCTTCTTTAGGTTAAAAAATAAAACAAAGATAGAGCGCACTGTAATTTCTATCACGGGTTAAAACTGATTGTGTAGTAAGGTCCTGCCTCAATGACTCTGACTCTCCATAAAGAATATTCTATTCACATAATAAAGCTAACCGCGTCCCTGGAGATTTGAAGTTTATTTCACCCAACATCAATGTTGAAAAAATATCCAATGCAGCCCAGAGTGTACACCACTACAAACCAATTGATGTATTGTAGCAACTGATGTATTGTTCTACCTTACCATTCAAGGTTGACTTGGACAAACTGAGCCATTCCCCGCCTGGTCTGATTTTTTTCACACCATGTTTCAAACAACCCTTCTTGCATAGACACTTGAACAGATTTATCAAGGGCCCAAGCCACTTTAATGAATCTGAAGGCGAGGAGTTCCTAAAACAGACATTGGAATTGACATAAAGGGACATCTCTAACGATAAATTAACCCACCCATTGAGCCTCTGTTAAGCTAGGAAACTGATAAGATAACCTCTGGGTCTACAGACAATCATCATTGTGAAAAAAATATATAGACTGCACTAGTGTCTCACAACAGTCTGAAGGTTGGTGTTTTTTTAATTTACATCAATATTAATCAGTGCCTGCTCACATTTTATAGTGGGCCAATTTTATATGCACACCTCAATTTTCACATGTGTGTTATGATGAACAGCCAGAGGACTCTGCTTCTGTCCCCTCTGAATGTTGGCCTGTACTCATTGGAGCAGATTTATCACAAAGCTTGAATGCTGAAAACGGCTTACAAGTGTGATTTTTGTGTAAAAAAAAAAATAAATTCGCAAGGAATTGGCCACTGTATGCAAGGTAGGTTGGGAGGGGGCAGTGCCTTCCATGCAATAGGCATAGGCTGTTCAGATGCAGGCTGTGTGCTATTTCTATGCCATGTCAGACCTGGTTTGAAGAGCGCCAGTGGTTCCAGAAAACCTTCTGATAGACACACACTACACAGGTTGCGAGGCCCAGAGCAATTATATATTTTTGTGGCCCACCCAAACCAGTTATTGGGTTACTCCTTTTTTAATTCTGATAAAGGAGATAACACAGAGGATGAAAGTCCCTAGAGGCGTAAGAAAAGAGTGTGAAACACTTACCACATGAGATGTGATTTTACAATATTAGATAGTATCAATCTATTTTTCTCCCAATTAAATGTTGCCCTAATCAGTAGAAAAAAATTACGGGAAATTTCTTGTCCAAAAAGTGACAGATTAAATGACTCAGCCCATCTTGTGAGGTTTCTTGAACTGTGGAACATCAATGTTCCCATGCGAAAGGGCTTCTAATTTTTAACACTGTCATTCTTTTAATAGCCTAAAATAGATTTAGCCACAGTGAAGTAAAATACTTTTCTGTGTATTCACGAATATTGAAAACTAATTGTGCTGTAGGAACCAGCTTTTAGCAATCATTTTCCAATGCAGAAAGAGAGTTCATAAAAGCTTGTGGCGTCGCGATTCTCTAAGGCACTCAATCTCCGCATGCTGTTCTGCCTCATTAGAAGGCATTAATCTTCCTTTCATCATGCATAGGACTTTTAAAATTCAACGGTATCAATATTCTAAGCGTGACGATAACATGTCCATGATATGCATTTTTATATACATTAATTCACATAGCATTTTTTTCTTTGATCCACATTCCAACTGTCATTGCACACAGGATTTCCATACTATTAGCAAACAAGAGTACGCCTTATGTTTTTATGTCAGGCATAGTAGTTTAAATGATGCCTCATAAACCCATATTGCTTTTGGAAGCACTAAGATTAATTTATTTTAGTTTTGTTCAGCTTCAGAATCCCATTCCTCCATGAAATATCTTTTGTCTCAACATACATGTCCTTGGCAAGAATCATATATGATTTGCATATTATATATGCAGCAAGTATAAACTTCTTCCTTTGCATAATGAGGCTGTAGAGAAATAAATTCTTATCAAAAAATCTAATTTTAAATGTTCACACGGCATTATATTAGTGTTACATATCTTTTTTTTTACATCAGACCCCCAAAGAATTTAGTATAGTTTGTATATTTAGGACTAAATAAATGTTTGTTTTACTGATGCATACATTTTCTGTCCATAATAGAAAATTGTTGCCTATTTAACATATTTCATACAATTTTCATGGGTTAGAGAAGCTAAAAACATGAGGACTTATAGGCTTTAGAATAGGTTTACCCTTTCCGGACCGGCCCTTTTTGTTTTTTCTTTTCATTTTTTTACTCCCCATGATCAAAATCCATAACTTTTTTATTTTTCCATGTACAGAGCTGTGTGAACGCTTTTTTCTCCTGCGTACCAATTGCACTTCATAGTGATGGTATTATTTCATGCCGGTACTAGGAAGCGGGAAAAAAAATTCCACATGCATGGAAATTGGTAAAAAAACCGCATTTTGGTGGTTCCGCCTTCTTTGTGGGCTTGGATCTTACGGATTTCAACTGTGCGCCCCAAATGAATGTCTACTTTATTCTTTGGGGTCGGTACGATTACGGGGAGACCAAATTTGTATAGGTTTTATAATTTTTCATACATTTACAAAAAATTAAAACCTCCTGTAAAAAATTTTTTTGGGGATTTTGAGCCATCTTCTGGCGCTAATCACTTTTTTATACTTTGGGTACTGAGCTGTGGTTGGTTTCGTTTTTTGCGGATTTTTGATGAAGTTTAAACATGTTATCAATTTTAGGACTGTACGACCTTGTGGATCAACTTTTTTTATGAAAATTTTAATTTTTTTAAATGACAAAAACAATGCCATTTCGAATTTTGGACGCGATTTTCGTTTACTGATTACACCAGTGAAAAACCGTTATCATATTTTGAATAGATCGGGCATTTTCGGACCGGCGATACCTAATGTGTTTAGAGGTTTACTGTTTATTATTTAATTTATATCATTCTAGGGAAAAGGGGGGTGATTTGGTTTTTAGGCGTTTTTATTAATTATTTTTTTTTTTTAAAGCTGTTTTTTTTATTTATATTTTTATGTAACTTCAGACTCCCTAGGTACTTTAATGAGGCCAGGGGGTCTGCCGATCTATCATATACTGCCATCTACAGTAGTGGCAGTATATGGGGATTTTACTCCTCAACTAATTACATGTGCTGATGCACCTTGTAATGCATGGGTACCAGAAAGTATGCCTCGGGTTCTTGCGCGAGCCCGAGTTTACACATGGCGACTGATCGCCGCTCCCATGAACGTCACGGGAGCGGCGATCCCGCGAAAAGATGGCGGCGTCCCACGCGCCGTCATGTTTGAAGCCGCCAGGACAGCATTGCCGAGCGAGCGATCGGAGGTGAAAAACACCGCTCGATCGGTGCTAGCACCGATGTGGGGGTTTACGTAAGCCTTTGCTGCAAGTATGCAGCAAAGACTCTTACCGCTATGGAGACGCGGGCTCCGGCGTGGTGAGCCTACTCACATGCACCCCCGCGCTCCGACCACGTGTACTTGCTATACCGTCATCGGGTCGGAAAAGGGTTTTAAAGGAAAATCTACCATAAAAATCAAGCAGGGACACCCGTTTAAATCCATACATCAAAATGTAGGAGGGCGCTGGGGGTGATGATTAGTACAGGTAACAGACTTGTGAAGCAAGAAGGCAAGAGGGCCCACACCAGGGCCATCTTGACTCATAGCCAGTAATTGTAAATGTTGATTATAGTAAGTAAGGAAGCCATGGGATCAAGTATAAAGATTATCCAAGTCATGATGCTGGATCTAGGAGTTAAAATATCCCTATTTATCCTGCTTGATGTTTAATGGTATATTTTCTTCAATCTGTACATGGTCGGAAATGTATAAAGGCGAAACTACCCAGTTGATGGGCAGTGCAAGACACATTTACTTACCGGTCCGACAGAGTTCCCGAAATTGGAGGTTGCCAATCCAATGCACTCGCTGAGCAATTCACAAAGATCGTGCCCCGATTTCTGCATCTGTCGCTTCCCGATCAGGTCAGCGCGAGTTCACCATCTTCTTCCTGGTGTATGTAAGTGCATTGGTTGCACACCAATTTGAATATAAATCCCAATCCACGCTCAGTCCGAACAGTCAGATCGTCCGACTGTGCACCCCCCCACCCCCCCCCCCCATTCCTGTCAATGAAAGCCCGCCAATCGCCAAAATCCGATCAGTGCGACACAATCCCCTTTTAATTCGCGGTCCAGTGGCACAATCCCACCAAATTTCTAAAATATGACAATAGTGTGATCCATGGACCCTAGTGGGGCAGCAATATTATTCAGCCCCTTTACTTCAGTGCAGCAAATTCACTCAAAAGTTCAGTGAGGATCTCTGAAGATCCATGTTGTCCTAAATGACTGATAATTATAAATTAATCCACCTGTGGTAATCAGTCTCCATATAAATACACTTGGTCTGAGATAGTCTCAGGGTTCTGTTTAAAGCTCAGAGAGCATCATGAAGACCAAGAACAAACCAGCAGGCCGTGATACTGTTGTGAAGAAGCTTAAAGCCAGATTTGGATACAAAAATATTTCCCAAACTTAAACATCCAAGGAGCACTGCAAGAGATCACATTGAAATGGAAAAAGTATCAGACCACGCAAATCTACAATATCCGACCGTCCCTACTAAAATTCATCTCAAAAGGAGAAGACATATCAAGATTCAGCAAGAGACCCATGATCACTCTGGATGAACTGAAGGTGGGAGAGTCTGTCCATAGGAAACATCAGTCGTACACTTCGCAAATCTGGCCTTTATGGAAGATTGGCAATATCCATAAAGTCTGGTTTAAAGTTGACACAAGTCACCTGGGAGACACCAAACATGTGAAAGAAGGTTGCACTGGTTCAGATGAAACCAAAATCAAACTTATTGGCCACAATGCCAATCGATATGTTTGGCGTAAAAGAAACACAGCCCATTACCCTGAACACACCATTCACATTGTCAAACATGTTTGTGGAAGCATCATGGTTGTGGCCTGTTTTTCTTCAGCAGGGATAGGGAAGTTGATTAAAATTATGGAAGATGGATTGATCCAAAATATAGAACCATTCTGGAAGAAAACCTGTTTGAGGTGCAAAAACCTGAGACTGGGATGGATATTTATCTACAACAAGACAATTACCCAAACTAACCAAAATCTACACTGAAATAGTTCCAAATAACTGTATCCAGGTTGAGAATGGCCAAGAGTCAAAGTTCAGAATGAATCCAATCGAGAATCTGAAAGAGCTGAATACTGCTGTTCACAACCGCTCTCCATCCAACCTCACTGAGCTCAAGCCGTTTTCCAAGGAAGAATGGGCAAGAATTTCAGTCTCTTTGATGCAAAACTAATAGACAATCCCAAGTGACTTGCAGGTGTAATCACAGCAAAGGGGGCACTACAAAGTATTAACCTTAAAGGAGTTTTCCCATGAAAGAAATTCTCAATGCCCTGGTATGTTTACCAATAAGGTAATTTAACCTTTTATAAAATTTTACACAGTTTTATTGCTGTTTAGCTCTATCACTGAGGGAGTCAGTGTAAAATTCCAGGGTTTTGCAGGGGCTTCTCTAGAAACACTTCATGATCCATCTAGTTCTGTGAGCTGGTTAGATTATCAGAGTACCATGTTTTAGTATGTTTTTCTTTACCTTTTGCAAATTGTACTAGTATCTGACACATAGAAGAGAGATGAACAAATGAAGATAAGAGATGATGTGATGTTTGAGATGCATATACACACTGTAAGCACAGATCTGCTCTTGGAAAGTATGCAAAAACGTTTTCCAAGGTGTTAAATGGAAAACAATACTCCAACTGTAGATAGCACTGTTTCGACCCAGTTGGGTCTACTCAGTACAGCATAGGGAACTGGTTTGGCTGTGTGAGAGGCTTTTGACTAGGATCAGAAGGTAAGAGATCTCCTTAAGGAGAGGTTGCTAATTAAGGCTGCCTCAAATGCCTTTAAGGCAGCCTTAATTGGCAACCTCTCCTTAAGGAGATCCTTACCTTTTGACCGCTATCAACTTATGAGCCTCTCTCCCTCTCCCTGGATAAAGAACTTATCTACCCGTAGCTTGCAGCTTTTCCAGCCTCACATGTGATGTGTTGTTTGACAGAAAAGCAAGATGGCTACCATCCCTAAGTTCAGAAGATACTGGGTCAGAAAGAAGAGGCAACTGAAATTGTGACACCAGGACTGATAGAGGCAGGGTTTTAATTATTCTATGTAATACTGCATTTCTGTTAATAATAGTGGAATTAGCAATGTGTTATTTTTTATCCTGAGTACATTTAAGAACTTGTCTTTGTGGGAAAACCCCTTTGAGGCGGCCGAATAATATTGCAACACCTACTCTGTTTTAATATCCAATATATTTGTTACACTTCACAATTGTGTCCACTTACAATTTTTGTATCTTATTGTTGAATCCTGAAATATAGCAAAAGGTAGAAAAGTTCAAGGGGGACAAATACTTCACAAGACACTGTATGATGTAGTGCTAAGGACATATTTAGACCAGATACATCAAGAATATCCCACCATTTTTCATTTTACCTACATTAATCTGATTTAATAATAAATATAATAATAATATCCCTTACCGACATGTGACCTAGTATTATGTCACATGCCAGGTGCAGGTGCATGGAGACGGCTCACATTGCAGCAAAGGCTTACCGGTAACACCTGCAAATGGTGCCAGCAGCGATCGCGGGTGTTTTCCCGCTGATAGCTGCCGGCAACGCCGCCATCTTTCTGAGAATCGTTGCTCCCCATGACATCATCTGGGAGCAGCGATCCATCGTCATGCTAGCCTCAGGTCTTCCAAAGACTCAAGGCTACTTCGGCTTAACCCATGCATTACAGTGTGCTATCACATGTAATGCAGGATTAAAATCCCCATAGGAGTAAAATCCCCATATACTGCCATACTCTAGTATGGAAGTATATTGTAGGGTCTTACAGACAACCTAGGGTTAAAGTACCCTAGGGATTCTGAAAAATAGCAAAAATAAAAATAAAAAAAATATATAATACGTTTTTCACTGTGTTTAACCCCGTAACAGAAAATAGCGCCAAAAGTCAAAAAATGGCACTTTTGCAATTTAAAAAAAAATAAAAATTCTATAAAAAGTGATCAAAAGATTGCACAGTCCTTTCACAGTGCACATTGCCACAGTTTTCCTCCGCTTCCCAGTACACGGCATAAGAAATTAAATACTACTATCTTGAAATGTAATTTGTATGCAGAAATAAGGCCATCATGGAAACATGGAAAATAAAAAAGTTTAGATTTTGAAGGTGTGGAGTGAAATGAAAACGCAAAAAAAACGAAAAAGGCCGCGGAGTTAAGGGGTTATTATTATTATTATTATTATTATTGAATCCATATACTTATCAATTTTATATTTTAAATTTGCTTTACTTTTTACTTTATATTTTTATGGGCCACAAGCAAAGCAAATGACCTATTCTTATTCCCAACTGACATTAGGGAAATGATAGAATATGGCCCTGCTTTCCAACATCATTTCAATGATTTCACCTTCTCCTGGTCTACCATCAATAATTTCTCTCATCCACAGGTATGTCTGCTTTATTTGGAACCAAAAATCCAGCATCTCTTGTTTTCTTTTTTATCTGCATCCTAATGTTTATAGGTGTGTATGAATGCATCTGTTCCCTTCCTAAACCCTTTCTATGCCTCCCCGCCCTCTTGGTTAACTCTGGTAGTTGTAACTAATTTGTTATTGGTGTATAAATCGGAGACTACAGGTCATCCCACTGGGGTCATACCCAGTGTATCTTTCTCTAAGTGCAGCTTATTTTAAGGTGCAAAGCATTTACCAGAATTGAGAGATGAGAAGAGAACAAAGGACTTATATCTGTAAGAACTTGTCAAAATGCCCTTAGAAAAGATGCACTGCCAAGATGGTGCTGCTGTAGGGGGCTGCTGTGCATGGCTCTGGCTTTTGATCCCCCTACCCCTAACCCTCTCCTGCGCTCCCACTGACCTATCACCCCCCCCCCGTTAACTGATCAGCAAGCAGCGGGGCTTCATGTTGCACAAGTGGTTGCAACAGAGTGCTGGAACCGATCTGCCAGCCAAGATCACCAGTAGCATCTCATTGATAGCACCTGTATCTATAAGTGTCCCTGGTTTATCATGCTTGATTTTGACGGTCCTTTGAAAGGAAGTGAACCATGAAAGTCGCAACATGAAGACTAAATGCGTAGGCAAGGTAGCCACAAGCATTTTGCCATCATCACATCATGGGTAATCAGATCCTCCCGAGTCCATGTGTTGTATCCTTCCAGCAAATGTACAAATAAAAATGTGGATAGCCCAACTAAAATTATGTCCCTTTGTCTTGAAAGCTAATTTAAATATAATAAATGTGTTCGGTATTGACTAAAATATGTGTCAAAATAAAAAAAATTATTATTTAATTATTTCCATTACCATAATGGAAAAATTGTCCAAGCATCAGAACAAATGCTTATTTTGCCATAACACAACCCTGAAAAAAATATTTATTTTTTTTTTCCAGTCACTCTTGACTATCACTGGAAAGATCTATCACCTTATGAATTAACAAGTGAAATATTCTCTAGGTTTGCAAAGAGTTAAAGGAAGTCTACCGCCTCCAGTGCAGTTAACAACTGGAGCACTGCTATTCCCACCTAATTAACTTTCCTCTCCTTTCAGTTTCATCTCCGGATTCCCATAAGACATAGCGCCTGCTTTTCAGAAGGAAAGGGTAGTGGTCCAGACAGGGACAGCAGTTGAGATTGAGTTGCTGATTGAGTTGTTCATTTCTACTTTTCCTGTGTTTTTTTTCCAGTTTTGAGCAGCAAGTTTTAAAGGGAACCTACTACCAAGGATCTACCCATAAAGGTAGATCGGGTGGTAGGTGGAGCTATGGGACGTGAGGATAGCCCTTTTAAGGGCTAATCATCACGTCCCTGCAATATTTTACTAACTTTTATATAGCTAATATGTACATTTTGTAAAGAGGCTACTGGGGCGTGGAGTAGCTGGAGCTGAGGCTACAGGGTGCAAATACTCCACGCCCCAGTAGCCTCTTTGACCCTACTACCAGAAGTCTTTGGTGTGCAGCTCAGAGGAGCTGCCGGCTGCGTGGTCACTACTCCAAAGCCAGAGCTGCGCAGCAGCGGGCCTGCTGTTCTGCGCATGCCGAAGACTTCTGGTAGGAAGGTTAAAGAGGCTACTGGGGGGTGGAGTAGCCGCACCTTGTAGCCTCAGCTCCGGCTACTCCACACCCCAGTAGCCTCTTTACAAAATTTACATATTATTAAGATAAAAGTTAGTAAAATATTGAGCGGACATGAGGATTAGCCCTTAACCCCTTCCCGACATTTGAAGTAATAGTACTGTATGAAAATCGAGAATTTTTCCAAATTTTCACCAAATATCTGATTTTCTCATAAATAAAGGCAAAACATACCACCAAAATTTTTCAACTAACATGAAGTACAATGTGTCACAAGAAAACAATTTTAAAATCACTTGGCTATGTTATAGGGTTTCAAAGTTATAACCATTTATAGTGACACAGGGCAGATTTGAAAAAATGGGCTGTATCAGGAAGGTGTAAAGTGGCTTCGGTGTTAAGGGGTTAAAAGGGCTATCCTCACGTCCTATAGATGCACCTACCTACCTTTATCGGTAGATCCGTGGTGGTAAGTTTCCTTTAAAGAGGTATTCGGCGAATATGAACATCTGATACAAAAACCTATAATGCTATAAATAAATGAAAAACTACAAAACTAAATATCATTAATCCCAAAATGGAGCTTAAATAGTTTGCTTTTATGATTCACAAAATTTTATGGGCTTTGTAAAGTAAGTGGAGTTATGTCCAAGATGGCCTAAACAGCCAAGATACTACAACTCCCATGAGCCCTCATAGTCAGCAACAGCTCCTCCCTCTCATTCTTTTCTCCCAGTGAGGATCTAACAGACTGTCCTGCTCTGTTACCATAGTAATGATGGGGGAGATTTATCATTAGTCCTATATAGCTTCTTGACGTGTAATTGTCGCAATTTTTTGCGCAAACATTGTTTTTGCAGGGTTTTTTTGCGAGAAAAAAACGCAACTCTAAAGTCACGCAATGGTGGAAAAAATACACCACAGAGTGCAACACCACATTTATCAACTGAAAATTTTCAGAAGAACGCAAATCGCAAAACTACACCACATAGGAGGTCCATTGCTACTACAGGGGGGAGTTTTTGCTCAATTTTATGATTGAGGTATCTGAGAATTTCCTGTGCAAAAACATCGGAAAAAGGCAGAAACTGAGCAGATGTTAAACATACTTGCGACTTGTGCAGTCTATTCACACAGAGCTCATCAGAAGACATTTAACACTGCACATACACATAGTGTTAAATAATGACATTTAACACTGCACTACCATGACCCCAACACTGGCCATACTGGATGCAACCGTCCCAGATCTAGCGGGACAGTCCCAGTTTTTGGGCACCGCCCCCCTTGGTGGGAAGTATGTGCCGGGACATCAACTCGGCTTTAGACCCCTTTCACATGAATGAATGTTTTTTCTGTGCATATATTTCACGAATGAATGTTTTTTCTGTGCATATATTTCACCCTATCTGTTCTGTAAAAAAGATGGTGGGTCGCAAATGATGTTACCAGCTTGCTGAAGCACAAAATCCCTGGATATTAGACGTTTATACAGAATCAATCGTATGCAAAGTGTATTATAAACATTCTCAAAGGCTTCTATGGGATGTGCGGAATGGAAATACAGGAGAAAATAGGACATATATTTTTTCATGGCTCGCTCACCTGTGGGCAATACTGTCATTTAAATGGATGACCATATTGTCCATTGTAGTGAAGGTGGCCGCTTGCTACCCGTGTAAACGTGGTACGGAACAGGTAGCACGCAGCCGTTTTAATACATTCACTTGAAAGGGGCCCTACAGGCAGGGCCGGCGCTATGGGTAGGCAAAGTGGGCAATTGCCAGGGCCCCCTGAAAGGGGGAGTATCCCTTCTTTCAAAGGAATCTTGAATTTTGTTTCTAGGTGCCAGGGATCAGGTTTAAAGTGAGAATATCAGGTGACATTTTTATATATAAAAATCCCTCCCAACGGCAGTTTAACAGTTAATATCTCGTCAAAAGTCCTATAAATGTGGTATTGCTGTATGCATATTGACTTTTTTAATAATATTTAGGTTAAGTGATAAAGTCAGAAAAAATCTTCTTAGGAAAAACAGAAAGGGTTAATAAAAGTTCACCGGTAGGATATGTGAACCTCAAAATGGTGCTATTAAAAACCACATTTTGGGGGGCGTGGCCTAGACTCTGATGAGAGCGGACGTGTGAGCCTGCAGCTCTGTCTCCTCACCTCACATTGCGGACTACCACCACCACCATCCGCCGCCTGATGGGTCAGAGGAGACCTAAGAAGGCACAGAGCACCCCCTCCGCAACTCCGGTGTCTGTGTCGGGAGGCGGCATGGAACAATTCCTGACTCGCGCCATGCGGTCAGGACGTGGGCCGGCGCCATCTTCCCCACCACGTGGCGCGGACCTCCAATCCTCCGCAGTGAGTCGCGGCAGGCCGGGCTCCTCAACGGGGGCGGAGGTTCGCTCCCGATCCTCTCCGGCTACCCACCGGCACCCTCAGCTCATGCCGGTGGAGACACAGACGACCCCGCAGGCCCGGGATACCGGACCCCTGGAAGTGTTGGCCGACAGGCCGGAGGCCCTGGAAGGACTGACAAGCTGCGGCATGGAGTGGCCTACGCTCCCGCCTCCCTCAGCCCCTCTTCCCCAGCGGCGACTGGGAAAACCAGGTGAGAGGGCTCCCTCAGCTACTAGCACATCAGCCACGAAACAACCTCCCCAGAGTCCCACCACATGCAGGGGGCCAGAGCAGAAGGGGGATCAGTCCCTGGCAGGGGGTGCACAACCCCCCCCTACTACCATGAGCCAAACAGGGATATGGGAGGAAGAAGATTCAGAGGAGGACCTGGGGGCATCCCCATCTATGTCCCAGTTTGCACACTTTACTCTAGAGACGGGGGCCACCTCGGCGATTCCTCCAATGCCGCCTGCTGATAACGGCAACCAACTCCCTGATTCTATTATTCAGTTTATGCATACTCTTCCAACGAAGAAAGACTTTCAACTATTAATTGCAGAGGTGGTGGAAACGTGCCGCGCTGAGATATCTGCGGTCCGACAAGATTTACAACATATAGGTGCTAGAGTGGAAACTCTAGAAGGGGACCACGATAATACCAGGCAATATGTCTCCCAACTACAAACTACAGTAACTGGGCACTCAGAGGCCATGAGGAGTATGCAACGACACCTGGAGGATTTGGACAATCGAGGGAGACGCAATAACGTCCGAGTCAGGGGTCTGCCCGAGTCTGTACTGGACCCGGAGGTCCCACAGGCCCTGGAACACATTTTCAACAAGCTACTGGGCAACCCAGCGGGGGAAAAAATTAAGTTAGACCGCGCACACAGAGCACTTCGCCCTAAAGGACTTTCCTCTCATCCAAGGGATGTCATATGCTGTATACATGACTTTGCACTAAAAGAGGCAGTAATGGCGAAAGCAAGAATGGCTAAAGATTTAGAATTTGAGGGAACCCGTGTACAATTATACCAAGACCTATCTTGGATCACACTGCAGAAGAGGAGACACCTGCGCCCCCTCCTGGCTGTTCTTCGCGAAGCACATTTGCCATACAGATGGGGATACCCGTTTGCCTTGACGGTTAAGAAAGATGGGACTTCAGCGATACTACGATCCTTTAAAGATTTGCCCCGTTTCTGCAAGGACTTAGGAATTATGGAACCCCAGCTAACTGATTGGGAGGTGGAACTCCCTCCTCCGTCACCATCTCCGGCTTGGCAGCCAGTACGCCAGAAGAAGAGGCGCCCAAGGGGGGCTGGCTCTCCACCGGAGCACTCCCCAACAGCCCATTCGGAGGGCTAAATGATGTCGTTGTTGGCTGTGATATATCTTACTATATAACTTTATGCTTGTCATTTTTTGCCTGTACTGTTTCGATCTTATATTGAAAGTTTCAACTACATGGTGGTGGATTAGCACGAATAGAGGTTTCCTCTTTATCTTAGGCGTTAACATTGTGAGGGGGGAGGTTAGGGGGGGCTGACGGTCGCCTCTGATCTTGTTGGGTAATGGTTCACCCCCCACTTCTTGGGAATTGGGTCACTGTCGTTTCCCCTTATGGGACACTGTTAGTCCGTTGTAGGACATTTGACCCTTGGAAAAGTTTCCTGAAACCGGGTGCCCGTGACCTGGGATACCTAATGATGTTCTATGTTTATTTTTGTCAAATCTCTGTCTTTGTTTCCCCTAGCCTTTTGTATCACTCCCCCACTCAGAGCTGTGAGTATGATAGGTCGCTACATACTCCCCAGGCTGGTCCGGTGAGTAATGGTGGGTGCCAATCACATCTTCACATTATGGTGAGTAAGCATGACCTTAGCATTAACAATAATCCTATGTATTTATGGTTAACTGTGTCACGTTTAATGTAAAAGGCCTTAACTCCAATGTTAAGCGCCGTCTGCTGTTGAGAGAACTCCGGCTCCTAAAAGCAGAAATAGCCTTTATACAAGAGACGCACTTCGACCAAGCAGGGAATTTCAACTTCGCCAGACATTATTTTCCACAGGCCTACATGGCAAATCATGACCGTAAGAGGGCAGGGGTGGCAATATTATTATCAAGCACATGCCCAGTGACAGTGTCCAAACAACATTTAGATCCACAGGGGAGGTATGTTATTTTAGAGGGGACCTTGAGGGGAAACCCAGTCATACTATGCAATATTTATGCACCTAATACGGCCCAAATCCCTTTCCTACGGAGAATGTTACGCAAAATACAGGCGCTCCCGACGGCTGCTGTAATAATAGGAGGAGATTTCAATATGATCTTCTCAACAACGGCAGATCGCTTGACCTTGACAGGTAGTTCGGCTACTACAGCACAAGAACGAATGGCCAGAGAATTTCGTAAGCTTATTAGACTTCACTCCCTATATGACCTCTGGAGAATTGATCACCCAGGCGAGCGCTCCTTTTCCTTTTTCTCACACCCTCACAAATGCCATACACGTATTGATTATTTCTTTGGAAATATCACGGCTTTAAGGCTGATGGGTTCTGCGGAAATTGGCTCTATCTCCTGGTCGGCCCTGAGAGTGGCAGCATCTGTGCTGGAATTCCTGTAAATGCGCACAGATGCGGCGCACCTTCGTGAGCAAATCAGACAGATTGGGGTATGTCTTGAGGAAACGCTCAGAGCCGCCACCAGGTTACGGCCGTTGTCACACACAACTATGCCTGGATTCAGGTTCCGCGGTGCCAGCCACAGATCAGTCTGCCGTGATACCCTGTAATAGCTCTTGGGCGGTGTGCCTTTTATCGCCTAGGCTCATCAGTTTGAGCACCGCCTGCTGTCGCTTAGCGACGGCACTGCTGCTGTGCCTAGAGCTACTGACTGATGATGCCATGCCCACGGATGGTAATTCGGAGAAGGAGGTGGAGGAGGGGTGGGAGGAGGAGGAGGCATAGTAGGTCTGAGAGACCTGGACCGAGCTAGGCCCCGCAATCCTCGGTGTCGGCAGTATATGACCAGCCCCAGGGTCAGACTCGGTCCCAGCCCCCACCAAGTTAACCCAATGTGCCGTCAGCGATATATAGTGGCCCTGCCCGGCAGCACTTGTCCACGTGTCCGTGATCAGGTGGACCTTGTCAGAAACGGCGTTGGTCAGGGCACAGATTATGTTGTCTGACACATGCTGGTGCAGGGCTGAGACGGCGAATCGGGAAATGTAGTGGCGGCTGGGGACCGAGTTCTGAGGGGAGGCCACCGCCATGAGGTTTCGAAAGGCCTCGGTCTCTACCAGCCTATAGGGCAGCATCTCCAGGCTAAACAGTTTGGAGATGTGGACGTTGAGGGCTTGGGCGTGTGGGTGGGTTGCACTATGCTTCCTTTTGCGCTCCAGCGTCTGGGGTATGGAGAGCTGAACGCTGGTGGATGCTGTGGAGGATCATGGAGGCAAAGATGGGGTTTTCGCACGTGAGGTGTTTGGGCCGGGGTCCTGGGCAGGGGGCTGACTAGCAGATGACACAGGGGAAGGAGCAGTGGTGTGCCCATTGGGAGGTTAACGGGCCTGGTGCCATTGAGTGGGGTGTTTAGCATTCATATGCCTGCGCATACTGGTGGTAGTGGTAGTTAAGCTAGTAGTGGTGGAACCCCTGCTGATCCTGGTTTGGCACAGGTTGCACACCACAGTCGGTCATCTGGTGTTTCTTTAAAGAGCCTCCAGACTTCTGAAAATCTAGCCCTCGCCACGGGAGCTTGACTACGTGAAACATTTGGCGCTGATGCACCAGCTCTGGCCCTGCCTCTCTCTGTCTAGCCCCACCACGGCCTCTTCCAACCTGTTCTGGTATAGGACTCGCCTCCGTCTCAGAAGCACTGTGTTTCCCCAGCCTATCAACTTAGCTTGGGTCTGTCACCTCATCATCCTCCGATCCCTCAGTCTGCTCCCCCCTTGGACTACCTGCCATGACAACAACTTCACCACTGTCTGACAACCGTGTCTCCTCATCGTCCGACACCTCTTTACACACTTCTTCCACTACGTCAATAATGTCATCATCACCCACAGACTGCGACCGGTGGAAAACCTGGGCATCGGAAAATAGCTTAGCAGCAACCGGACAAGTGGTTTGTGACTGTGGGAAGGGTCCAGAAAACAGTTCCTCAGAGTATGCCGGTTCAAATGCCAAATTTTGCTGGGAGGGGGCAGACTGGGGGGAAGGAGGCTGAGGTGGAGGAGCTGGAGGAGTGCTGATTTCGGTGACATGGGTGGACAGCGTGGAAGACTGACTGGTGGACAAATGGCTAGAAGCATTGTCCGCAATCCACAACATCACCTCTTCGCACTTTTCTGGCCTCAACAGTACTCTACCACGAGTCCCAGTAACTTGAGACATGATGAACCTAGGGAGTGTAGCTCTGCGGCGTTCCCCTGCTCCCTCATCAGCAGGTGGTGTCTCACCCCACCCAGGACCACGGCCTCTGACCCCTGCAGTAATTGGACGCCTACGCCCTCGTCCCCTACCTCTAGCCCTCGGGCTCAACATTTTTAAAATTAAAGTCTATTATATAGACAAAACAGAAATATAAACTGTACATTTTTTTGTGTTTTTTTTTTTTTAATAGAGCAAACGTGCAGAAGAAATCAGACAGCAACCACAGAAGATGACTATGGCTAGTTTCTAACCTACAATGACAACTGCTAAAAATCTAAACACCGCGAGATGACATTTTCTCGAGCGGGTAAATACTCGTCCGAGCACCGAGCAGTTGCGAGTATGCTAATGGTGAAACGAGCATCAAGCTCGGACGAGTATGTTCTCTCATCTCTAGTCATTATGCTTCCAACCGGTACTTATACATGATGTTCGATGGGTATGCTAATGCTTCACTTCCTTATCTGTTATTTCCTTCATTTTACTGCTCTTTACCTCATTTCAAATTCTGTAAATTTTTTTTTTTTTCCATTTTTCCATATCTTTCTTTTTCATTATGATTTCATATTTTTCTTCATTCCCTTTTGCATATAATTTCCTGATTTCTGTTAGTTTTCTTATACATTTTCTGAGTGTTCCTGCTATATGTTTAATTTCCCTCTACATTTCAAATTTCATACTCATAAACTTGCGCTGCAACGATCTCCTCATAAGTCCATAAGTGCACCATAGTTGGCACAGTGTAACTTTTGACACTTTGTTTGTCGCCACTGAGAGGATGATTTACCAATCTATTTCTCTAACCTCCAGGAATCTGGTGAGCCTTTTGCTAATCTATCAATGTTATTGTAGATCATGTATATAGCAGCCATTGTCGGGCTTGCAGGTGTGGATCCTCTGGACCACTGTAGATGATGACACAAGCCACTACCTGGGACCGGAGTCTAAGTGGTACCTGGTTGTCACCAGAGCCCGCTGCAAAGCGGGTTAGACAAGCTGCGGCGTGCTACCACCAGGTCGTTCCTCAGGCTTGACTTGTTTGCAGTGACGGCCAAGGTCTAGGTACAGAGACGGGAGACAATCTCGTGGTCAAAGTCCAAGCACAAGGTCATGGCAGGTGGCAGAGATGGAACATCAGAGTTCGGTCCGGGGTCAGAAACAAGAGGTCCAAGCAGTAGGGTATGGGAACACAGCACACAGGACAGCAACACGGAGGAAACACTGGTACACAGGAACAGGAACTCAGGAACGCAGGAAACACAGGAATGCAGGATACACAGGAGATGCAGGAATCGCAGGCAAATCGCAGAATAGCTTTCTCTCAGGCTTTCTCTCAGGCTGTGAGGCACAAAAATCCAGCAGGGTGAGATGGGAGAGGCAGATATAAATAGCCTCATGGGAAATGGCCAGCGCCAGTTAGTGGCACGCTGGCCCTTTAAACTTTCTAAAGCTGCCGCGCGCCCCCTAAGACACGGGGACGCGCGCACACGGAGCGAGGCCGGGACTCGGGCGCGGGGAGAGGTAAGCAGCACTGACGCTGTGCCTGCGGGGAGCGAGAGGCACAAGTGAGCCCAAGACCCGCGATATGGGTCGCAGGACCACCCGTGACAGCCATTATGTGTATGTCTATGCATATACAGTCAGTGGGGAACATTTATGAGGGCTTGTATGCCAGTTTGGTTGGTCTTTAAGGGGTAAAGCTTTTCTGTTTAATTTAAACCTAGTTACACAATTTTCATTCTTTCTTTTTATTTACAAAGAAATATAGGAGACATTACAGATTATTGAATAATTACCCCCTATGGTACAAGTAGCTATTTTCATCATGGTTATTTTCTCCTGATACCTGGGTCTAAGTATATAAATTGATACAATTCTTAAAGAGATGTTTGATTACCAAGATGATTCTTGCATGTATTTATCGTGTCTTCTAAGAAGCAAACATATTATAGGTGTAGCTCTTTGTTCTTTGGTGATTCTATGCATGAAATACTGTTAATAATACAATGCAAAAACCTTGCTCCAGTTTCTCCTGTTCTGCATTTTCATTTAACGATATAGACAACAGAACTGTTGTTTCTGAGTTCATTTTGTTAGGCTTTCACATGATGCCAAACTTAAGAATATTTTTCTTTCATTTAATATTATTATCTTACACCTTCACAGTATTGGGCAACTTTATTATTTTATATTTAGTCTTCTCTGACCCAAGACTTCACTTTCCTATGTATTATTTCCTGTGTAATTTAGCTGTCATGGACATCTGCTTTATCAACACAGTGGTACCAGGTATGCTAAAAGGATTTGTTAGTGAAGGTCTTCATATTTCTGTACAATCTTGCCTTGCACAAACCTGTATCTATTTCCTGGTTGGGACAGCAGAATTTCTTCTTTTTGCAGTGATGTCCCTTGACCGCTATTTGGCTATATGCCTCCCTCTGCGTTACTCTATGATTATGCACAAACATCTGTACAATTGGCTCATAGCTGGAGTTTGGCTTGGATCATTTTTCGCCAATGCATTGCCTTCAGTTTTAGTTATGAAGTTAAAGTTTTGTAAGAAATTTATCGACCATTTCTTTTGTGACTTAAGTCCTCTTCTTAAGAATTCTTGCACAGATACCTCTATGATTGAACTGCATTCAGTGTTTGCTGCAAGCATATTGTATATTTCTGTCCTTGTGACATTCATCTCTTATTTGAAGATATTTCTAGAAGTACTGAAAGTTAATACAGCTGAAGGAAGAGGAAGAGCTTTGTCCACTTGCTCTTCCCATGCCATAGTGGTGACTCTGATATACAGCAGCTGCATATACTTATATAGTATGCCAGCACAAGGTCAGGGATCTGTTTTGAATAAAGATGTTGCCATCCTGAATACTGTGGTGGTTCCTTTGCTCAATCCATTCATCTACACACTAAGAAATGTGACTGTTAGAAAATCATTCTCTGACATGTTACTAAGCATGTTCAACAAAAATTAAAATTAATGTTGAAGAGACTGTACAAAATTAAGTAATATGACTGCTGGTCAATAAACTTGCAGAAAACAGCGGTGATAAAAATGCATGTTTTAACAGCATTTATTGCTTCCACAATGAACAATTTTGTGTAAGTGAAACATTTCTGGCATACCTAAATCAAGAGAAATAGCAAATGTGTATTCTCTTCCCGAATTAAGTGGCCTTCAGGGGGACTGTTAAAAAACAGTCTAGGGGGAGGAGGTCAAGCTGGCAAGGGGGTTACTGACATAGCAGTTATGGAATAGCCTAATGTCACTCCAGATCAAAGCTTTGAAACCTTATAGACTGAGAGGGGATTTCTGAGGAGCAAGAATTGATGTAAACTTCATCATGGGCTATGAGCATGAGGACATGATTTTTTTTAAGAAGTATTGATAACATGAGGACATGATTTTTTAAAGTTTACATAAGTTCGACTTCATCAGATGCTGTTAAAGCATCAGACATTCCTGTGCTACTGGAACACAGCAATTGTTGGGTTCCACCAGTGCAGAATTGCTGAACCATTCCAGGAAAAGCTGGTACAAGTACAGATGAGAGACGAATCACCTAGTATTTAACCCCTAACAACCGTATCCATGCCCACTATGGCTGTGATTGGCCAGCAGGTTAAGTGAACTTGCTGTGTAGGAGGCAGGGTGTCATGTACCATCAACTTTACAGAGAGGAGACAGAGCTGCTGCATGAGATAGGGTTGGTAAGACAGACAGGGACTTTCATGGCAGTGAGGTAAAGGTGGCTGCTATATTGCATGACAGTTCGAATTCGGATAATTATTACCCTTCTTATGACAGCCGGAAGAACCAAGACAATTATGCTTGACCTCCTCATCATCATGGGAACACTTCATTAGACCTTCTCTGCCGCACCAAAGAGGAAACAATATATAACTCTTCTCCCTCTCTGTATTGTAGATATAGCCTGATTGTTCCGCCGTGTATTTACCAAAAACGATCCATATGATAAACTGCATAACTTATTGAATATTATTGGTTAAGTCTGGCACAGAAAATGGCATGCAGACATTTGATTTAGGCATTGCTGAACACTATTCACTGACAACACTACTTTTCTTTTTTTTTTTTTTTTCAATCCATTATTATTAAGGTTTTATATTTACAATAACATGAGGTTACAGCCATATTATTCTGATTTGACATCATCTCTTGTCAACTTAGTCTCGCATACATCTGAATATTTCACCTCTATTATAAAGTCACACGTAATTTTAACAACAACAACAAACATTAACGTTAACATTAGTAAATGTAGTCTTCACGGGTAGTATAGAACAAATTGTCCCTGCTTCCTTTTGATAAGATTTTCACCACAGAGAGTACAATGTGAGCTACTATGTACTTGTGTAGTACGTTACCTTAGGATAGACAGAAGCATATGTTCCCAGCTTTCATTCATATTATCTAGTCGGATAAACCTGTGCTGCATGATGAAAATGATGGGTATAAGGTCAACCACTTGTCCCAAGTTGCCTGGAAATTGGTCATTGTTTGGTTCCGTAGGGCTACTAGACGCTCAAAAGTGCAATGTTCTGCCAGTCTATCTAAAGGGGAGGTGATTGATGGTGCACTCTGGTTTTTCCATCCCTTAGCTATGAGGAGTTTTGCTGTTAGAATAATGTGCCCCACCATACATCCCACTTTTTTAGGTATCGTATGCATATCTACCCCTAGAATTGCTAATCGGGGATTTAATGTTATGTCATGTTCTGCTACTGTGGCACACATTTGAAATACTTCCTTCCAAAATGTAGACAGTACTGGACAACCCCAAAAAACATGGAGTAGGAAACCTTTCCCACCACAATTTCTCCAACACTGATTAGAGGATCCTGGGAAAATCTTTAAATTCTATTTGGAGTCAAATACCATCTGTTCAGAATGTTGAGATGGACCTCTAATAAGTTAGCATTCATGGTTGCTTTCTTAGCCCAGTAGCATGCGGTATTCCATTGTTTTTGCGTTATATCAGATTGTAATTCAACCTGCCACTTAAGGTGTGAGGGTAGTTTGGTAGCTGTCAGTTCTCCTTTACATAAGTTGTAGATATGTTTGATGCTCTGTTCTTTTCCCCCTGTTATAAGTTCAAATAGTGGGATTGGGATTTGGGTTTTGTGGAGTCCTTCCTTCTTTAGGCAGTGGGTGACTTGGGAGTATAAGTACATATCTCTATTGGCTAGTTGGAATTTCTGAGCTGCCTCTTGGAATGTCATTAACCGGTCCTGAACGTATAGGTCTTGAACGTTTATAATGCCCTGATGTACCCAATTTTCTAATGGAAAAATTTCAATAGAAAGGAAATACTTTCAAAAAGAGATCAGCTCACCAAACAGTCCAGGCAATTCAATTCTCCGACTCCAATAGCTCCTGCACGGACAACCTTGGCCACAGGTGCACACAGAGCAAATGATTGAAAAGTAGGAAAACTTCCAGCTGAGCACAGAGAGTCGGCAAATGGATAAAAAATGGCAATATTTATTAGATCCTTTTAAAAATAGACGTACATCACAGTACATAGGATTGAAGAAAAGACATAAAGGCTACAAGCCTACGCATTTCGGTACACGACCTTATTCATGGCTTATCCATTTGCCGACTCTCCGTGCTCAGCTGGAAGTTTTCCTACTTTTCAATAATTTTCTAATGAGACCCCCGGAATAATATATTCTAGTGTTTGGATAGGAATCTGTAGGGTTTTACTAGGGTACGAGTTCGAGAGGATGCTCAACAGTGACTTCCAAGTGTCCATAGTTGCTTTTATTGTAGGGGAGTGTATTTCAGGGAGAGTTACTGAGTCAAAACATGCTTGCGCTATCAGTAAGTTATGAAGGGATTTCCCCCCGATAGAGATGTTTCTATTGTAGGCCAGCTAGAGGAGTTGGAATATACATTCCATCTTCTCATTTGTTGGCTAACTATGGCTCTATAGTAGTTTGCTGGGTTGGGAACCCCCATGCCACCTCTCTCTTTTGAAGCCATTAAAGTTTTCGCTGCAACTCTAGGTTTTTTATGGTTCCACACGAAGTCCGAAACCATTTTTTTGTAGCCGAGTTAAAATCCTATGTGGGAGCGGTATAGTAAGAGTACGGAAGAGGTAAAGGACTTTGGAGAGCATCATCATTTTAAAAAGCACTATGCAACCCATCCATGAGGGCTCTTGTTTGGAATAAGTTTCTAGTTCTTTCTGCAAGTCCGTAATTAGGGGTCAAAATTCGTTTTGCTAGGGACTTTAGAGGGCTACATAGTTTTATCCCTAAGTAGGGTATAAAGTCATTTGTCCACTGGAAGTGGAACTCTTTCTTGATACTTTCTCTTAAGTTTTGGGGACAGTTGATGCCTAAGATCTGGGATTTGTTCACATTAATTTTATAATAGGATACATCACCAAATTCCTTCAGCACCTTCTGAGTTTTTCTCAGTGACTTGTGGATCGAAGACAATGATAGTATGAAGTCGTCAGCGAATAAGCCCAATTTGTGTTGCCTCAGACCTGCAGATATACCTGAGATATCTGTGTTGATTCGGATGTATTCCGCCAGGGGCTCCATCACCATTACAAAAATGAGTGGGGATAGAGGGCACCCTTGTTGGGTTCCGTTTGTGATTTTTAAAGCATCTGAGCTGTAACCGTTTGCAAGTACTCTTGCTGTCGGGCAGGAATATAGGGCCAGAATAGCTTTGTAAATAGGTCCTTGGAATCCAAATTTAGTTAATACGGAGAATGCGTACCCCCAGTGGATCCTGTCGAACGCCTTCTCCGCGTCCAGAGTGAGGAGCAGAGAAGACGCTCGAGAAGCCTCCATTACTGAGATCAGGTAAATTATTCTTCTGGTTCCGTCGGGTGCTTGTCTCCCCTTTGTGAAACTCACCTGATCATTATGTATAAGTGTGGGAAGGATATCTAGTAACCTGCAAGCAATTATTTTAGCGTAAAACTTGGTATCACTGTTCAGTAATGAAATTGGCCTAAAATTTGGTGGAGAAGTTAGTTCTTTGCCTGGTTTGGGGAAAGTGGTAATAGATGCTTCCAACATCTCTGGGGGCATTGATCCTACCTGCATTGCTTTATTAAATATAGATATCATATATTAGCAACTGATAAAAATTTATATAGTACTCATTTGAGAATCCGTCTGGGCCGGGGGCTTTATATTTCTTTGATTTTTTAATAACTGAGACAATCTCTTCTGATGTAATAGGCCTATTTAGACTATCCAATTGCTCAGCAGATAGAGTGGGTAAGGTTAATTTGGACAAGAATTCATTTATTCCCTGTTGTGAAGGCTGTGTAGTGTTTGGGTCCTTTCCTAAGTTATACAAGGACTCATAAAAGTCTCTAAACATATTTGCTATTTTAAGTGGGTGTGTTTCTTTACTGTGGGAATTCGAGTTATTATATAAGAACAGGATTTTATTTTTGACTTTTTTGGGCTTGACCCTGTTTGCCATAAGTTTACTTGGTTTATTGTATGATGTATAGTACGGAGTCTTGATTGAAGACATGGTTTTGTCATATTCTGACAATGGAGCTGCTCTCAATGCCTGTCTAGTCTCTGTCAGTTGTGTGTGTATATTGGCTGCGGCCGAGTGATGTCCGGCTTTCTCAAGTTGTTTGACTTTGTGGAGTAGTCCTGAAACTGCTTTTTCCTTTTTCTTATTATATTGTATCTCTATTTGAATTAAAGCACCTCTCACTGCTACTTTATGGGATTGCCACAAGTTAAATAGGTCCACTTCTAATTCAACATTATGGTGAAAATAATCTAGAATTGCCTGTGTTATTCTCCTTTTGTATGAGGGGAGAGTATAGAGAAAGGGTTGGTTATGCCACCTATTCTGGTTAGGTATGAGATGTGAGAAAGATAATGTGGTGAAAATGGGCGAATGGTCAGACCATGTCATTGTTCCTATTCCTGATTTGCTTACTTGAGTCAGCGTTTCTCTATCTGCTAAGCAGAGGTCTATCCTACGACTTATGTCTGTGTGAATAAAATGTATATTCTTTTGCTGATGAGTTAAGACAACGGTGCGTATCGCATAGACCTTCTTTGTGCAACCAAGACATCAGGGATGAAGGACGCACCCTGCCCCTGCCCGTTGAGTCCATCCTACAATCAGGGATGATGTTGAAATCTCCAAAAATTAATAATTTGCCTTTCTTATCCTTTTTTCACCTTTTTGATGATTTATTAAGGAATCTCACTTGTCCAGAGTTCGGGGCATATTGACTATCGTGTAAAAAAGTATTATTTATTAATGAACATGCAAGGGCAAGGAACCTCCCCACGCCGTCCGTCACAACAATTGTAATTGTTATCTCCTCATCTCTCTTAATTGCTATTAAGATTCCCGCTTGGTGCATTGGACATATATACATGTGGGTAGTCCTTGTGAGCAAATTGTGGGACTTTTCCTTCCTTAAAATGTGTCTCTTGAAGGCACAAAATGTTGGCATTTTTTTTCACGTCTTTCCAAATAGAGGCCCTTTTAAAGGGTGAGTTGAGCCCTTTTACATTTAGGCTCATTGGGGCAGATTTACTTACCCGGTCCATTCGTGATTCAGCGGCGTGTTCTCTGCGATGGATTTGGGCCGAGCTGGGATTCACTAAGGTAGTTCCTACGACCTCCTGCTGCGCTGAAGTTCCCTGAGGCCCGCCGAAATGCATTCAAGTTCACCGGCCTATTCCTAGTGAAGGTAAGTGCAAGTTCCGCTACAGTTTTTCTGAATCCTTCTGGTTTTCGTTCGGCCACGCCCCCCCATTTCCATCGCATGCATGCCAGCGCCGATGCGCCAAAATCCGATCGCGTTCGCCAAAAACCGGGGGCAATTCAGGGGAAATCGTCGCAAATCGGAAATATTCTGGTAACCCGTCGGGAAAAACATGAATCGGGCCCTTAGTAAATGACCCCCCATTATGTTCAACTCCATATTCCCTTTCTATAGTATTTGCTGTGAGCCCCGCCTTTCATCTTTATGGTGAGATATCTGTAGTTATTTACATGTGAAGACAAAATTCTTACAACTTTAAGACATAATGGGGGTCATTTATTAAGGGCCCGATTCGCGTTTTCCCGACGTGTTACCCGAATATTTCCGTTTTGCGCCGCTTGTACTTAAATTGCCCCGGGATTTTGGCGCACGCGATCGGATTGTGGCGCATCGGCGCTGGCATGCGCGCGACGGAAATCGGGGGGCGTGGCCGAACGAAAACCCGACGTATTCGGAAAAACCGCCGCATTTAAAAACCGAAAATGTGTCGCATAAGGACCGCTTACCTTCACCTGGTCCAGCTCGGTGCATTCCGGCGCGATGAGTTTACTTTCAGCGCAGCAGCGCCACCTGGTGGACGGCGGAAGAACTACCTTATTAAATCCCGGCCGGACCCGAATCCAGAGCGGAGAAGCCGCCGCTGGAACGCGAATGGACCGGGTAAGTAAATTTGCCCCAATAACTTTAACCTAAAAACATTGTGGTAGAGGCCGAGACATTTAGGTCCTGCTGCCTCCACCAAGCTGTCTGAACATTAACTTCATGGATAGCCAGATGGGCTATGGATAACCGTGCAGGCATAGCAGTTTCCTGTGTCAAAATTGAAGGGGGTAACAGTCCACCTGAAAGTCTTCTTAGCATATCATTAAAGCATAACAGTTAAATACCAAGTGTTCACGCTACTTGCCAGTCCGCTGGAACTTCTATTACTTTTTTGGTAGCTGGTCTATAATACTAACAGACAAGCCCCAAGATTGAAGTAGCTTGATTCCTTCTTCTGGTTTCGTCACTACATGAGTTGTGCCATCCCGTCTGATGATCAGCTTCGTAGGGAAGCCCCATTTGTATAAGATTTCGTGCTTCCGCAGTGTCGAGGTTATGGGAAGAAACTTCTTTCTTGCTTGTAGTGTGGCTTGCGATAAATCTGTATACACTTTTAGCTGCGCCTAAGGTTCTGGTAGTTTCTGTGCTTTCCTGGAGTATAACATAAGGGCCTCTTTGGTGTGAAAATAATGCAGTCTCGCAATGACATCTCTAGGTAAATTGTCTGGAATTGCTTTCAGTTTGGGCAACCAATGTACCCTCTCTATGAGGCACTCCGTTAGCGGTGTCGCTGGTAGCGTAGCATGTATGAGCGCCGTGAGGTAATCTTTTAGCTCCACTGGCAGAACTGATTCTGGGACACCTCTGAATTTTACATTATTAAGTCTTCCATGATCTTCCATGTCCGCTATTTTAAGCTTCATGGCTTCCACCTCCTCTTTCAATGCATAATGGGCTTCTATCAGCTCGTTATGGGAGTTTGTAACCTCCCCCATTTTATCTTCTAGGTGGTCGACTTCGTCCCTAGATCATCGATCAGCATCTTTGTCTGGTTATGCATAGATATAAAGTCCTTATGGATGGATCCTCTAAAAACCAACATCATATGTTTAATAAAAGTTTCTGATGCTGGTTGTTCTGAGGAGGGGAATATCTTGTTCCCCCTCCGTATGTATCTCTGACCAGCGGGGTCTCTGCTTATCCGGGCTGCAGCTTGATGACTCAGGGTGCCGCGTGTGATCGGGCGCCATTTTATTTCTCCCGCTTTCCGAGTGTCGCTGCTCCGCGGGTGCTGCCTGTGCCACTTCGTTCTGCGCTGTCTCGGGTGAGCGTGGGCTCCTGTGCTGCCTTGAAGAGTTTGTTGAAGCAGGTGATGCCGCTGGAGTATCTGCTAATTCTCCCATCACCTCATGTCTTGTGCTCTAGGCGCCATCTTGGATCGCTCCCTGTCCAGCGTTCCGCGCGGAGAAGAAATCAGTAAGTCGTTTAGGGCCACTTTTAACAGTCCTCTTGTGTGTCATCATGGTGCCGGCAACTTATGTAATGCCCGTAGGGTGCTCTTTATGCTTGGTATCGCTATTTATAGTAGCTTATGTAGGCCACGAAGACGGAGCTCAGAGCTGCACGTCTGCTCTCGAGCTCATCCAGGCAATGCCCCACAACACTACTTTTCTGATGCACATATCAGTGTGCACATTTCAGTGACAATACTACTTTTCCAATATTTCTGATGTTGTCAATTTCTTTAGCAAAAACTTAATGTTGGACAGTCCAAAGTGTCAGATTCTTTGAATGATCACTGCACGCACATTTTTAAGTGGTGCCAGCCTTTGCAATCCTTGATGTTAGTAGCCTGGCTATCTTTGAAAGACTAAGCTATGTGGGTAAAGCAAGTGTAAGCATGAACGAGTGAATTCCAGGTTGAGAACCTACTGAATCTGTAAGAATTAAGCCAATTGCCTAAAGTCACTGTCAGGATTCAGGGGTAGGGGAGCTACTGTACCGCTGCAGATGATGATGTAAGCCAACACCTGGGAGCGGAGTCTAAGTGGCACTCGGTATTCACCAGATCCTGCCGCAAAGTGGATTGGACTTTCTGTGGCGTGGTACCACCAGGTCACTTCACAGGTGCGACATTGTCTGCTGTGGTGGCCAACGCGGAGTACAGAGTCATAGAGCAGAATCGTAGTCGGGGAAAGGCAGCAGGTCAGAAAAGGCAGCAGTGGATCATAGTCAGTAGCAGAGAAGAAGGTCAGGGCTGGTAGCAGACAAGCGTAGTCAGGAACGGAACAGGGGGCACAAAAGGAATGCAGGAGACAGTCACAAGACATAGGGATAAAGCTTTCTCTAAAGCATGAGGCACAAAGATCTGGCAGGAGACACAGGAAGGGGCTGGCAACTTACCAGGGCAGTCAGTTGGCCAGCGCCCATTATCGGTATACTGGCCCTTTAAATCTTACAGAGACGGCGTGCGTTAGGAGATGGGGATGCACACGCTGGATCATGGGGACTGACACTGTAGCCAGGGAAGGTGATTAAGGCTGCAGACTAGCTCTGGGGGCACTGAATGGAAGGATGTGCCTGCGACCCGGGATCTGGGTCGCAGGGCACCTGTGACAGTACCCCTCTTTGTCTTCCCCCTCTTCTTGGTCTGAAGGAACCTCTGCAACAGAGTACTGGCCAGGATGTTATCCTCAGGCTCCTATGATCTCTTCTCAGTCCCGAATCCCTTCCATTCGACAAGGAAGAACCTCTAACCATCTTCATATCCATGACTTTTTAACCTCGAAGACATTAGTGGATTCAGCCACAGGAGCCGGAGGAGTCGCTTTCCAAAAGAAGCAGTTCAGGATGACAGGCTTCAGAAGAGAGACATGGAAGGAGTTCAACTTGCGCATAGTGGGAGGAAGGCGGAGATTAAACGCCACAGGATTAATGCGCTTCAACACTTCAAATGGACCCAGGAAACGAGGACCAAGTTTGTAGCTGGGAATCTTTGAAAGGATGTACCTAAAAGACATCCATACTTTGTCCCCAGGAGAGAAGATTGGAGGAGGCCTGTGTCTTGGTGCAAGGGGATACCCGGAGTAGAGACTGACATGTTTGCTCCCAGATTGATCTGAGATCTCTTCCAGGGCAGGAACATCAGAGAACTCAGCTAGAGGGAGAGGTGAACGAGGATGATGTTCATACACAATGAAAAAGGGAAGACATTTAAAGGGTTAACACAATAACACAACAGGGTTAACAAAATATGCAGCAAATGCCCAACTTGTGAGCCCTCTCTATACACCTGCAGCCGGCATGTGACGTAGTACATAGTAGTAATGTCTACTGTCTTAAAATAAGCCATAGTAGCAATGGCTGTAGATGGCACAGGGGTATGTGAGCATGCAACATGTAGATGAGATAGATTTGTCAGAGAGTTCTTGCACTCTACCTATAGGTCTCTATCCAGTGTGAAGTGGATCACCCCAGGCATAAGTATCATGGCTAAAAACTCTCAATATTGACTTGAGAGGTAAAAGTGTCAGACTTAAAATCAAAGAGCAGTCCAAGAGTATGTTGCAGGAGTAATGATCATTGGATCATCAGGATCGTGGGTCACTGGAATTAGTAGCTGGGTATTAATGATGGCTGATATGTCTGCCATTAGAGTAGTTAGGGACTCATGGGTAAGACAAGTATACCCACTTGTAAGAAGATGGAGTCCAGCATTCTGTGTGCAACATATACAGAAAAAAAGTGCTTTATTTCTCCTCTTCATCCAGCCGTGCTCTGGAGTGGAGTGGAGTCTGGACAACGACATTCAATGTCAGTGGCGTAACTAGGAGAGGCAGAGCCCCATAGCAGATTTCTGCATGGGTCCCCCCTCCCCCTTAAAAAATATTCATACATATACACATGTTTATACAATCAAACACATTTATACACTTAAAGGAAACCACCACTTAAATGGACAACCTCTCTGACCCACAAAACTTAAGCTAGCTCAGGATGAGCTGATTAAACCAGAAACCGCTGTATTTGTACAAAAATGATTTTCTTGTGGTAGTAAAATCTCTCTTCTGCGCTTCTGTAAGCGTCATACGGCGCGCACCCCGGACCCTGCTCTGCGATCACGCTCTCGTCAGCGCCGCTCGCGTCACTAATTTTGCTGTGCCCGAGAGCCGGTGACGTCACCGAGCTCTCGGGCACACTAGCGCATGCGCACCACCTCCTCCCGGCGCGTCGCGGCCGGATCCCATTGCGCATGCGCGAAGTCCCGAAGCCTCGTATTATCGCTTATTATCGCGAGTCTTCGGTGACTTCACGCATGCGCAATGGGATCTGCCGCACCGCCGGGAGGAGGTGGTGCCATGCGCTAGTGGTGCCCGAGCTCGGTGACGTCACCGCTCTCGGGCAGCAAAATTAGTGGACGGGAGCGGCGCTGACTAGAGCGTGACGCGGAGCAGGGTCCGGGGTGCGCGCGTACGCTTAAGAAGCGCCGAAAGAGATTTTCTACCACAAGAAAATCATTTTTCTACAATTACAGCGTTTCTGGTTTAATTGAAATATGGTCCAGCATCAGCTCATCCTGAGCTAGCTTAAGGTATTTGTGGGTCAGAAGGGTCATTTTAAAGTGGTAGGTTTCCTTTAAATACATGCACATAACATTTGCACTCACTTTTATACACTTGTACACACATACATATGTATACCTATATACTCATACACACATTTAGGTACTCATATATACATTTATACACTTATACATACAGTATGTACAAACTCCTACTTCATATATATACAGTATATATGCATCAAAGTTGCATATATAGGGGCAGATTTATCAAGCAGTCTGAAAGTCAGAATACTTCCAGTTGCCCATGGCAACCAATCACAGCTCAGCTTTCATTTCACCAGTGCTCATGAATATTTTAAAGGGGAGCTGTGATTGGCCCCCCCAGTCTGCCCCCTCCCAGGAAAATTTGGCATTTGAACCGGCATACTCTGAGGAACTGTTTTCTGGACCCTTCCCACAGTCACAAACCACTTGTCCGGTTGCTGCTGAGCAATTTTCCGATGCCCAGGTTTTCCACCAGTCGCAGTCTGTGGGTGATGATGACCTTCTTGACGTAGTGGAAGAAGTGTGTAAAGAGGTGTCCGACGATGAGGAGACACGGTTGTCAGACAGTGGTGAAGTTGTTGTCAGGGCAGGAAGTCCGAGGGGGGAGCAGACTGAGGGATCGGAGGATGATGAGGTGACAGACCCAAGCTGGGTTGAGAGGCCGGGTGAACACAGTGCTTCTGAGACGGAGGAGAGTCCTATAGCAGAACAGGTTGGAAGAGGCAGTGGTGGGGCCAGACGGAGAGGCAGGGCCAGAGCAGGTGCATCAGCGCCAAATGTGTCACGTAGTGAAGCTCCCGTGGCGAGGGCTCCCGCGGCGAGGGCTAGATTTTCAGAAGTCTGGAGGTTCTTTAAGGAAACACCGGATGACCGACGGACTGTGGTGTGCAACCTTTGCCAAACCAGGATCAGCAGGGGTTCCACCACTACTAGCTTAACTACCACCAGTATGCGCAGGCATATGAATGCTAAACACCCCACTCAGTGGCAACAAGCCCGTTCACCTCCGGCCGTGCACACCACTGCTCCTTCCCCTGTGTCAGCTGATAGTCAGCCCCCTGCCCAGGACCCTGGCACAAAAACCCCATCGTCGCCTCCACGATCCTCCACAGCATCCACCAGCGTTCAGCTCTCCATACCCCAGACGCTGGAGCGGAAACGTAAATATAGTGCAACCCACCCGCACGCCCAAGCCCTTAATGTCCACATTATATTTCTGTTTTGTCCATATAATAGACTTTAATTTTGAAAAAGTTTAACCGGAGGGCTAGGGGTAGAGGACGAAGGCGTGGGCGTCCAACTACTGCAGGGGTCAGAGGCCGTGGTCCTGGGCGGGGTGAGACACCACCTGCTGATGAGGGAGCAGGGGAACGCTGCAGAGCTACACTACCTAGCTTCATGTCTCAAGTTACTGGGACTCATGGTAGAGCACTGTTGAGGCCAGAACAGTGCGAACAGGTGATGTCGTGGATTGCGGACGATGCTTCTAGCCATTTGTCCACCAGTCAGTCTTCCACGCAGTCCACCCATGTTACCCAAGTGAGCACTCCTCCAGCTCCTACACCTCAACCTCCTTCCCCCCAGTCTGCCCCCTCCAAGGAAAATTTGGCATTTGAACCGGCATACTCTGAGGAACTGTTTTCTGGACCCTTCCCAGAGTCACAAACCACTTGTCAGGTTGCTGCTGAGTTCTTTCCCGATGCCCAGGTTTCCACCGGTCGCAGTCTGTGGGTGATGATGACATTGCTGACGTAGTGGAAGAATTGTGTAAAGAGGTGTTGGACGATGAGGAGACACGGTTGTCAGACAGTGGTGAAGTTGTTGTCAGGGCAGGAAGTCCAAGGGGGGAGCAGACTGAGGGATCGGAGGATGATGAGGTGACAGACCCAAGCTGGGTTGATAGGCCGGGTGAACACAGTGCTTGTGAGACGGATGCGAGTCCTATACCAGAACAGGTTGGAAGAGGCAGTAGTGGGGCCAGACGAAGAGGCAGGGCCAGAGCTGGTGCATCAGTGCCAAATGTTTCGCGTAGTAAAGTTTCCGTGGCGAGGGCTAGATTTTCTTTAAAGAAACACCGGATGACCAACAGACCGTGGTGTGCAACCTGCGCCACACCAGGATCAGCAGGGGTTCCACAACTACTAGCTTAACCACCACCAGTATGTGCAGGCATATGAATGCTAAACACCCCACTCAATGGAATCAAGGCCGTTCACCTCCGGCTGGGTCTACCACTGCTCCTTCCCCTGTGTCATTTGCTGCCTCTGCTAGTCAGCCCCCTGCCCAGGACCCCGGCACAAACACCTCCCGGGCGTAAACCACACCTTTGCCTCCACGATCCTCCACAGCGTCCACAAATGTCTCCATGCGCAGACACTGGAGTGCAAGAGGAAATACAGTGCAACCAACCCACCCACACGCCCAAGCCCTCAATGTCCACATCTCTCTAGTTGAGACCGAGGCCTTTCGCAACCTCATGGCGGCAGCCGCCCCTCGGTATTCGGTCCCCAGCCACCACTACTTTTCCCGATGTGCCGTCCCAGCCCTGCACCAGCACGTGTCAGACAACATCACCGCCCTGAACAATGCCGTTTCTGACAAGGTCTACCTGACCACGGACACGTGGACAAGTGCTTCCGGGCAGGGCCACTATATATCACTGACGGCACATTGGGTAACTTGGTGGAGGCTGGTCTCTCAGGCCTACTATACCTCCTCCCACCCCTCCTCCACCTCCTCCGTATTACCATCCGTGGGCATGGCATTATCAGTCGGTAGTTCTAGGCACAGCAGCAGTGCCGTCGCTAAGCGAGAGCAGGCGGTGCTCAAACTGCTGAGCCTAGGCGATAAAAGGCACACCGCCCAAGAGCTATTACAGGGCATCACGGCGCAGACTGATCTGTGGCTGGCACCGCTGAACCTGAAGCCAGGCATGGTTGTGTGTGACAACGACCGTAACCTGGTGGCGGCTCTGCAACTCGGCAGACTGACACATGTGCCATGCCTGGCCCATGTGTTAAATCTCATAGTTCAGCGTTTCCTCAAGACATACCCCAATATGTCTGATTTGCTCACGAAGGTGCGCCGCATCTGTGCGCATTTCAGGAAGTTCAGCACAGATGCTGCCACTCTCAGGGCAGCGCAGCCTCCAACCGCCCACTCACCGACTGTTGTGCGACGTGCCTATGAAGTGGAATTCAACATTAACCATGTTATCCAGAGTTTACCAGCAGCGCAGAGCGATTGTAGACTGCCAGATGTCAACTTCCACCAGAACTGGTAGTCAGTCAGCTTCCTCAAGTCTACAATGAGGAGTAGACGCGGATGTCTGATATCTGTCAGGTGCTGAGTAACTTTGAGGAGTCAACACAGATGGTCAGTGACTATGCTGCCATCATCAGCCTCAGCATTCCGCTGCTTGGCCTGTTTAAAGACTCTCTGGTCAGCATGAAGTCGGAAGCTTTGAGCTCGTCACAAGAGACGGGGGAAGAAGATTCCCTTGTTGATAGCCAAAGCACCCTCAGGTCTGTTTCTCAGCGCGTATCGGAGGAAGGGGAGGAAAATGAGGAGGAAGAGGAGGAGAATGTTGGCGAGACAGAATAGGGGAGCTTTACTCAGTCCTTCACTGTTTAGCGTGTATTGGCAGAAGAAAAGTAGTGGGAGGAGGAGGAGGAGGAAATGAAGAGTCAGGCCAGTGAGGGGAGTGAATTCTTGCGTATATGGCAGATTTAATGCTAGGCTGCCTATCCCTTGACCCTTGCGTTCAAATAATTTATTCAAGCACCGATTACTGGGTATTGACTCTCCTGGACCCATGGTACAAGCAAAATCTTTCCACTATCATCCCTGTAGAGGAAAGGAGTGTGAGAATGCATGAATACCAGCAGGCCCTGGTGCACAAGCTGAAACAGTATTTCCCTTCTGACTGCGCTAGCGGCAGAGCGTGTACTTCTGTGGGACAAGTAGCGAGGGAGAATCAGCGAGCAGGCAGCTTGTCCAACACTGGCAGGGGTATACAAGGCCATTGCCAGTTTTATGTCACCCAGCAAGACACTGTCACCAGTCCCCAGTCTCGGCAGAGTAGGGCTGATCTTTACAGAAAGATGGTGGTGGTTGTTGGCCGGCTTCCTTTCCAACCCTCCTGCCCAGAACCCTTGTACACAGTGCCATGGCCCCCCCTTGGCCCCCCCCCTGTGTTACATTCTGAATGTTTCAGCATTTTCCCCCCTCAAGGACGATAACCCCAATCCTGTCCCCCCCCTGAATTTTCGCTCCAGAAGGTGTTTGGCGCCACATCCTTTTCAATTTTCAGGAAGTTCCCAGCACAAGATTGCTTTTGCCACCTCTTCTGGCATCGGCAGTGTCCCCGCCTAGGTTTTAGGCCCAACTTGGCCCAACCTTTTTGCCCCCCTCTCCCCACAGCGAACTGTGTGTTGTTTTGTTTTGCGACGTGTCCACCCCGAACGAGGGTTGGGAATCCCCAACATTACACCCCTGGGTTTTATCCAAGTTTTACCCACCCAGCCGCAGAAGGCGATGGGTAGACTGGCCCCATCAAAATGTCAACCTGTCCAACTTTCCAACCAAACTGGGTATCCAGGTTCAGTCAGCTTTCCCCTCAGTCCCCCTCAATGAAGGTAAAAGTTGAACGTTGGATTGTCCTGAAATAAATCTTGCCTGTCAGGTGCCTGAGTAACTTTTGTAGGAAGTCCACCCCCAAACAAACAAGATGGGTCAAAGTGTTGGCGATGCCCCACCCCCCATCATTCCCCCAAAGCCTTCCAAAAACCATCCCCCCGCTGCTTTGGGCCCCTTTGAAAAACTCTCTGGGGAGTTCACACAAATGAAAGTCCGGACAAGGTTTGGCGCTTTCCCCGTTCCAACAAAGAACTGTGGGAAGAAAGATTCCCTTGTTGATATCCAAAAGCACCCTTATGTTGTTCCCTTTTTTTTTTTTTTTGGTTTTCTCAGCCTCAAATATCTGCTTCGTTTTTTTTTCTTTTTTTTTTTGCCTTCTGCCTCTTCCCGTCCCTCTTCGTACGCTTTTTTTCCGTCTACTCCACCCCCTCTTTTTTAAACCATTGTTTTTGAGTCCTTCCAAACTTGTTTCAAGCTTTTTAAATAGGTTAGAATAATATTAGTTGGGGGAGGAAGGAGGAAATGGGAACAGTCAAGGCCCAGCGAGGGGAAGGTTTGATGCCCCCCCTTACGGCGTTTTTGTAAACTCTGGCGGCATAGGCGATTTCAAACCACACTGCTTTATGCCTGCCCTAATCCCTGTGGGACCCCTCGCGTTCAAAGAATTTTTAAATTCCAGCTACCGATTCCTGGGTATTCCCCACTTGATGCTCGTTCGAGCATTAGGGTACTCGAAACTGCTCGTTGCTCGGACGAATACTTCGCCCGCTCGAGAAAATGGCAGCTCCCGCCGTTTTGCTTTTTGGCGGCCAGAAACAGAGCCAATCACAAGCCAGGACTCCACCCAGCATGACGTGGTACCCTTACACGTCGATAGCAGTGGTTGGCTGGCCAGATCAGGTGACCCTGGGATAGACTAGCCGCTGCCCGCGCTGCTCGGATCATTCTGTGTCTGGATGCCGCTAGGGAGAGAGCTGCTGCTGGTCAGGGAAAGCGTTAGGGTGTTCTATTAGAATAGTGTTAGGCAGGAGTGATTCAACAAGAACCCAACAGCCCTTCTTAGGGCTACAATAACGTTATACTTTTTTTTTTTTTGTTTGCTTGTGGCTGGGCTTCCTGGCACTAGTAGTGCAGCTAGTACCATATTGTGAGGAATTTGCAGGGGGACTTGCTACCATTGTGTTTAGCTCTTAGTGACACACATATCCACCTCAAACACCAAAGTGGGAAAATGTATTAGGGGTTTGATTTCAATTAGGCACAGTCTGCCAGTTTCTTTTTATTTTACGTTTATTTTTTCATAACTCAGCGTCATCTCATCAGTGTGCTTTCATACTTGGCTAGAAAATAGCCAAAGGAGAATCCAAACGGCTTACTTACGCCTACAATAGCGTTATATATATTTTATTTCTGGTTGATCTGCTGGTGGCTGTCCTTGCTGCAGTGCATATACTAGCCAATTGTGAGGAATTTGGAGTGAGACTTGCGACCGCTGTGTTTAGCGCTTAGTGACGCACATATCCATCGCAAAGACCGAAGTGGGATAATTTATTAGGGTTGGATTTCAATTAGGCACAGTCTGGCAGTTTCTTTTTATTTTACGTTTATTTTTTCATAACTCAGCGTCATCTCATCAGTGTGCTTTCATACTTGGCTAGAAAATAGCCAAAGGAGAATCCAAACGGCTTACTTACGCCTACAATAGCGTTATATATATTTTATTTCTGGTTGATCTGTGGTGGCTGTACTTGCTCAGTGCATTTATACAGCCAATGTGAGGAATTTGGAGTGAGACTTGCGACCGCTGTGTTTAGGCTTTAGTGACGCACATATCATCGCAAAGACCGAAGTGGGATAATTTATAGGGGTGGATTCAATTAGGCACAGTCTGCATTTCTTTTTAGTTTACGTTTATTTTTCATACTCGCGTCATCTCATCTGGCATAGCAGTGTGCTTTCATACTTGGCTAGAAAATAGCCATAGCAATAGGCGTGCTTGTTGGTTTTAAAAACTAAAAAACCAAAAAAAACTCAAAAAACAAAAAAACAAAAAAAAAAGTAAAAAAAAATTAAAGTTATATAACTTTTCATTTTCAAAATGTTTAAAAGAGGGCTAGGGTAAGAGGACGAGGCGGGGGACGTGGGGTCCATCTACTGCAGGGTCATAGGCCGTGGTCCTGGGTGGGGTGAGACACACCTGCTGATGAGGACAGGGGAACGCCGCAGAGCTACACTCCCTAGGTTCTCATGTCTCAAGTTATGGACTCGTGTAGGCACTGTTGAGGCACAGAACAGGCAACAGTGATGTTCGTGGATTGCCGGAAAAGCTTCGAGCAATTTGTCCACCAGTCAGTCTTCCACCAGTCCACCCTGTCACCGATCGGCACTCCTCCAGCTCTGCACCTCAGCCTCCTCCCCCCCAGTCTGCCCCCCTCCAGGAAATTGGCATTTGAACCGGCATACTCTGAGGAACTGTTTCTGGACACCTTCCACACAGTCACAACCACTTGTCGGTTGTCTGCTGAGCAATTTTCCGATGCCCAGTTTTCCACCAGTCGCAGCTGGGGTGATGATGACATTCTGACGTAGGGAAGAAGTGTGTAAAGGGTGTCCGACGTTGAGAACACGTTGTCAGACAGTGGTGAAGTTTTGTCAGGCAGGAAGTCCGAAGGGGGAGCCAGACTGAGGATCGGAGGATGATGAGGTGACAGACCCAAGTCTGGGTTGAGAGGCCGGGTGAACACAGTGCTTCTGAGACGGGGAGGAGAGTCCTATAGAGAACAGGTTGGAAGAGGCAGTGGTGGGGCCAGACGGAGAGGCAGGGCCAGAGCAGGTGCATCAGCGCCAAATGTGTCACGTAGTGAAGCCTCGTGGCGAGGGCTCCCGCGGCGAGGCTAGATTTTCGAAGTCTGGAGGTTCTTTAAGGAAACACGGATGACGACGGACTGTGGTGTGCAACCTGTGCCAAACCAGGATCAGCAGGGTTCCACCTACTAGCTTAACTACCCACCAGTATCGGAGGCATATGATGCTAAACACCCGAATCAGTGGCACCAAGCCCGTTCACCTCCGCCGTGCACACCACTGCTCCTTCCCCTGTGTCAGCTGATAGTCGCCCTGCCCAGGACGCTGGCCCAAAACCCCATCGTCTGCTCCACGATCCTCCACAGCCATCCACCAGCGTTCAGCTCTCCATACCCCAGACGCTGAGCGGAAAAGAAAATATAGTGCACCCACCCGCACTCCAAGCCCTTAATGTTCCAATCTCAGATTGCTTAGCCTGAGATGTGCTGCCCTAAGGGAGTAGAGACCGAGGCCTTTCGCAACCTCCATGGCGGCGGCGCCCCTCGGTATTCGGTCCCCCAGTCGCCACTACGTCTTCCGCCATGTGGCCGTCCCAGCCCTGCACCAGCACGTGTCGACAACATCATCCGTGCCCTGACCCACGCCGTTTCTGACAAGGTCCACCCTGACCACGGCACAGTGGACGATGCTGCCGGCAGGGCCACTATATATCGCTAGCACATTGGGGTTAACTTGGTTGGAGGTGTGGGACGCGTCTGACCTGGGGCGGCTGGTCATATACTGCCGACGCGAGGATTGCGGGCCTACCTCGGTCCAGGTCTCAAGGCCTACTATGCCTCCTCCTCCACCCACTCCTCACCTCCTCTCCGAACTCCATGTGGGCATGGCGCCATCAGTCCGCTAGCTCTAGGCACAGCAGCAGTGCCGTCGCTAAGCGACAGCAGGCGGTGCTCAAACTGCTGGATCCTAGGCGATAAAAGGCACACCGCCCAAGAACTATTACAGGGCATCACGGCGCAGACTGATCTGTGGCTGGCACCGCTGAACCTGAAGCCAGGCCTGGTTGTGTGTGACAAACGGCCGTAACCTGGTGGCGGCTCTGCAACTCGGCCGACTGACACATGTGCCATGCCTGGCCCATGTGTTAAATCTGATAGTTCAGCGTTTCCTCAGACATACCAATCTGTCGATTTGCTCAGAAGGGGCGCCGCATCTGTGCGCATTCAGGAAGTCCAGCACAGATGCTGCACTCTCAGGGCAGCGCAGCGCCGCCTCCAACTGCCCGCTCACCGACTGTTGTGCGACGTGCCCACGAGGTGGAATTCACATTAACCAGGTTTATCAGAGTTTACCAGCAGCGCAGAGCGATTGTAGACTGCCACACTCGACTCAGACTTCCACCAGACTGGTAGTAAGGTCAGTCAGCTCCTCAAGTCTCAATGAGGAGTGGACGTGGATGTCTGTATCTGTCAGGTGCTGAGTAACTTTGAGGAGTCAACACAGATGGTCAGTGCGAGTGCCGCCATCATCAGCCTCACCATCCGCTGCTGCTTGGCCTGTTGAAAAACTCTCTGATCAGCATGAAGTCGGAAGCTTTGCCGCTCGTCACAAGATAGGGGAAGAAGATTCCCTTGTTGATAGCCAAAGCACCCTAGGTTCTGTTTCTCAGCGCATTCGGAGGAGGTGGAGGAGGATGAGGAGGAAGAGGAGGAGAATGTTGGCGAGACACGAGAGGGAGCATGCTCAGCACCTTCACTGTTCAGGTGTGTATGGGCAGGAAGAGGAGTTGGAGGAGTTGGGAGGAGGAGGAAATGGACAGTCAGGCCAGTAGGGGGAGTGAATTCTCTGCGCGTTGGGACTCTGGCGCATATGGCTATTTCATGCTAGGCTGCCTATCCCGTGACCCCGCGTTCAACGAATTTATTCAGCACCATTACTGGGTTATTCCTCTCCTGGACCCCAAAGGTACAAAGCAAAATCTTTCCACTCTCATCCTGGAGAGGAAAGGGTGTGAGAATGCATGAATACCAGCCAGGCCCTGAGTGCACAAGCTGAAACAGTATTTCCCTTCTGACAGCGGTAGCGGCAGAGTGCGCAGTTCTGCGGGACAAGTAGCGAGGAGAGTGGAGAGCAGGACAGACTTGTCCAGCACTGGAAGGGTACGCTTTACAAGCTTTTGCCAGCTTTATGTCACCAGCAAGACACTGTCACCTGCCCCCGTCTCGGCAGAGTAGGGCTGATCTTTACAGAAAGATGGTGAGGGAGTACGTAGCTGACCATACCATCGTCCTAAATGATCACACAGCTCCCTACAACTACTGGGTTTCAAAGCTGGACATGTGGCACGAACTGGCGCTGTACGCCTTGGAGGTTCTTGCCTGCCCTGCCGCTAGCGTCTTGTCCGAGCGGGTTTTCAGTGCAGCTGGTGGCATCACCGATAAGCGTACACGCCTGTCGACTGACAGCGCTGACAGGCTGACGCTTATTAAGATGAATAAAGCCTGGATTTCTCATAATTTCCAATCTCCACCAGGTGAAGGAAGCTCAACCTGAATAATTGATCCACTCCTCCTCCTCCTCATTTTCCTCCTTCTCCTCCTCTTTGTACAGTAAAGCAGAGGAAACTGGCTATTTTTTGACAGGGCCCACTGGCTCTAGCTATAGTACTTTATGCATTTAATTTTTCTGGAGGGCCACCGACCCGGTCCTCTGTTTTAAACAATTTTTGGGAGTGCCACATACAGTCACCAATTATCTATTCCATTTTTCTGGAGGGCCACCTACCTGCTCCTCTGGTTTGAAAACTTTTTTGGACTGCCACATACAGGCACTCAATCTATTTCATTTTTCTGGAGGGCCACCTACCTGCTCCTCTGGTTTGAAAACTTTTTTGGACTGCCACATACAGGCACTCAATCTATTCCATTTTTCTGGAGGGCCACCTACCTGCTCCTCTGGTTTGAAAACTTTTTTGGACTGCCACATACAGGCACTATCCAAATTAAATTGTCTCCATAGCAGCCTCCACACGTTGTCTCCATTGCTACCTCCAAAAGTCGTCCATATAGCTGCCTCCATACATCGTCCCCTTATCAAACGAGGTGTGTCAGGCACAAATTTGGGTTGTTTTCATGGATTCCACATCAAAGTTGTTAACTTTGTCGCCACCCTGCTGTGTTATCCACAAAATATACTGGCAAACTTTTACCATTTAGGGATATTATTTCAGCGCTTCTTGCGCATCTGTTTACATTCCCCTCATCCGCCATATCCCAAACTTATAAGAACGCTACTACACTTAACTTGGTGCAGGCTGGGACCGAGTGTGACCCTGGGGCTGGTCATATACTGCCGACGCCGAGGATTGCGGGGCCTACCTCGGTCCAGGTCTCAAAGGCCTACTATACCTCCTCCTCCTCCCACCCCTCCTCCACCTCCTCCTCCTCCGAATTACCATCCGTGGCCATGGCGCCATCAGTCGGTAGCTCTAGGCACAGCAGCAGTGCCGTCGCTAAGCGACAGCAGGCGGTGCTCAAACTGCTGAGCCTAGGCGATAAAAGGCACACCGCCCAAGAGCTATTACAGGGCATTCCACATCAAACTTGTTAACTTTGTCGCCACCCTGCTGTGTAATCCCCAAAATATACTGGCAAACTTTTATCATTTACCGATATTATTTCAGCGCTTCTTGCGCATCTGTTTACATTCCCCTCACCCGCCATATCCCAAACTTATAAGAACGCTACTACACTTGATCTTATACAAAAGGTTCTTGTTCTTAGAAGTGCTGTTTGGGGATTAACCTCAGAGACAGGTGCTTGGATTGTGCGAAAGCTCGCCTGGCAGCTGAGCGCCATCCCCTCCCCACTCCATGCCAAGATCTCACCTAACATAGTTTTAACTGCAGCACCTTTTACTCTACTACTATTGCACTGGCCCTCCATACGATGGTCCCCTTATCAAACGAGCTGTGTCCGGCGAATTTTGGTTTGTTTTCCGATGCTTCCACCTCAACTGCAACTTTGTCGCCACGCTCATGCTTTCTGTTAAATCCCCAAGATATACGGCAAACCTTTTATTCATACGATATTACTTCAGCGTTCTTGCGCATTGTTTACTTCCCTCACCCCCCTTCCCCCAATTATAAGACGTTAACCTACACTTGATCTTATACAAAAGGTTCTTAGAAGTGCTGTTTGGGGAGTAGCCTAGAGACAGGGGCTTGGATTGGCAAAGCTCGCTGGCAGCGGAGCGCAGCTCCATGCCAAGATCACCAACATAGTTTTAAACTGCAGCACCTTTAATCTACTACTATTCAACTGCCTCCTTACAGGCATTGTCCCCTATCAAACGAGCTGTGTCAGGCAGAATTTTGGGTTGTTTTCATGGCTTCCATGTTAACTTGTGTCCACCCTCTGTGTAATCCACAAAATATACTGGCAAAACTTTTATCTGTACCAGTATATTTGAGCCGCTTTTGCTCACCTCCTGTGTGTTTCCTCTCCTGCCACCCAGTTGGTTTGAAGCCTGAAGTCCATTTAGGTATGTCCGCCTGACACTCTCGCTATGCCTGCCGCTGCTGCTGCCTCTGCATGCGTCCCCTATAGTGTCAGGGGTCATTATTTGATGTTTAGAGCAATCTAGCTCATTCTGGTCACTCTGGTCATGGCCATGCTGTTGCCCATCAATTTTGGCATAATGGTGCGATTAGCCAGCCTCAGAGGCATCCATGCATGCTGCCCTGCTTTTCCTGTCCCATTTCCGTGGTGTTTTCCATCCTTTTCTAGGTTTCCCAGGTGTTTGGCCAAGCTTCCTGTCAGAGCCTTGGTCCCTTTAAAAATGCTCGAGTCCTCCCATGACTTCATTGGGGCTTCGTTATTCGAGACGAGCACTCGAGCATCGGAAAAGTCTTTGTCTCCGAATAAACGAGTACCCGAGCATTTTAGTTGCTCGCTCATCTCTATTGTTTATATACATACTATAGCATACATCATATGATTTTACAGAGTAAAAATCACAACTGTGTACGTGCAGTATACAAACTACCATATCCCATACTGACTCTATATACAGGAACACCACATACACCATATGCATATTATAAAGCATATAACCACCCAGACCTTATATAAATCATATACCCAAGCAAACATTTATATACAGTGTTTACACACATTACTGCAGATACATTCAGTATAGACCACATACGGTATAATATAGCATATTACGCACATACTGCGTATATGCCTAGTATACACACATGCCATACATTCAGCATAAAACCTATACACACAGCATATACACAAACCTTACATACCAATATAAAACTATACACACAGCATATACACACACTTCACACATCATATAAACACAATGACAAAGCATATACCCACACTTACACCCGCAATATACACACATACAGCATTATACCCCCCAGCACATACAGCATAATACATCTAATTATACTACACATTCTAAAGAATTACTACTTTCCTTGTAGACCGGTGCTGTGTAGTGGGGTGGGTTGTTTGGAGGCTGGCTTGTAGCTGCTTCTTCAGGCTGGTAGGCGCGTCATCGTGTGGGCCTTCATCCTGGGAAGCCACGGAAGTAGTGGCCGACCCACGCGACCGTGGAACTCGGTAAGCCCGGCCGGGGCGTCCTTGAAGAAGAAGCCGGGCGTACAACTTGGGCAGGAAAGGGGGGTGTAAGCGCACGGACTAGGCTTGCGACCACGGTTTGGAGAGAGTTGCCTGGCCCTGCGAGCAGTAAGCCGGCCAACCGCTGCGGAAGGAGTGGGCCGTCCAGCCGCATACGGACTAGAGTGCTCGCGGGTTGACTAGGCGGGCGGCAGCCGCAGATGAAATGTACGCCGGCTGTTTTGTGGCCGTGGGGGTAGGCGCAAATGAAGGAGGCCGAGCTGGCGGCCACAGATAAGGGTGGCGACAGGGACCAAAGCAGTCCCATTGCCCCAGTGATTTTGCCCCGGCTGTTTACCCCGGGCCCCTGTGCCCAGCCCTGGACCCTGTAGCACTACGGGCTCTACGCTGTTGCTTACACCCCTGTCAATGTATAATCCAATGTAAAAACCATTCACACCGACACTGGCTATCTTCCATTCAAATCTTTATGTTATATATCAAAATGCTTATATAAAAAAGGACATTCGGAACAACATCTTAACGCAGACCACTCCTACCATTTCACGAGTGCTCATGGCACTCTTAGTCTGAACATAAAAATCTTGTGTGGTTTCTGACTTAAAGCTAAACCGTGTGAGGTATAATCTTGTGATATTGGGTACGGGCTTATCGGCTATTAACTCTGAAACTCTATTCATTTAAATGCCAACATGCAGATTAAAATTATAGTACTGGTACTACGACAATGACAAAAATCTGCGTACCTTCATACATATTCCATAAACGGAATAAAAGGGGGGCAGACTGGGGATCTGAGGATAATAGTGACAGACCAAGCTGGGTTGTAGGCCGGTTGAAGACCGTGCTTCTGAGACGGAGGGGAGTCCTATAACGAGAACAGGTGAAGAGGCATTGGTGGCCAGACGGAGAGGCGGGCCAAGCTGGTGGCATTAGCTCCAAATGTTTTCACGTAGTGAATGCTCCTGTTGCGAGGGCTCGTTTTTTTGCTGATTAACGTTGAGGAGGTCAACACAGATGGTCAGTGGCGATCGGCCATTCATCAGCCTCACCATCCCGTGCTGTGCTGTTGAAAAACTCTTGGATCAGCATGAGTCGGAAGCTTGCGATCGTCACAAGAGACGGGGAAAAAGAGATTCCCCTTGTTGATAGCCAAAGGACCCGTCGCGGTCTGCGATATCGTGCAGGAGCGGGTAGGAGGAGAGGAGAGAGTGAGGAGAATGTTTGGCGAGACATAAAGAGGGACATTGCTGAGTCTTATGTTCAGCGCGTATAGGGCAGAAGAGAGGGATTGGAGGTAGGAGGAAGATGACAAGGTCCAGTGTTGAAGGAGGAATTCTTACGATTGGGACTCTGGCGCAATTGGAGATTTCATGACTAGGTCGTCATATCCCGAGGAGCCCTCGGTCAAGAATTATATGCCAGCACCGATTACGGGTATTCATCTCCTGGACCCCAACGTTAGCAGTAACCGTACAAGCAAAATCTTCCTGACGTCTCATCCCGGAGAGAAAGGAATGTGGAACCTAATGCGATGAGATACCAGCTATAAGAAGCGCCTACGCGGCACGCAAGCTGAAAGAATTTCCTTCTTCGACACGCGTAGCGGCAGAGGGCGTAGTTCTGTGGTACAAATAGCCGAGGGAGAGTCTGTGGAGCAAGGCCTCTGTCAGACTGAGAGGGGTACGCCTTTACAATTCCTTTGCCATTTATATTTCACCCCACCAAGACCCTGTCCCCTTTCCCCAGTCTTCGGTGGAGAGCGCTGATCGTTACAGAAAGTCCACATAGCGTTCACGCCTGTCGACTGACAGCGCTACAGGCTGAACTCTTATCAATAATCATCCTGGGCTTCTCATTATGTCCATTCTCCACGTAGTGAAAGCAGCACATCTATTTAATTTTTCTGGAGGGCCACCTCCCGCTCCGCTCTTTGAACTTTTTTGGACTGTCCACATACAGGCAGTAATCCAAATTGATAAATGTCTCCAAGCAGCCTCCACACCTTGTCCTTTATAATCTGCTCCACCTGTTTGTCTCCATTGCTTACCTCCACACGCATCTCCTAGGCTCCTCCAAAGTCGTCACTGGCTGCCCCATACCTTCGTCCCTTAGCAAACGAGTCTGTATCCTGTCAAATTTTTGGTTGTTTTAACTATTCCAACATCAAACTTGTTATCTTTGTCTCCACCCTGTCTGTGTTATGCCAAACTATACCACCCAACTTTTATCACTTACTGAAATTATGTCACGCTACTTGCGCATCTGTTTACGTTCCTCCCCTGCCATCACCAGGCTAAATACTTATAGAACAGTACTACATTACTTATACAACTGTTCTTAGAAATGTTTGTTTGTCGCCCCCGGCTGCTTTGAAATATATAATTTTTTCAAGTAAATGCTTCTGGCCCAAAGGCCTTTTCGGTGGGTAGGGCACAGAGGCAGGGGCTGGTCCCCCCCCCCAGGCCAAAGCTCGCCTGGCATCAGACGCCAGCTCCATCCAAGATCCACTTTTAACGGCAGCACCTTTATCTACTACCTCCTTACTTCCTCCAACATCGTCCCCTTACAGAAAAGCTGTGTCAGGCAGAATTTGCGGGTGTTTCAACCAGATACATAATGTAACGCGTCCATCTGTCGCCGCCATTGCTGGCTACCTGAGTTTCAATCAATACAGCGCAAATGGATGCCCCTACTGTCGCTCTTAAGCATGGAACCATTTCCTAAAAAAAAAAACTAGAACCGCTATGCTATTCCATTCTTCCTAGATGAATTATTCTAACGACCCCCGCCTTCTTTGAAAATTATCAATTTTTTCAAAGTAAACGCTTCTGGCCCCCATGCCCTTTTGGGTGGGGAGGAGCGAGAGGCATGGGCTTGGACAGCTAAATCTCACCTGGCAAGCGGACCGCCAGCTCCACCCTAGATTATGCCAGCCTCCTAGGCATCCATCATACTGCCCCTGCTGTTTCCTGTCATTTGCCTCCCCGATCCTCCCATTGTTTCACCATGTCTTCATGCGCATCGTTCAGCTGCTCTATCCCCAGATATAACCGCAAGATGAAATCAGCACATCGTCCCCTAGCAACGAGTTTGCAGGCTACATTTTCGGTTGGTTTTACCGGCTGTGATTTTCTGGGTGTTTGATATGGGTCACCATTTTGAGATGGATTCAAATCTGTATGTACGAGTGCGCATCCCCCCCACTGCCACACACGGCGTCTCCATAGCAGCCCCACACGTCCTCATCCATAGCTGCCTCCAAACGCCGCCCATAGCTGCCTCCACACGCGTCTCCATAGCTGCCCCACACATTGTCTCTATTAGCCCTCCACACGTCTTCTCCCATAGCACCTCCAGACGCCCCCCCCCCGTCTCCATCCTGCCCTCCTAAATTCTCTCCATTGCTGCCTCCATAGGTGGTCCCTAGCAAACGGCTGTGTCCGGCTGATTTTTCGTGTGTTTTCACCAGATACGTTCTTGACTTGGTCCGATGTCGACACCATGCTGTGTTTTCGACAAAAATACCGTCAACGCTTTTGTCCCATTAGGAATCAGGTCAGCGCTTCTTGATCACCTCCTTTGTTTCCATCTCTCGCCATAACCAGGCTCAAATACTGATACCTACAGTGCTGCACGTTTCTGCAAAAGGATTTTTTTTGATTGGTTTGAAGCCTGAGTCCATTTGGGGTATGTCGCCATGCACTCTCTAGCCTGCCGCTGCTGCTGCTGCCTCTGCAAAGCCTTGGTCCTGTGCAGAGCCTTGGTCCTATGCTCGAGTCTCCCATTGACCTCAATGGGGTTCGTTATTCGAAACGAGTACTCGAGCATCGGAAAAAGTTTGATTCAGGTAATGAGCACCTCGATCATTTTATGCTCGCTCATCTCTACTAGGTTATCAAAGCTGAAACATGCAAGTATGAAATTCCCAAACTTTTTTTTTTTGGTAATGTTTTTTTTTACTATTACTGAAATATCCCTCAGATGCTCCGTCAATCATTCCTTAACCCCTTAACGATTTGGGCATTTTTTGCTGTCTAATTTTCATTTTTTACCACTCCACACCTTCGAAAATTGACTTTTTTTTTTTTTACACATAAGGAGCTTTTTGACAGCTTGTTTTCTTCATAACAAATTGTACTTCATAGTGATGGTATTAAATAGTATTGGGAAGCGGTACAAATCCAAATGCAGTTAAAATGGTGAAAAACTACCTTTGTCATCCTTTTTTTGTGTGCTGATGTTGTTCAATGCTATAATTTTTGGACTGTACGACCTTCTTGATCACAGGTACTTTTGATCCACGTACTATGGTAATGGCATTCAATATTGGGATTTCCACCTCCTTCCGTACAATGTTCAATTAGCGCTTGTAACAAATGGGTGAAATAGAAAGCCGCGGTCTTCGAGACCCCAAGGCTTTCATGTGACCAATCGCAAATTTTCTTTTTTTTTTTTTTTTTATTTTACCTGATACTCCTGGGACAACTTCAGCACCAAGATGGCGGCGCCCATTATCATTGAGAGATTTATTTCTAAACATATTAGGAAGACCAGATTGGCTACCATTGGCAATTTTCTACTCGGAGCTCTTTGATTGGATTTGTGGATCTTTGATGAAGGTAACCAGTGGAAGACTGCATGCAACACCCAAGACGGTCACTATGAGTATCTGGTGATGCCTTTTGGTTTGTGGAAATCCCCAGCTGTGTTTTCAAGAGTTCTCGAGCAACATCATCTGGGACATGTTGAATATCTGTGTGGTGGTGTATCTGTACGATATATTGATCTACTCTCCTGATTTGATGACACATCAGAGAAATGTTCACCTAGTTTTGTGGTGGGTCAGGAAAAACAATCTGTATGCCAAATTAGAGAAATTCCTGTTTGCGAAAACTTCAATGTCTCACAAAGGTCTTCAAATGGACCCAGAAATAGTAAAAGCCATTGTGAATTGGGCGTGTCCAAGGGCCACAATGCCCAGCACTTAGCCACCCCTTCACTCCTCCATGGGGAGAAGCGGGGAGCTAAGAACCAGGAGGGAGGCAGATCGTACTTACTTTCTCCGACCCGCCCGCCGTTTCCAAGGTGCAAAGATGGCGCCGCGGACCGGACTCCCGCAGGCAGAGAAGCGCGCCTCCGCGCTCTGCTCCACATCGCAAGGCACGAGAAGTCCCCCGTCGTTGAATAAATCTTCTTCCTCCTTCGTTTCCCAGGAACTCTGGCGTCTCGACTCGGGCTCCCCTCCGGGCACAGCTCATCTTTCCCCCGCTCAACGGAGAAGACTGCAGTCCATGCCTCCTCTCCTCCTTCCCTCATAGTAGAATCACGGCCGCATCCTCCCTGCAATATGCGAAGTCTCACCTACCACAGCCCACGAAGCAGAGGGCTAAGAATCAAGACGCAGGCGACCCACCTCCAATTGAATGACATTCTTCTCCCAGTCTGATTTTTTTGCCACATTCCAGCTTCAGATAAACTGTTTCTGAAAACCACCTCATGTCTATGGCTTATGCACTGCGATCCCCCTGCATACAGTCTCCCGTCTCTCATTAACCTATTCATACCTCGATCACCGAGTTAGGATAAGAGTGTCCACACTGAAGACACGCTATCATCCTTTGTTGAATCACATAATAGCTTGGGTAGATGCCGCCATAACGCGGTGGGGCTTCAGTCCTCATCTATTCCAGCAAAGCTTATTAATAATGAGACCGGAAGAGATGGTACAACGGTCAAGATAGAGCATTCCTGAGTCAATCCTTGCCTCTCAGCTTCAAACGACGTCCAGCAATTAACCACATCTCTCATTCCGACCTGGCGGACTATGAACAATCTTTGACCTGCACTCACAGAGTGCCTAAGGCCTGCACACTTCTTCGGAACATTCCTCGAGATGACCCTGCTAGATTACATTCTACCACTTAAAATCAACTGCTTGTGCGCAATCCAGAAAACTTACCACACTTCCAGCACCGTCTGACCCCATGAATCTCCTTCACGGACTTGTTCAGCGCCACTCTCAGGCTAGGAAAAGGTTTTGCACCTATTACTGCTCTATTGAGATGACTACATCCCTCACAGATGGCTTCCCTACTAAAATCTTAGTTAAAAGACAAATACAATTGTGGCGATAAGCACATGAAGATGTTATGCAACCCTGGACTCCTGGGGCCTACCCAGATTGGAACCTCAGATACAACGTCTTTCTAGCAACCTCAAACATCTAGACCGGGATTAGAAGAATAAGAACACTTGAAGAAAGAAAAAGGGTGGTGGAGAGACCTCAACTCCTTCACGTTTTCCCAGGACCATTTTTCCCCCAGTGTGGTAACTATCAAAACGGGTACGAACTCGTCTTCTTTATCTTATTTTTTTTTTATGCATAGTTAAAATGTTTTTGTAATGTTTGCCCACACGACTATTATCTGCCATCCATTAGGTTTCGCTAATGGAACCATTGCTTATGAAGAAAGTAGGAAATACCCCCTTTCTCATGTTCTAAAGTATTCCTATGTCTTGTCTGTACTCTCCGTAAATGTTAAGGGCTAATAGTCCTTTTAAAGAGATCCCAACTATGGAATGAGTGAAGAGACAAAGGGGAGACAATGGTTTGCTTGGCAGGAGACCCATCTTTTTGCTCCCAAATCCCCCAAAACTTTTTCCATCGATCTTATCCCATATATCTCTTCCTCCTTCCATAAAAAAAGAAGGGTCTTATTGCTTTGAATCCCTTTAGCAATAGAGATGCAAACATGCCATATAGACCTCCAAAGTCGTTTATATATTTTTAATTCTTTTTTTATTGAGATTTTAAGATTACTTTTAATCCGTATAACAGACACGGAGCAAATATAAAGGTTTCCATCAAAACGGGTTTTCTATATCGTGAATCTATGTAGGTACCATTTAACGATGCAGCTCTTACAGAATAACTAGTCCATTCCCTATTAAGCATTAAATTTTAATATCTCAGACACTTGAGAACAGCAAAAAAAGAAGAGGAGACAAGGGAGAGTATAGAAACGAAAGAAAGAAAAAACAAAACAAAAAAAGATAATGTAAATAATAATCATAATTAACCAAGATAAAATATAGAAACATTATTAGTAGGCTTGAACTTTTATAAAGATATCATTCTCGGATGCATATAGTTACCAATTTTCCCATTTTTCAAGTTGGTTGTTATTAAGATGGCTTTCTCTCAATTCAATTTTCTCATATTGAGGATTCGCCTTAAGAATTCCTCATCACTTGACTTTAAATCTGAGACATTTGACTCTTCCAAATTGCAATAGCTTTTCTTGCTTCTGCTAACATTCGATCTAGCTAGCCATCTCACATTCTGGCGGCTGCTCATCGTGGGCACAAGTTTATTCAGATGACAAGTTCGGGACTTCGCAAAGGCCAGACCTTAGCAATTGGACGTCCAATTTGATACTGCTACAGATTCCTCCAAATATGTAATAAGTTTGCCCTTCCTCTTTACAGCGACCAACAGCTTCACTTTCTAACATAATGTTTGCTAGTCCGTATGGAGATATGTAGTACTTGCTGTAGCTTACGGAAGCGTCCAATGTGGTTTTGACAATAATTATTTTAGATGGTCGTAACGGCTGTTTGCCACTGGCTAGAGTGAGAATGAATTCCCCAACCTTCTCCCATTTATCATCTAGCCACTTTTTTTGCGAACCGTTACATCTGCAGATCTTATAGACCATAGCGATTCCCTCTCTCATATGACAGTATCGGATCCTATTAATTATACTCTGGACATTCCAATGATTTTTCCCTTATCCGTCTTCAACTAGATTGTTTTTTAATAGACCCAGCTCTTTTAACCTATATATGCTTAACGTCTATAAATAACAGCTCATCTTTGCATAGTGTGGAAAAAGGGATCAGCGCCCACACCCTTGGCAATCTAAATTCTCTAAGTCTGATGCTAATTTTTCCCACGATGTAAAGAAGGTTCAACCTATGTTCCTCAGAATTCCAATTTGATATTCTCCATAGTTAATATTAATAACGCAATTCTCTTGTGTTTTTTATTCCAGTATACAGAGATCCTTTTTTGTTCGTAGAAGGTTCTAACCTAAATGAGCCAGATATTTTCAATAAAGGCCCCCCTTTACTGGTAATCAGCCAATTTCTTGTCTTCTTTTGCATTTATAGCCTAGAAACACTTATTTGCTCAATAATTGCGCCTTATGGATATAATACATATCGGGACTCCCAACCCACCTTCTCATTATTGTTTATCAGTTTTTATTTATCCCGACAGCCTACGCCCATTAAATTAAGAGCTTTTTGTGATTTTCTCCATTTCCAAGATGAAACCAAACTTGGTATATACATCTCACGCAATATAGAAAGTGTGGTATAGATACATTTTTACTAATTTAATTCTTGCGACCCACGGAAAGGGTCATCTGCAATTTATCCAGCTCCCTGTTTAACTTCATAATTTTTTTTCGGAATTTAGTTTACTATATTTTTTCAATCGATTTTCGAGTAAAAACTCCTAACATCGCTATTCCTTATAGGACCAACAATTTAAGTAGTTTTTATGCAGGCTTTCGATCTTGGAAGTATGAATCCGAATAAATCTAGACTTTTTTTCTCTTGTATAAAGGGAGAACCTCTGCATATCGTCTATAACCTCACCTCTAATCTTAACTCAGATCTCATTGGATCTTGGCAGTAAATAATCAACGTCGTCTGCTATAATCCAATTGTATAGATACCTATTAGTAGTAATTCCCTAGATTTTTGCTATCCAATCTATAAGTGTGGCAACGCCGACGTCAATATATAATTGAGATAAGGGGTGACAGGGACACCCCTGTCGTAGTACCGTTGGAAGGTAAAACTTAGTAAAGTGGAATCCCTTGCATTTGTTTACTGTTGCCGATGGCTTGCTGTATTTAGACGATTATTCTGCAATTCCAGATGCTCCACCAAATCCAACTTTCCAATGATCATAAGGAACCCCCATTGTGCACCTCTGTCAGATGCTTCTTTCAGCATCTAATGACGGACGCACTGGGGCCCTCGAAGGCATCGCATCTGATGACCAATAAGCGTCTTCTTTAGCGTCTCTTGTCTGTCTTCCCTCTAATAAAACCACCTGATCAGGTGACAATATCTATATAATACAGCCAGAGACATAGATGCATCCCTAGCTAATAAGATGAAAAACTTTTGAAAAGGTCCAATTTAAAAGTGAGATTGGCCTATAATATTGATGAATACAGGATCTTCCCACTTTTAATGGATCATAATAATTTTAGCTCCTGCTTTCTCAGACAACCTCCCCTCAAAAATGTTTAAAAAGACGTACAACGATACGTAGTTATTGTCTCACTAATAACTAATAATTTTCATTAAATTATCCCGTTGACCCAGGGCTTTGATTTTTTTCACCTTTTACTCTTTACATCTTTACTGTTACTTCCTCCCTACTATAGCTATTAGGCTCTTGATTGTAGCTGGTAATGAGTCTAGGTAGACTTCAGACACAGAGTTTTTGTATTTTGTCCTCCGGGATCCTATACTCTACTGCTTCTATCAAATTGTATAATGACGAATATAGTTTCTAAAGACCTCCACTATTGCCTATGTATCAAACAGCAGTTCCCATTACATTCAATATTTCTCTCTAGAAACATTGGCCACTTTCCGTTTGGTTGATTGCATTACTGAGACGCTTGGAAGCTTTGTTTCCCGTATCATATTGCGAGCCTATTCTGCTTAGCTGATTTGCATAATAATTTATTATATGTTTTTATTTTATATCTTATATCTTCTATTTTGTCAAATATGACTTATCCCCCTCTTTTGTGTTGATCAGCAGCCTCTCAGTTGATGCCGCAAAGCTTTCAGCCTATTTTTTATACTTCTTCTTTTCTTACTTTGTAGTAATACTATTTTTCCCATCGCATCAAATCCGTTATATAATCCTGGTTTTTAAGATAACAACTTGGCAGTATACTCTATTATATATATGCGCCTAACACTAGCAGGGCTTCTTAAAAAAACTTTTAAAGAGTTTCATCAGTTCACAAGGCTTCTTAATAATGGGTGGAGACTATACGCAATTAACCACTCTCAGATGGACCTACCTCTCTAACCCCTCTAGAATCCTTACTCTTAACCGCTTGCTCTGGAAAATGATTTACATTATTTGGCTCATACAACATACAACGAAAGAACTTTTACATACTTTTCCCTACATAGACATACTCACGCTTGACCCCATAATAGTCTATCGGCGAATGATTGACCAGTACTCCTCTGAAATGTGGTTCATGCATGGTCTGACCATGCTCCAGTGAAATCAAGATTATGGATAATTTCGAGACCAATAACGATTTTTATCTGGAGAGCCAACCTGTCTCTCTGTGCTCATACAATCCACTCGCACGAATTGAAAATATACATATACACATGTTTATACAATCAAACACATTTATACACTTAAATACATACACATAACATTTGCACTCACTTTTATACACTTGTACACACATACATATGTATACCTATATACTCATACACACATTTAGGTACTCATATATACATTTATACACTTATACATACAGTATGTACAAACTCCTACTTCATATATATACAGTATATATGCATCAAAGTTGCATATATAGGGGCAGATTTATCAAGCAGTCTGAAAGTCAGAATACTTCCAGTTGCCCATGGCAACCAATCACAGCTCAGCTTTCATTTCACCAGTGCTCATGAATATTTTAAAGGGGAGCTGTGATTGGTTGCCATGGGCAATATTCTGACTTTCAGACTGCTTGATAAATCTGCCCCATAGTGTTTATATACATACATATAGCATACATCATATTATTTTACATATGGTATACACCAACTGTGTACGTGCAGTATAAAAACACCATATACACATACTGAATCTATATACAGTATACACACACATACACCATATGCATATATATAAAGCATATAACTTGATCTGCTGGTGGGGGCTGTCCTTGATGAAGTGCATATACTTAGCCAAGTGATGAGGATTTGGAGTGAGACTGTGCGAACGCGGTGTTTTAACGCTTAGTGACGCACCTGATCCATCGCAAGGACCGAAGTGGGATAATTTATTGGGGTTGGGATTTCAATTAGGCCAACGAGTCTGCCATTTCATTGTTTATTTTATGTTTATTTTTTCATACACTCGGCGTCATCTCATCCAGGTGATTCATATACTTGGTAGAAAATAGCCAAACGGTAGAATCCCAAACGGGTTACTTTACGGAATACAAATTAGCGTTTATATATTTTTATTTTGGGTATTGTGGTGCGCATTGCTGGCAGTGCAAGTTATAATAGCCAATTGTGAGGGAATTTGGAGTGGGATTGCGACCGCGGTGTTTAGCGCTAGTGAAGGCACATATATCCCATCGCAACGGACCGGAAGGGGGATAATTTATGAGGGGTTGGATCAATTAGCACAGGGTCTGCCCACTTCCTTTTTAATTTTACGTTTATTTTTCATAAAAATCAGCGTTATCTCATTGGACATAGCAGTGTGTGTCATTACTTGTTCTAGAAAAATACGCCATAGGCAAATAGGATAGCATTGTTTGGTTTTTAAAAACTAAAAAAAACACAAAAAAAAACTAAAAAAACACAAAAAAAAGTTAAAAAAAAATAAGGTAATTAACTTTCATTTCAACAATGTGTAACCGAGCTTAAAACCCGAGGACGGGAGGGCGGGGAGTGGGCGGTCCATTCATGGAGGGGTCGAGGCCGTGGTCCTGGGGTGGGGTGAGAAAACCACCTGATGATGAGGGAGCAGGGTGCGTAACGCCGCAGAAGCTACACTCCCTAGGTTCATCATTTGTCTCAAGTACTGGGACTCGTGGTAGGCATGTTTGAGGCCCGAACAGTGCGAAACAGGTGATGTCGTGGCTTGCCGACAATGCTGCGAGAATCTGTCCACCAGTCCAGTCTCCACGCAGGTACCACCCATGTCACCGAAATCGCCACACTCATTAAAGGCTCCTGCACATAAGCCTCCCTCCCCCCCCAGTTGCCCCCGCCCAGGGAAAAAATTTGGGCATTTTGAAAACGGCATACTCTGGAGGAATGTTTTCTGGAGGACCCTTCCCACAGTCACAAACCACTTGTGGTTGCTGCTGAAGCCAATTTTCCGATAGCCCAGGTTTTCCCACCCAGGCGCAGCTGGTGGTGATGATGACCTGCTTAAACGGTATGGGACGAAGTGGGTAAAGAAAGGTTGCCACGATGAGGAGGGGCCACGGTTGTTCAGGGCCACAGGTGGTGAAGTTGTTGGTCGGGCAGGAAGTTCCGAGGGGGGAGAGACTGAGGGATTCGGAGGATGATGACGGTGGAACAGACCCAAGCGGGTGCGAGGCGGGGTGAAAACAGTGGCTTTCGAGACGGAGGGAGAGGTCCTATAAGGCCGAAACAGGTTGGAAGAGGCAGTGGTTGGGGCCAGCCGGCGATGCAGGGGGGCCAGAAGCAGTGGCATCAGCGGCCAAATGTGTCACGTAGTAAAAGCTCCGTGGCGAGGGTCACCGCGGCGAGGGCTAGTTTTCAGAATCGGAGGTTCTTTAGGAAAACCGGATGGACCGACGGAATGGGTGTTGCAACCTTTGCCAAACAGGATCAGCAGGGGTTTCCACCATCTACTAGCTAAACTACCACCAGTATGCCGCAGGAATATGAAGCGACAAACCGATATCCGTGTGCCCAGCAGTTCCCTACGGCCGTGGGCACACCATGCTCATTCCCTGTGTCAGCTGATGTCAGCCCCCCACGGCCAAAGGGGACACTGGCACAAAAAACACCATTGTGCCTTACACGACATCCGTTCACAGCAAATACACCAGAGTTCAGCTCTCCATTTAACCCCAGACGCTGGACGCGGAAAAGAAAAATATAGTGCCAAACACCACCCCGCACGCCCAAAGCCCATTAATGTCACTCTCCCGATTGCGTAGCCTGGAGGATGCTGCCCTATAGGCTAGTAGAGAAAGAGGCCTTTCGCAAACTCATGGCGGTGGGCAGCCCTCAGGTGTTCCGTCCCCAAAGGCCGTCACTCCTTTTCCGCTGTTTGCGTCCAAGCCCTGCAACCAGCACGTGTCAAGACAACATCATTCAGTGCCCTGCTCAAACGCCGTTTCTGACAAGGTCCACATGGGACCAACGGGACACTTGGACGAGTGCTGCCGGGAGGGCCATGATAATATCGCTGACGCACCTGGTTAACATTGGTGGAGGCGGGACCGCGTCTGACACTGGGGATTGTCATATAACTGCCGGACGCGAGGATTGCGGGGGCTTCTACCCTCGGTCCAGGTCTCAAAGGGCATATATGACTCCGCCTCTCCACCACTCCTTCCAACGCCTCATCCGAAATACCACTCCGGGGGCAATGTCCCAACAGTCGTAGCTCTAGGCACTAGCAGGGCAGTGGCAGTCGCTAAGCGACAGCGGCGGGCTCAAACTGCTGAAGCCTAGGCGATAAAAGGCACACCGCCCAAGAAACTATACCAGGGCATCACGCGCAGGACATGATCTGTGTCTGGCCCCGCGGAACCTGAAGCCAGGGCATGGTTGTGTGTTGGAAACGGCCGTAACCTCGGGTGGCGGCTCTGCAACTCGGCAGACTGACCACATGTGCATGCAGGCCCATGTTGTTAATATTCGTAGTTACGCGTTTCTCAAGACATACCCCAAATATGTCAGATTGCTTCACGGAAGGTTGCGACACATCTGTGCGAATTCGGGAAGTCCAGAACAGATGCTGCTTTTTACTCATCAGGGCAGCGCAGCGGCCGCCTCCAACTGCACGCATCACCGACTGTTGGGCGACGTGCCCACGAGGTGGAATTCAACATAACCAATGTTAGCCAGAGTTTAACAGCAGCGCAGAGCGATTGTAGATGCCAGATGTCAAACTCCACCAGGAACTGGTAGTCAGGTCAGCTTCCTCAAGTCTACAAGAGGATTGGGGGAACGTGGATGTCTGATATCTGTCAGGGCTGAGTACTTTGAGGAAGTCAAACCAGGATGGTTCAGTGGCGGATGCCGCCATCATCAGCCTCACCATCCCGCTGCTTGGTGCCTGTTGAAAAACTCTATGATAGACATGAAGGTCGGGAAAAGTTTGCGGCTCGTCACAAGGACGGGGAAGAAGATTCCCTGTTGATAGCCCAAAGCACCCTCAGGCGTCTGTTTCTCAGCGCATATCGGAGGAGGGTGGAGGAGGTGAGGAGGAAGATGAGGAGGAATGTTGGAGAGAACAAGAGGGGGAGGGGGGCATGCTCAGACCCTTTCAACTGTCAGAGGGTATGGGCAGAGAGAGGAGTTGGAGGAGTTGGAGGAGGAGGAAAATGGACAAGGGTCAGGCCATGAGGGGAGTGAATTCTTGAGCGTTGGGAACTTTGGCGCTATGGCAAGATTTCATGCTAGGCTGGCCTATTTTGCCCGTGGACCCTCGCGTTCAAAGAATTATCCCAACACGGATTTACGGGGTATTGCACGCTTCCTGGGACCCACTGTACAAGCAAACACTTGCCACTCTATCCCTGGAGAGGAAAGGGAAAGGAGTGTGAGAAGGCATGGAAGACCAGCAGGCCCTGGTGAACAAGCTGAAAAGTATTTCCCTTCTGACAGCGGCTAGCGGCAGAAGTGCGTAGTTTTTCCTGGGAAAGTAGCGAGGGAAGATGTAGGCGAGGGAAGGGCAGCTTGTCCATGCACTGGCAAGGGTACGCTTGACAAGGCTTTTTGCAGCTTTATGTCACCCCAGCAAGACACTGTCACCTGTACAGTTCGGCAGAGCTAGGGCTTGATCTTTACAGAAAAGCTGTGAGGGATACGTAGCTGACCATACCATCGCATAAAATGTCACAAGCTCCCTACAACTAACGGGTTTTCAAAGGCTTGGACATGTGGCACGAAACTGGCGCTTTACGCTTTGGGAGGTTCTTGCCGCCCTGCCGCTAGCGGTCTTGTCGAGCGGGTTTTCGTGCCAGATGGTGGCCTCATCACCGATAATGCGTACACGCCTGTCGACTGACAAGCGGGGCTGACAGGATGACGCTTATAAGATGGGAATAAAGCCTGGATTTGCTCCTAATTTCCAATCTCCAACAGGTGAAGGAAAGCTCAAACCTGAAATTTTATGCCAATCCTCGCTCCTCCCATTTTTCCTCCTTCTCTCCCTTTGTACACTAAAGGCAGAGGGAAATGGTATTTTTGACAGGGCCCAACTGCTCTTGCTATTAGTACTTTATGCATTTAAATTGTCTGGAGGGCCAACCCTTACCCGGTCCTTCTGTTTTAAAAACAAATTTTGGAAGTGCCACATTAAGGCAGCAAATCTATTCAATTTTTCTGGGGGGGCCACTTACTGCGCCCTGGTTTGAAAACTTTTTTGGACTGCACAACAGGGCAACTAAATCTATTCATTTTTTGGAGGGCACCCTAACCCGCTCCTCTGGTTTGGAAAAAATTGTTTGGACTGCCAATACAGGCACTCAAATCTATTTCATTTTTCTGGAGGGCCACCTTACTGCGCCTCTGTTTTGAAAAACTTTTTGGACTGCCCATAACAGCGCACTCAATCTATTCAATTTTTTGGAGGGCCACCTACTGATCCTCTGGTTTGGAAAAATTTTTGGGACTGCAATACAGGAACTATTCCAAATTTAAATTGTCTCCATAGCAGCCTCACACAGTGGTCTCCATTGTACCTCCAAACAGTCGTACTTATAGCTGCCTCCATACATCGTCCCTTATCAAAAGAGGTGTGTCAGGCACAAAATTTGGGTTGTTTCATGGATGCCACATCAAAGTGTTAATCTTTGTCGCCACCTGCGTTGTTATCCACAAAAATTACTGGCAAAAATTGTACCCTTTAGGGATATTATTTCAGCGCTTCTTGCGCATATGTTTACATTCCACTCACCGCCATATTCCAAAACTTACTTAAGGAACGGCTACTGCACTTAAACTTGGCGCAGGCTGGGGACAGGAGTATGAACATGGGGCTGGTCATAATACTGCCGACCCGAGGATTGCGGGGCCTACACGGTCCCAGGTCTCCAAGGCCAGATACCTTCATCCTCCTCCACCCTCCTCCACCTCCTTCATCCTCGAATTACCAATCCGGGGCCATGGCGCCATCAGTCGGTAGCTCTAGGCCACAGCAGCAGTGCCGTCGCTAAGCGACAAGCAGCGGTGTCAAACTGCTGAGCCTAGAAAAAAATGCACACCGCCAAGAGCTATTAACAGGGCATTCCAATCAAAACTTGTTATAAATCTTTGTCGCCCACCCTGCGGTGTAATTACCAAAATATACGGCAAACTTTGCTTCAATTTACCGGATATTCTTTTCAGAGCTCTTGCGCATCTGTTGACATTCCCCTCACCCGCCATATCCCAAACTTATAAGAAAAACTTATACACTGATATTATACAAAAGGTCTAGAAGTTGCTGTTGGGGAGTAGCCTAAGAGGGGGACAGGGGCTTGGATTGGCGAATACTCGCCTGGAGCGGAGCGCACAGCTCCATGCCAAAGATCCAAACTAACATATTTTAAAAACTGCAGCACCTTTAATCTACTTTATAGTTGCCACTTGCCTCCAACATTGGGTCCCACTTATCAAACCGAGCTGTGTCAGGCGACTTTGGGTTGTTTCATGCTTCACATCCTAACTTGTCAACTTTGTCGCCCACCCTGCTGGTGTATCCCCAAAATATTACTGGCAACTTTTATCTTTACCGGATGTATTCAGCGCTTTTCTTGCGCATTGTTTACCTTCCCTCACCCGCCATCTCCCAAACTGATAAGAACGCTACTACCTTGATGATACAAAAAGGTTCTTGAAGTGTGTTTGGGGAGTAGCATAGAGGGACAGGGGCTTGGATTGGCGAAAGCTCACCTGGCGCGGGAGGCGCCAGCTCATGCCAAGGATCCACTAACTAGTTTTAACTTGCAGCACCTTTAATCTCATATACGTTCACGCGCTACATGGTCCCCCTTATTCAAACGAAACAAGCTGTGTCAGGCAGATTTTGCGGGGTTTTCATGGCTTCCAGTTAAACTTTGTCACCCACCCGGTGTGTAATCCACAAAAAGATTAACGGGCAAACATTTTATTCATGTAACCAATATTATGAGCTGCTCAACCCTCCTTGGTTCTCTCGGCCAACACATTGGGTTTGAAGCCTGAGCCATTAGGGTAGGTCGCATTGACACTCCGGGCCTGTGCCGCTGCCTCTGCATGCCGTCCCTATTTTTTTTTTTTTTTTTTAGTGTCAGGTTCATTATTGGTGTTTTAGATGTATCTAAGCTCATTATGTCACTCGGTCATGGCCATGCTGGTGCCCATAATTTGAAATAAATGGTGCGATTAAGCAGCCTCAGCGGATCCATGCATGCTGCCCCTTGCGTTTCATGTCCATTGTCCGGTGGTGTTTCCATCCTTTTTGAGGTTACCAGGTGTTTGGCCAAGCTTCCCTGTTGCGAGCTTGGTCCCCTGAAAAATGCTCGAGTCTCCCATTGATTCCAATGGGGCTGTTATTCGAGACGGAGCACTCGAGCATCAGGAAAAGTTCGTCCTCGAATTAAAGAGTACCCGAGCATTTTAGTGCTCGCTCATTCTATAGGTTGTAGATACAACATATAGCCAGACATCATATTATTTACATATTGGTAACCAAAACAAAACTGGTACGTTGCAGTATTAAAAACACAATATTACACATACTGAATATATTACGAGTATCACCACCATCATACACCATATGCATATATATAAAGCATATAACCACACATACAGTATATACAGCATATACACAAGCACACATTATATACAGTGTTTACACACATACTGCATATACATGCAGTATATACACACATACGGTATATATAGCATATACGCACATACTGCGTATACATGCAGTATATACACACATGCACATACATTCAGCATATAAACACATATACACACAGCATATACACAAACTTACATACAGCATATAAAAACATATACACACAGCATATACACACACTTACACACAGCATATAAACACATATACACAAAGCATATACACACACTTACACACAGCATATACACACATACAGCATATACACACACAGCACATACAGCATACATACATCTAATTATACATACATATCTAAAGAATTACTAACTTTTCTTGTAGACCGGTGCTGTGTAGTGGGGTGGGTTGGTTTGGAGGCTGGCTGTAGCTGCTTCTTCAGGCTGGTAGGCTGCGGCATCGTGTGGGCCTTCATGCCTGGGAAGCCACGGAAGTAGTAGGCCGACCACGAGACCGTGGACTCGGTAAGCCGGCCGGGCGTCCGTGGAAGAAGAAGCCGGGCGTACAACTTGGGCAGGAAGGGGGGGGTAGCGCACGGACTAGGCTGGGCGACCACGGTTGGAGAGGGTTGCCTGGGCCGCTGCGGAAGCAGTAAGCCGGCCAAGCAGCTGCGGAAGGAGTGGGCCGGCCAGCCGCATACGGACTAGGAAGGGCGGCCGCGGGTTGACTAGGCGGGCGGGCAGCCGCAGATGAAATGTACAGGCCGTGCTGTTTTGGCCGTGGGGGTAGGCGCAAATGAAGAGGCCGAGTCTGGCGGCCACAGATAAGGTGGGCCGACAGGGACCAAAGGCAGTCCCATTGCCCCAGTATGAATTTTGCCTCGGCTGTTCACCCCGGGCCCCTGTGCCACCCGGGCCCTGTAGCAACTACGGCTGCTACGGCTGTTGCTACACCACTGTTCAATGTATAATCCAATGTAAAAACCAATTCACACCGACACTGGATATCTTCCATTCCAAATCTTTATTTTTATATAATCAAAAATGCATTAGATAAAAAAAAAGGAAACATATATGGTAACAACATCTGTAACAGCAGGACCAATCCTACGCATTTCAAGAGTGCTCATGGCACTCTTAGTCATGACATAAAAAAATCGTGTGTGGTTTCTGACTTAAAAAGCTAAAAACCTGGTGATGTATAATCTGTATATTTGGTACGGGCTTATCGCTAATTAACTCTGAAACCTCTAGTTCATTTAAATGCAACATGATGATTAAAAATTATAGTACTGGTACTACAGACAATGACAATAAAATATGCGTACATTCATGACATATTCCATAAAAGGAATAAAAGGGGGGGCAGACTGGGGGATCGGAGGATAATGAAACTGGCCCTACCAAAAAAACCCATTGTATACGCCTCCACGATCCCTCCACAGCATCCACCAGCGTTCAGCTCTCCATACCCCAGAAGCTGGAAGGAAAGAAAATATAGTGCAACCCACCCCGCCACGCCCAAGCCCTTAATGTCCACACATCTCCAGATTGCTTAGGCTGGAGATGTGCTGCCCTATAGGCTAGTAGAGACCGAGGGCCTTTCGCAACCTCATGGCGGGGCCGCACCTCAGTGTTCCGTCCCCAGCCGTCACTACTTTCCCGATGGTGCCGTCCCAGCCCTGCACACGGCACGTGTAGACACACATCACGGCCGCTGATCAACGCCGTTTCTGACAAGGGTCACCTGGACCAGGACACTTGGACGAGTGTGCGGGGCAGGGCCATATATATCGTGACGGCACATTGGGTGAATTTGGTGGAGGTGGGAGAGAGTCTGACCCTGGGGCTGGTCATATACTGCCGACGCCGAGGATTGCTGGGGGCATACCTCGGTCCAGGTCTCAAAGGCCACTACTAGGCCTCCTCCTCCTCCCACCCCTCATCCACCTCCTCTATCCGACACTACCATACCGTGGGCATGGTGCAAACAGTTCGCTAGAGCCTAGGCACAGCAAAGCGTGCCGTCGCAAGCGCAGAAGGCGGTGTCTTAAAACTGCGGCTAGGCGATAAAAGGCACACAGCCCAAGAACTATACAGGGCATCACGGCGCAGACTGATCTGTGGCTGGCACCGTGAAACTGAAGCAGCACTGGGTTGTGTGTGACAACGGCCGTAACTGGGTGGCGGCTCTTGACAACTCGGCAGACTGACACATGTGCCATGCTGGCCCATGTGTTAAATCTGATAGTCAGCGTTTCCTCAAGCATACCCCAATCTGCAGATTTGCTCACGAAAGGTGCGCCACTCTGTGCGCATTTCGGGAAGTCCAGCACAAGATGATGGCTACCTAGGGCAGCGAGCGCCGCTCCAAATGCTGCCCGCTCACCGAATGTTGTGCGACGTGGCCCACGAGGTGGAATTTCAACATTAACCTGTATCCAAGAGTTACCAGCAGCGCGAGCGATTGTAGACTGCCAGATGTCAACTTCCACAGAACTGGTAGTCAGTAGCTTCCTCAAGTCTACAATGAGGAGGTGGACGTGGGATGTCATTATCTGTCAGGTGCGAGGTAACTTGAGGAGTCAACACCATGGTCAGTGGCGATGCAGTCATGTGCTCACCTCACCATCCGCTGCTGGGCCTGTTGAAAAACTCTCTGATCAGCAGTGAAGTCGAAAGCTTTGCGCTCGTCACAAGAGACGGGGAAAAGATTCCCTTGTTGATAGCCAAGCACCTCCGGTCTGTTTCTCAGCGCATAGGTGAGGAAGGTGGAGGAGGATGAGGAGGAAGAGGAGGAGAATGTTTGCGAGACACAAGAGGGGTAGCATGCTTCCGCCTTCACATGTTCAGCGTGATGGGCAGAAGAAGAGGAGTTGGAGGAGTTGGAGGAGGAGGAAATGGGACGTCAGGCGCATGAGGGAGTGAATTCTTGCGCGTTGGGACTCTGGCGCATAGGAGATTTCATGCTAGGCTGCCTATCCCGTGACCCTGCGTTCAAAGATTATTCCCGCACGATACTGTGTGTTTCACCTCTGGACCCCAGGGGTACAAGCAAAATCTTTCCACTCTCATCCTGAGAGGAGGAAAGGAGTGTGAGAATGCATGAATACCAGCAGCCCTGGTGCACAAGCGAACAGTATTCCCTTCTGACCGCGCTAGCGGGCAGAGTGAGTAGTGTCTGCGGGACAAGTAGCGAGGGGAGAGGAGTAGGCGGAGCAGGCAGCTTGTCCAGCATGGCAAGGGTACGCTTTACAAGGCTTTGCAGCTTTATGTCACCCCAGCAGAACACTGTACCTGTCCCAGTCCTCGGCGAGTAGGGGTGATCTTTACAGAAAGATGGTGAGGGAGTACGTAGCTGACCATACCATCGTCTAAATGATCACACAGCTCCCCTACACTACTGGGTTTCAAAGTGACATGTGGCACGAACTGGCGCTGTACGCTTGGAGGTATCTTGCCTGCCCTGCCGCTAGCGTCTTGTCCGAGCGGGTTTTCAGTGACAGCTGGTGCATCATCACCTGATAAGCGTACAACGCTGTCGACTGACCGCGCTGACAGGGCTGACGCTATTAAGATGAAATAAAGCCTGGATTTCTATAATTCCAATCTCACCAGGTGAAGGAAGCTCAACCTGAATAATTTATGCACTCTCCTCTTCCTCATTTTCATCCTCCTTCTCCTCTTGTACTACTAAAGCAGAGGAAACTGGCTATTTTTTGACAGGGCCCACTGGCTCTTGCTATAGTACTTTATGCATTTAATTTTCTGGAGGGCCAACTACCGGTCCTGTGTTTAAACAATTTTTGGGAAGGTGCCACATACGGCACTCAGCTATTCCATTTTTCTGGAGGGCCCCTACCTGTCTCTGGTTTGAAAATTTTTGGACTGCCACAGGCAGCACTCAATCTATTTCATTTTTCTGGAGGGCACCTACCTGCTCCTTGGTTTGAAAACTTTTTGGAATGCCACCTAAGGCACTCCTATTTTCATTTTCTGGAGGGCCACCTACCTGCTCCTCTGGTTTGAAAAACTTTTTGACTGCCACAATACAGGCACTCAATCATATTCCAGTTTTCTGGAGGGCCACCTACCTGCTCCTGTCTGTTGAAAACTTTTTTGGACTGCCACCATACAGGCACTATCCAAATTAAATTGTCTCCATAGCAGCCTCCACACGTTGTCTCCATTGCTACTCCAAAAGTCGTCCATATAGATGCCTCCTTACATCGTCCCTTATCAAACGGGTGTGTCAGGCACCAAATTGGGGTTGTTTCATGGATACCACATCAAAGTTGTTAACTTTGTGCGCACCCTGCTGTGTTATCCACAAAAATATACTGGCAAAACTTTTACCATTTAGGGATATTATTTCAGCGCTTCTTGCGCATCTGTTTACATTCCCCTCATCCGCACATATCCCAAACTATAAGAACAGTTTAATACACTTAACTTGCGCAGGCTGGGACAGAGTCTGACCCTGGGGCTGGTCATATACTGCCGACGCCGAGGATTGCGGGGCCTACCTCGGTCCCAGGTCCAAGGCCTACTATAACCTCCTCCTCCCCACCCCTCCTCACCTCCTCCTCTACGCGAATTACATCCGTGGCCATGGCGCCATCAGTCGGTTTAGCTCTAGGCACCAGCAGCAGTGCCGTCGCTAAGGAACAGAGGCGGGTGCCAGAAAAGCTAGCGCTGAGGCAAATAAAAAGGCAGACAGTCGCCCAACGAGCTATTTACAGGGCATTTCACATTCAAATTGTTAACTTATGCTCAGCCACACATTGCGTGTGTCAATCCCTCAAAATACTGGCAAATCTTTATCATTAACCGATATTAGTTCAGCGCTATCTTGGGCATCTGTTGAATTCACCCACCCCGCCATTTCCCAAAACTTGTATAAGAAGAACTCTACTACAGCTGATCTATCAAAACGGTTCTTAGAATGCTGTTTGAAGTGAGTGCTAGCCTGAGACAGGGCTTGGATTGGCGAAAAGCCGCATGGCTAGCGGGCGCAGCGCCATGGCCAAGATCCATAACTAGAATATGTATTTAACCTGCAGCACCTTTTAAGATCTACTACTGCATAGCATGTCCAGTTAATTGGGTCCCCTTTATCAACGAGCTGTGTCAGGCAGAAATTGTTGGAGTGTTTTACATGGCGTTCCACATCAAACTTGTCGAAACTTTGTCGCCACCGCTTGTGTAATGTCCTCCAAAATATACTGGCAAACTTTTATCATGTACCGCTATTATTTCAGCGCTTCTTGCGATTTTTTCCTTGGACAGACGCAAGCTGGGTTGATAGGCCGGGTGAAGACAGTGCTTCTGAGACGGAGGGGAGTCCTATACGAGAACAGGTTGGAAGAGGCAGTGGTGGGGCCAGACGGAGAGGTAGGGCCAGAGCTGGTGCATTAGCGCCAAATGTTTCACGTAGTGAAGCTCCTGTGGCGAGGGCTAGATTTTTTGAATTCTGGAGGTTATTTAAAGAAACAGCGGATGACCGACGGACTGTGGTGTGCAAACTGTGCCACACCAGGATCAACAGGGGTCCCACCACTACTAGCTTAACCACCACCAGTATGCGCAGGAATATGAATTCTAAACACCCCACTCAATGGAACCATGGCCGTTCACCTCCGGCCGGGCCCTCCACTGCTGCTTCCCCTTAGTCATCAGCCCCCTGCCCAGGACCCTGGCACAAACACCTCCCGCACAAAAACCACACCTTTGCCTCCACGATCCTCCACAGCGCCCACCAATGTCTCCATGCGCAGCGTTCAGCTGTCTATATTGTGCGACGCGTGTTCTGTGTGTGGGGTGGGTTTGGTTTGGAGGCTGGCTGTAGCTTGCTTCTCAGGCTGGTTAGTGCGCATCTGCGTGTGGGCCTTCATGCCTGGGAAGCCACGGACAGTAGTAGTCCGACCACGAGCATCGTGGACTCGGTAGCCGGGCTTCGGGCGTCCTGGACGAAGAAGCCGGCGTACAACTATGGCAGGAAGAGGGGGGGTGCCGCACGGATGAGCTCGCGGCGACCACGGTGTGCAGAGGTTTGCCCTGGGCCGTCTGCGGAAGCCGTAAGCGGTCCAAGCCGCTGCGGAAGGAGTGGCCGGCCAGCCGGAATACGGACTAGAAGCGGTTGCGCGCGCGTGTGTTCGACTAGGTCTTGGTTTCGGGCAGTCCGCAGATGGAAATGTACAGGCGTGCCCTGTTTTTGGCCGTGTTCGTGTTAGGCGCAAAGAAGAGGCCGAGTTCGGTGGCCACAGACTAAGGTGGCCGACAGCGGGACCAAGAGGGCGAGTCCCATTGCCCCCAGATATGAATTTGCCTCGGTGTTCACCCGGGCCCCTTGCCACCCGGGTCCTGTAGCAACACGGCTGCTCACGGCTGTTGCGTACCAGCACTGTTCAATGTATAATCCATAGGTGTAAAAACCATGATATTCACACCGAGCTACTGGAGTATCTTCCATTCCAATTCTTTATTTTTATATATTCAAAAATGCATTATTAGATAAAAAACAAGGAACATATATGGTATCAACATCGTAACGAGGACCAATCAACATTTACCCTTAAGAGTGCGTCATGGCGACTCTTGTTCAAGACATAAAAAATGTGTGTGGTGTTGACTTAAAAGCTTAAACTTGAATGCATGTATACTCTGATATTGTTGGTACGGCTATCGCTATTAACTCTGAACCTCTAGTTCATTAAATGCAAACTGATGATGTAAAATTAATGTACTGGTACTACAGACATGACAATAAATATGCGTACAATTCATGACATATTCATGAGAATAAAAGGGGGCAGACTGGGGATCGGAGGATAATGAGGACAGACGCAGCTGGGGTGATAGGCCGGGTGAAGACAGTGCTTCTGAGACGAGGGGAGTCCTATAAGACGTCGAGGTTGGGAAGAGGGTGGTGGGGCCGATCGGAGAGCAGGGCCAGAGCTGGTGCATTGTCGCCAAATGTTTTCACGTAGTGAGCTCCTGTGGCGAGGGCTTAGAGTTTTTTGCTGAGTAACTTTGAGGGTCAACACACGACTGGTCAGTGGCGTATGCGCCATCTCAGCCTCACCATCCCGCGCGTGATGCTTGTTGAAAAACTCTCTGGTCAGAATATGAAGGGTTTTTTTTTCGGAAGACTTTGCGCTCGTTACCAGTAGACAGGGGAAGAAATATCCCTTGTGTATATAGCCAAAGACACCTCCGTCTGTTTCTCAGAGATTGGAGGAGGAGAGGATAGAGGAGGAGAATTTTGGCGAGTACAGTAAAGCGGCCCATTTGCTCGAGATCCTTAACTTCAGCGGTATATGGCAGAAGAAGAGGAGGAGTGTGGAGGAGGAGAAGCGAATGGAGATCAGGCAGAGTGAATGATTCTTGCGACATTGGGACTCTGGCGCATATTGCATTTTCATGCTAGTCTGCTATCCGCATGACC